>JACATO010001169.1:0-27547 GCA_018389105.1 Nautilus pompilius | reverse complement strand
GGGCGCGCGTGCCAGAACCGAGAACGCACACAAGAGGATCTGAAGATGCTCTTGTGGTTTAAGTTTTACTGTTAACAAAAATTGTAGGGTGGCATAAACCGACCCCTATTATTGCAGTACCCAGTATTGCATTTCTACTGACCAGACCTGTCGTAACCAGAATGTAGAAAAGAAACTTTAAAAATCCCATTTAAAAAAAATCACAATCTCTATTTATTTATTATTTATTCATTTATTTACTACATTTAGCTTGAAAAGGGAACATATTTGTCATGGGAAAGATCTAGATGCAATCAGTTTGAGTGCAAAAAAATTACATGAATTTTACCTCGAAGTTCTGTGATACGCAGACACTTCGAGTAAAAGTAATGACAGATCTCCATTGTTAACAAATTATTAGTCCATAATAAAAATCAATCAGCTTATTGAAAATTGAAATCTGGTGTTGCTTCTATTTGTTCTTGTTAGCGTGGCTTTTTAAGAATTTCAAATTTTAATTGTTTATTTAAAATTTAGGCTAAATTATCGTTAATTATGCACACTCCCTCGTCGGAGATCCACGTTTAGCGTGTAATGGTTAATCTTAATGCATAAGGAACAAAATAAGTTAATTATTTTAATAACGTTGCTAAAATACACCTGTAACCAAGGTCGTCATCAAAAAAATTTTAAATGTGCGACGTTGAGAATTAAATGTAATTTTTTAATCATCTTGAAGATGTGTACTCTGAAGGTAGCCCTTTTGGACCTTACTTGACAGCAGAACTGACGTAATTATATGGTGACCGTTCTGATATTTTCTTTTAAATTATAAAGTGGTATTATTAACAATACTCTTATTTTACTGATTTTTTTTTTGTTGTTGTATTTCTGCCTTAAACACATTCTATCATTCGGTAATCAGCAGCTTACATTGAAAACGCGACATTGCACAAGTTTCCGGCTGAGATATTAAGAACATTGGTAAACGTTTATGGTAAGTCTCCATTCCAACCAGCCCCACTCGTCATGTCCAACATTCGCTAAAGTCTGTATCTTTCGAGAAGATGAGAACCCATTCTCTAAGATCCGGAATCTTCGATAAGGTCCAAATACCTGTTTTATGAAAAAGTGATTTTTATAAACAAAGCATAGGAACACCGCTACACGTATTTGGAGAGAAAAAATATCGATCTATGAAATCCTCATTGGCTTTCAGATATTTTTCACCTGCCCAACCAGTTGAAGATAAGGTTTGGGAAACAAAAGGATGGATATTGAAACCGGTTCAAGAATATCCCACTCTGAATGTTAACCTTTATAATGTTGCAACAGTGTATCCAAACCTCGTGGTTTCATTTGAGCCTCGTTGTCTGTATGTTAACTGCCCTTCTTGATTAAAACATATTAAATAGACAGTTTTCCCTACAACTTTATAAAAAAAACACATTTATAAAATTGTATTCCTCTGCTCTTTCACTTAACTTTGAACCCTGGTTTGACGGAATTTCTCAGCAGTTTTAGTCATTATTTTCCAGGTGAGACAAAAATGTAACGTTTCCATTAGCTTACACATTGCAAACTACAGCAACAGAGATGGGATTAGTGAGATGTTTGGTTATTTTGTTTAATAATGAAATGGAAACAACTTTCGCGCATTAGTTTTCTATTGAATGCTCTGCAAATTATTTTTTACCGGTTCATTAAATTAGATAAAATTCCAAGGCTGATTTCTTTCACAAAGGAAACAATTAAGCCAAAAAGCAAAGGCTGAATAAGAAGACATTTAGGAGGCTGCCAACAGATATTATTAACTTGTGCCTTCTCTCATTCTGTTGTTATGTACTAAAATTAAAATATTAACTTTCTTCTTGTTAAGTTCACGTAACCTCGAATCACATTCGCATTTATACGCATCAATATAAAAAATTAAAGAAATCATTAGATCTTTAAGAAAAAATTTGTGTTGTTTTGAAGAATAGCATAGCAAGTACATTACTATATAAAGGCATTCTGTCTCTCACCGCTGAGATGTTTCATTCGAAAGCTCACAGAGGGCGGTACCGTGCAGCACAATAGCACACCCTTGACGTCACGTGTTTTCAGTGTAAGGAAGAAAATGTACGGGCATTTTCAGATGAATAGTTTAGTGGCTGGAAGTACACGGACCACCTTAGTACCCACCCAGGCTTCCAGATCTTTCCCCACCATATTTATTCTTGTGTGGTGTTGGAAGACAAGGTACACGCCACAGAACCAGCAGCTACCATCCACAAACAGAGAACTGTTGATGCTTTGACAGCCATTCCTGCGAAAACCTGCCGCTGTGTGTCGCTCTGTTGTCGGACGCTTGCAGCGCCAGCGTGGATGGCGACGATGGGCAATTTGAACACCCGTTGTATAAAGCCAAAGTTCTACTCGGCAACATGTCTTTGTTTACTAGGCTGGTTGTAGAAATAAAAAGTGTATGCATCGTTTTGGAACAACTTATGTATAAGGAGACCGATTTGTATTCCAATTACACACGCGCGCATACATACAGAACCAGCTGGAAGACATTTACTGCGGAATGGCTCATCGCCAGTCTAATACAATCAAATAGGATCTTGAATCTTATTTGTAATAAATTTACAAACCGGAATCAAAGGGATTCATTGAACGTGCGGGCTACGAGCTTTTCCTTCTATGTTCGACGTGCCAGGCAACTTGCCCAATTATGAATGCAACATCCAACATCGAGTAGGTTCGTCTAGTTTTCCTGCGCTCCAAACTCGACAGCCAGCACGAGGAAATGGTAAACTAAATAAGCGTGACTCAGAGCGAGCCGTTCGGGTCCAAAGTGAAAGCCTAATTTGAACGGGATGAGCGATCGAGTCAGACGTAAAGATCAACCATCGGAACTAACGACGTCGGCTAGTCACTGCGAATATTTATTATAACTCGGCAACTCAAGAAACCAGCCCTGATTTCCTGCTTTTGGCGTGAAAAACTCTCTCCTTTGGAAGTCGCTAAAATTCCTTCATCTTCTAATCGCGTTGAAAGTCAATGACTAGAAAATTCAAATGGATTGCATGTTAAAAAATTAGTACCCACTCTTTACAATCCAGGAAATTCATTCATTATAATCCCATTTAATTACTTCTAATGCGTTTGATATGGAAGACAAAGATGGAGTTTGGGATTAAATGCACTTAATTAAAACGTTAATTAAAATTACATGTATTTCAATTTTAAAAACAAAACCTTACATAATGAAATATATAATACAGATCAGGAAGTAATACATTAGACAATATTTTTACATTTAGATCACGAGAAATTTTCATTTTTTTGCTTTTCTGAAGTATATTTTGTCTTGCTCGTTCTTTGATGTCTATTCTTAGCTTTCTTTTGGTATAATACAAAGGATTAAATCTCAGTACTATTAAAAATTTCAGCATAAATTCTTTTTATTTTAATAATTTAGAATATGTAACAATAATTTTCAAAACAAATGCTAAGAAGAAAACGGTATATCAAATTTAATTATAAATGCATAATGCAGGAAATGCTGTAATATTAAAATAAATGCCACCACGATTGCTGCTCATAATGTCTTCCTGGCAAGCCGATAACTTGTTTCACCTAGTTTCTAATCACCCCTGATAACCTGGAACCAGTGAGATCGTGATATCGGACTGACTGACGGAAGAAAAGCCAGATTAAATGGGAATGTGGGAGCTTCCACATTTTCTTCCCCGCTGTATTAATAAATCCCTCTTACAGATACCCATACATTTTTAAAAGTTTTAATTTATTTCCCTTTGTAACCAGGAAACTAATAGAACTAACATTTGTCCACTCGTTCGTTATCTTTTCAAATTATAAATGTCACAACCCCAAACAATCTTCGGTAGGCAAGATCACACGAGCTGCAGAACACTTCCTTAGAAAGACCAGGTGAGGGACAAGAATCACCAGGGTTCTGCCTGGCTATCGCAATATTTTTTTTCCAAAAAAGGCCTGCTTTCAAGTTATCCCTTTCTAAAACTTGAACTTTGTTAAACCTAAAATTAATGAATTCTTGGTTAACATTTATTTCAACTTTTTTTCTAAATTTCATAAACTTTCTTAACTCCGAGTTTTAATTTCTATGCAAATTTTGCGTTTGATTTACTATGACAACTGACGATTGCCTTTCACCTTTGCCATTTTTTTTGCTAATAGACCACTTTCAGTGGAAATGTTTTGGGTCATAAAAATAAACATTTGTATTTATTTTTTAATTCTCATTTCTATTAAGCTTCATCTTTTATTTATTTAATTTTTTTCTGGCTTAAAAGTCAGTGTACCTTAGGATGAGCCTCACTTGACGATGTAAGTTTCCCTGAACTTTGCCATCTCCGCTTCTTTGTTGAAAGCTGCGGGGAAAATCGAATTATAAATTGTTGTTGTTGTTGTTGTTTTTCTTACTTCTGTATCTGATTCAAACAGGTTATAGGAAGTCAATCCGAGGAGAGACAGCAGCTTCACGTTAATTAAAACGAAGAATTTCGGTTTTTTTTCCTATCCTCTCTGTCTGCTCAACAAAATTGGTCTGAATTTACCTCGGTCCGCGTATTTCTTTAGCTCTTTCTCAGTCCTAGAAACAGCACCGTAATCCATTGGGATTTTACTACATTCCCTTCAAACAGATCTTTTTGAAACTTAGAGGCCGGTAATAGAAATAAAACCGTGCGAGCAACGGATAAATCCGGTTTTTGGACAAAGAAAAGGTTGCATAGATAAATAGACTGGAGAAAAGAGCGAAACAGACGATGGAATGGCGTCCTCAGCTTTCTCTACGTTTCGCTGTTGTGTTTCATAATATCGTTTCATCATTTATATTCTTTCACCTTCTTTAGCCTTTCACCAATTATTTACCTTTTTATGATAGGAGACTTCAAGAAATATTATATAATAATATTTAGTTTTTGAATATCAGCGTTAGACTACAATGGTAGACAACTTGACCCCAAAGGTTGACGCCCCAAATCGAATCCTGATTGGTACCTGTTCGGTTTGGCGCACATCCGTGGATTGATTTGCTTAGCAGCCGGAGGTGTGGACTTCCACCAGGCTACCCACACGGCAAAACGAAAACTTCTAGTAGGGATATTCCGTGTGCTTGTGGTAGAAGATCGGCGCTTAACCCATGAGTGGCTGGCCCTTCGACCAAGGCTCGAGTCCACCGAACCATACCTAAATACCTCGCTTGATGCCTCACACCTTTTCTGCTTAGCTTACCTCAAAATTAGGATAGGGGTCCACAAAGCAAGTAACACTGGAATTTTGCATTTTAATTTTTTATATTTTGCCAGTTTTTTGGAAGGGGAGATTTTGTGGCATTAAATGAGATTGTAGCTGAGTCTAGACCAAAACAAGAAAAACGAAACATTATTATTATTATTATTCCTAATATGACTGATACTTTGCCCACTCTTTGATTTGATATATAGAATCTTAAATTTATTAGGTTGTTACAAAAGTTTTGTCGGTTTTTAATCGCAAGAATGAGACTTCACCTTGTTGCTGAACGCGAAGCTTATCAATCGAAGTCAGTTCCATTACAGCCAATACACTTCTGCCAACAAGATACAAGCGGATTATACCATTTTGACAAAAAAATCTGGATTGCTGGAGTCGATAAACTGTTTGAATGCAGTTTCAGTTGCTGCTTGGATGGAGAAGGATTTCACACGGAGGAAGCTGTCGAGGTGTTTGAAAAGGTGGTGGTCTGTAGGAGAAAGGTCTGGTGAATAGACTGGATGAGGGAGAACTTCGTACCCCAAAGGGTTCAGTTTATGAAGAGTCATGAGAACGAGCATTGTCTTGGAGCAGGATTGGGCCTCTTCGATTCACCAATGCCGGCTGTCGTTGGGAGAGTTTCTGATGAACACAACGTTTAATTCACGACAGTACCTTTCAGCTATGATAATTTTTCCAGGTTGCTGGAAGTTATAGTGGATGACACCAGTTGCAGTCCGCCAGACAGTGACCATGACCTTCTTTGGGTGATTAGGCGCCTCGTCTCTGTCGAGCCACTGTGCTGATCGTTTGCGATTGTCGTAAAGGATCCATTTTTCACCACACGTAATGATTCGGTCAAGAGATGGGTCGTTTTTGTTTCTGATGACGAGCGAAGAGCAGATCTCCAATCGACGATTTTGTTGTTGTTCATTCAACTCGCGAGGCACCCACCTGTCAAGATTTTTCACTTGGCCGATTGTGTCAAGATGCCGGGAAACAGTTGCAGTGCCTACGTCAAGCTCTCCAACAATTTCTCGCACTGTTTTTCTTGGATCGGCTTCAACTGAGGCTTTCAGACGGTCGTCATCACAGCTGGAAGGACGTCCGCCCCTTCCTCATCTTCGAGGCTCTCATCTCCTGATCGAAACTTTGCAAACCATCGCCGTACTGTGCGCTCATCTGCTGTGTCCTCGCCCCATGCTCGCTTTGTGGCCTGGTTTGAACTCGTGAAGCAAAATGGCATGAAAATCTGTTCTATCCATGTTCACTCAAAACCCTGAAACACACATCCATTTTATGATTTTTAGAAGGGTAAGTTTTACGTAATGTATGCCAAAGCACACGCTATAAAACGATATATAACTCATCTACGTGCACCTTCACAAGCAGGCAAAATATGGACCCCAAATTAACATAATATGAAAACCGACAAAACTTTCGTAACGACCTGATATATCAGCGAATAGGTGACATCAATTTAATCTGTAGGTCAAATAATTTCATGTTGTGCTTTTATATATAAAAATATATTTCATAGTAAAGCTACAAAGAAAGGAAATGAAGCTGGAAGGAGTCTGGAGTCATTAAAATGTACATGATTCTTACACAACAAAAAAGTGTAAAAATTGAGAAAATTACACGCGATGAGAATAAGGGTTTTTTTTTAACTACGTGATACCTTGTAATTGTCATCTCGTTGTTCGGCAAATTAGATTTCAATGCATGGAACATGTAATTAAAATGTACTGACAAATATTAATTGTACATGTAAACGCGGCCTTCCAGCCAATTAAGACTGCTGGCGTCGCCTCGTATTACTTGGCATGTTAGAGTCCGCATCATTAAAAGTCGCATCTTAGCTGGGTTAATAGGCGTACAAATGCTCGAACATTTCTAAAAGTATACAGTTACGTGAAAAAACGCTAAAGTAATACATAGAGACACAAGGTTGCATCTTCTTTCCCTTTCTTTATAGACCGTGCTATAAGGACAAACAGATTTTATAATAAATCTGTTTTAAAATAAATAAAATGGGAGAGAGAGAGAGGAGAGAGAGAGAGAGAGAACCGAACTTCAGAGGCAGGGCAGAGAGTTGAGGTTAGTACTGAAGAGATCAATATGTAACTATATTAAGAGGGAGAAAGAGGGGAAAGCGAAAGAGATGCACAGGACATGAGAACAGAGAGAGAGAGAGAGAGAGAGAGAGAAAACGTCAGTCAATAGAGAGGGAAGCACATGACGTCAGTTCCGAACGAGAGAGAGGAGAGAGAGAAACGAACTTCAGAGAGATGATGTCAGTACAGAAAGATAAAGAGAGAGTTCTTTCACCAACTGATTTTCTAGATCCTTACGTTCAAATTTTGAAGTTTTTTCAATTCAAATTAAATAATGCATAATAAAAAGCTTAAAACGTTTAATTAGGGAGTAGTAATTTTCAGCTAATATTCTGTACAATATATGGTTGAATATTATAATATAATTAAAATATTTATGCAAAAAATACTGTGTAAATGGTTAAAACTAAATAAATCCAAATTCTAACCAGAAAACTTTTAAAAATTTAATTCAATTATTTCTAACGGTTTGAGAGGTGTTTTTCATTGTATTTTCTTATAGTATATTACTACTAAAAGTCAATCGATGAGATCGCGCTTTGGCAACAGAAAAAATCTCAGAAACTATTTGTCTTCTTTTGATTGCTTAAGATTGGTTGAAGAATTTACTTCAAAAATGTACCAGATGCTAAACTGGTGAAGGGCGATGCATGACGCGACCAGAAGTTTGGAATATCTCGGTGTCATCGATGTTCGTGGACGAAAATTCACCAAGTAGAGACCCTCTTCAGAGGCCGTAAACATAAAATAAGATATAAACTAATGATATTAAATGTACTTCATGCTCTTAAATTACGATCAAGTCAATTCTACATTAGATATGTAAGGTGTAATGTCTGGAAAATGTGCCTGTTTATAAAAGATTTTAAATTCTGTTTATTTTTGTTTCACAAACAGATTTCACTGATGCATTGCGTTTGTCTTTAATAAATGTTTCCGACTTTCTTTCTGTTATTAAGTTCCAGGTGTGTTCCAATAAAATCTGGAGTGACTGGCTGTAGAAAACACTACTCTAGCAACAGTACATTTTGACTAATTTCTTCTTGCAAACGGAGAGTCATGTCCGCCTTCTCCAGAAATACTGGCCGACCTCACCAGTCGCTACTACTTTGTTCAGCTGCAGGAAGTCGTTAAACCGAGACAGGTTTCGAGACGCGATTCGAACCCGCGGGGGTCAATCTCGGCAGGTTGGTGTTCCACGACACTGGCTCATTTGCTGCTCAAGAATAGCAGCATGGATTATGGGTTTGTCGCGAATGATCATCTTCAAATATCTGTAGATTTTATGCAAAGGAAAGGCAAACATTGAGCGCTCGTCCACAGTGATGGAGACATATGGGAAGTTGTTTTTACGGTGCTCTCTCTCTCTCTCTCTTCTCTCTCTCTCTCCGTCTCTCCATCCCCTCTCTCTCTCTCCTCATCTCTTCTCTCTCTCTCTCTTCTCTTCTCTCTCTCTTCTCTTCTCTCTCTCTCTCTCTCTCTCTCTCCAGAAGATGACTTTTGGCCGTAGTTTCCTCCTATTCAGAGAAACAGATGGTGTATTCTAACAGGGTGCTGTAATTTTAAGTAACACCAGCAGCATGTTTTGGTACGCCACTGTACAAACAGGCTTGGCAGTCTGAAGCCCATTGCTCTTACGGAATAATCGCGTCCTTATTTATTCCAGGGTATTCGCCAACTTTAAAGAAAAAATGATTTTATCATTGGTTCTCTAAAGTGCATTTCCAACCAATTATTAAAGCTCTGACAAAAAGTAACCCTGCTGGTTATTCAACACATTACTGTGTTCCGTCCGTTTTCAACTCCTAGTCAATTTCTAGATGTTTTATGGGTGGTTTATTAAGAACTATCGCGGTAGCCTTGACTGTCTAATAACAGAACTGCTGGCTGCAGTTTTGCGGTGAGCATCTCATCTCTGATGTCTCAGTTGCCGGTCTATTTAATTTCTTGTGCAGCGCTTTCTTTTGGATTAATACGGAAATGAAACTCGAACTTCAGTACGAACCTCTGCGCCGCAAATTAATGTTTTCCAGTAACGTATCTGATACCAGGCTTTAATGCGATATCAAAGAGATGATCATTCAGAGCAGTCTGTTGTTTGTTACTGTTTTTGTTATTTGTTTTATTGTTTATTTGTTTGCTTTTACTGACTTCTGGCGTACGTTTGGAAGCGCTGTAAATACCGGTCCAGTTACCAGCTTCTGGATGTTTCTCTATAACGTTTGACATCAGAGCTAAGAGCGAGAACCAAGGCTCGGCGACATCTTGTCACCAGTCATCACCGGTTAAAACCGCCTGGGTACTAACAGACAAACGAGGCCGCTCAGGTTCCTTCTTCCTACACTTGAAAAAAAAAAAGAAACTCTAGAAGATCAATATCTCAGCTAAAAGGAATTGATCTTCGGCGGTTATAAACCTCATTGTAAATAAAGGCTTGAGTAAAACTATTTTTTGGATGATCTTCATGAAGATGGTATCATCTGATTTTTTAAAATGTTGATATAAATCTTCTTAGCCATCGGCTTACAAAGCGTTAGCTACAACCATTTAGATGTTAACTCCCTTTTCCCTTAACGTTACCACAGACGGCGCCACCTGTAACTTTAAGCGTATATTTTAATACTTGGTTTTAATAATAATACAATTCACGCACGTTGCTGTATCTGCGCTAGCGGTCCGTTACTTATTAATGACCAGGAAACCGTTTTCAAACGCAGTCCGTTAAATACAAATTCTTTCTGAATAACTGTAAGTGCTTTTTATGTCTTTGATACCAGCCATGTTTTTCTCTTTCCTTGCACTTGACGAAAGCATTTTTACCTATCACCCAAAAGGACTTTTGAGGGAAAAAATGGTTTTAATGATTAGAGTTTTTCGTTTTCTTCCCTTATCTCTTTTGATTGAAGAGTTGGAGCGTATCACCAGAATGGTAACAACAACTTAAGTAGCTGTTTTTACGAAGAGTATAGACTACGACCGAGTCTGAGACGGCTCCCGAACTTTGATGTTATATAGCGACCAGATTCGGCAGGCATCACAAAGTATTTTTATATTCCATAACTACGTAAGACAATTCCGTCTCCAACAAGTCAACGTCAACAAGCGAACCTGAAATACGTGTACACATAATCGATCTGCAATCAATCAGACGCGTGACAAGTTTTTATTGTTGCATATTTAAATTCTCAAGACGCTATAAACCCTTTTATGACAATTTAACAAAATTTTTTGTTTCTATCTTTTTTAAAAATATAAATACTGTAAAAACATTTAATTTCATAATTTTCATCGTTGAGGCTTTCCAAGATATTTAGTACCTAAAATTATTTCCTTGAAGAGTTGTCTCCCATTTTAAAATAAGATCAAAATAAATGTAAAGATCTTTTGTGTCATCTGTTCAAAGGGATTATTCAAGACAACAAACAAATAATTTTCTCAAAACAGTAAATACATTTAAAGTTTTCTTTTTATTTCACCGCAGACTTTTAAAACATTCTGTTTTATTATCCTTAAAACAAATATCACAAAATAAATATGGAATATCCTAGCGCTGAGTGAAATCGTCTGTTATGCTCACAGAGCCGATTGGAAGTAAGAGTGACTTTGCAAGGGCAAGAGAAACGGTTGGGATCTCCATCAAGGTGCTCGACGTCTTGCACGAACAGGATGAATACTGACTGACAACTTCAATGGGAAAACAATTTACTAGAACTCGCAGTAAGAGGAAACCGGAGTATCCGGAGACAGCCCATGCAGAACAGACTGGCAGAAAAAAAGCAAGAGGGATGACTACATATGGGACGCATCAAATTTGGAGCCGCTGTACGCTACACACTGAATTCAGTTTGCCATAAATGTTCTTTAAAATTTAGGTTTTTGGATGATTTTTAAAAATATATGCTATTTTAAAATTAATGTCAACTTTATAATAAGGAAAATCCATAATTAATACAACAAATGAAAAAAAACACAGTGGGTTTTATGCCATAAAGTGTCCATTAATAAGTAAAGGACATCTGGAGAGAGAGAGAGAGAGAGATGACGTCGGTACAGAGATGAGACGTCGGTACAGAGAGAGATGACAGATGACGTCGGTACAGAGATGTGACGTCGGTACAGAGATGTGACGTCGGTACAGAGAGAGATGACAGATGACGTCGGTACAGAGATGTGACGTCGGTACAGAGATGTGACGTCGGTACAGAGAGAGATGACAGATGACGTCGGTACAGAGATGTGACGTCAGAACAGAGAGAGAGGGGGCGATATTTGGTTATTACAGTCTTTTTCCAGAGATAAAAAGAACACATTATTAAAATCTGCTGTTCAACTCAGCGAAAATGTTAGAATGTGACGAGGACCATTGGATAAAGCTGCCGATTAGTACGGCAAGCATCAGTTGTCAAGATAAAGAAAGGGAATCCCGTGCTTGATTAGACGAGACCAGGCCCTTCTCGTCCACAATAATATCCACTTATGTGTAATTTACACCGTACTCGTGACTCCTTTATAAGTAGAAACAAAACGTTTTTTTCCATTAATTCTATTTTGTGCTAATTTAATTTATATCACCTTATGGTTGCCTAAGACCGCTTGCGCAAACAAAAAAGGGTAGCAAAAAAAAATCATTTTGACGCTTAAGGAAAGAAAACTTACAAACTGTAAGGTTGATTACTTCTTAGAGAAAGGGATATTTTGTTCACACCGGATATACAGAGGCGACTGAAAATCTACAGCTGCCGTTTTTGCGCTCAGTCAGTCATGAAATCGCTCGAACAAAACTGATTAATATAGAAACATCAAGAAAACAAACAAAGCCGAGAATTAGATTTCCAGGTGGCGCTGTTCACACTACACAGGTTGTGGGGTTGTTCGGTATTTCCCCTCTGGTCAAATAGTTGGATTTGATCCAATATTTAATTATTTAAAAATTTCTTGAAGCAATTACGTTACAAATTCTTTTTTAGTATTATCATTAGTATTAAACCTAAACATTTTAATTAAATTGATACAGTTGGATGCGGATAATTGACGCAAAGTTACTTTTTAAAATTATTTTAATACTTTGCAGGCACTATTTCCTCTGCGTTATGTTATATATACAGTATGTTTTTATTAACAAACTGGAAATTTAAAATCAGATTTTTTAAAATTTTATAGTCAATAATAATAATAATAATAATAATTAGAAATTCCTCTATCTAAAATCTGCCAATCAAAAGTACAAGCATCAATTCTAACATGAAAAATCAATGATTATAAACAGAAATAATATTTGAACTCAATTAAATTTAATCTCTCCCAGTTAACAACTATTTTTGCTTTTAATTTCAATTACAGACATGTGTTTAGGCAGTAACAATTAACGTGCAGTACCCCCGTCAGTTTAGACTCTGAGCTGTTTTGTTCAAATGTGTTGGCTCTTTCCTGTCCGTGACATGGTTACTGCGTATCTTTTTCAATAAACAAAATTCATCTAGAGTCATTGAAAGATGTTGTTTTTTTTATTGATAAATTCGCAATATGTTTCATGTCACCGTGTTGACGGTTTGCAATAATAATATTGCTATAGTAAATGGCTTATGTGGAGCAGTCACAAATCAGATAAGGCAAGACGACAACGCCGGCTGATATCTTTCTACACAAAAAAACAATAAAAGCATTGCTTTAGATATTTCCGACCATCTTAATGATGCTCTGCTTGAGGCAATATGAACGATCTTAATGATTAAAAATATTATCTTTTAAACCACGTTAATGATTTAACATTTTTCTTCCTGTTACCCGAAATACAACTCTCCGTCTTTAATTCCCTATTTCGGATAACGGCCATATTGATTTAAAGTTTTTTTTCCCTATTTACCACCTTATTAGATTAAAGATTTATTCTGTTTCTCCCTTAATTACTTAACCACTTTTTACCTGATAATCATCATATTTATTTAACAATTCGTTCTATAATAACGGCCAAATTGATTTAACCTTTTCTTCTTCGCTAACTACATTATCAGTGTAACCTTTTGTTCTCTGCTAACAGTCGTAGCGGGGTTTTTCCCCCACTCAGGTAACCGCCATAATGATTTATCGTTTCGTTCTAGTTAACCTCCTTATTCATTTAACGTTTTTGTTGTCTCCTAGCAACCTCAAGGATTTAGTTTATTTCTATGCTAACCGCCTTAATAATTTAACGAATTGTTTTCTGTTAACTATCTGGAAAACTTAACGTTTACATCCTTGTTAGCCATTATAATAATATAGTATTTTATTCTGCTAACCACCTCCATCGTTTAATGTATTGTTCTCTATTAACTACCTTCATGGTTTAACGTATTGTTCTCTATTAACCATCTTAATTATTTAACGAATTGTTCTCTATTAACCACCTTAATTATTTAATGTATTGTTCTCTATTAACTACCTTCATGGTTTAACGTATTGTTCTCTATTAACCACCTTAATTATTTAATGTATTGTTCTCTATTAACCACCTTAATTATTTAACGCATTGTTCTATATTAACCACCTTAATTATTTAATGTATTGTTCTCTATTAACTACCTTCATGGTTTAACGTATTGTTCTCTATTAACCACCTTAATTATTTAATGTATTGTTCTCTATTAACCACCTTAATTATTTAACGCATTGTTCTATATTAACCACCTTAATTATTTAACGTATTGTTCTCTATTAACCACCTTAATTATTTAATTATTGTTCTCTATTAACCACCTTCATAGTTTAACGTATTGTTGTATATTAACCACCTTAATTATTTAATGTATTGTTCTCTATTAACCACCTTCATAGTTTAACGTATTGTTGTATATTAACCACCTTCATGGCTTAACGTATTGTTCTCTATTAACCACCTTCATAGTTTAACGTATTGTTCTCTATTAACCACCTTAATTATTTAATGTATTGTTCTCTATTAACAACCTTCATAGTTTAACGTATTGTTGTATATTAGCCACCTTAATTATTTAATGTATTGTTCTCTATTAACCACCTTCATAGTTTAACGTATTGTTTTCTATTAACCACCTTCATAGTTTAACGTATTGTTCTCTATTAACCACCTTAATTATTTAATGTATTGTTCTCTATTAACAACCTTCATAGTTTAACGTATTGTTGTATATTAACCACCTTAATGATTTAATGTATTGTTCTCTATTAACCACCTTCATGGTTTAACGTATTGTTGTATATTAACCACCTTAATGATTTAATGTATTGTTCTCTATTAACCACCTTCATAGTTTAACGTATTGTTGTATATTAACCACCTTAATTATTTAATGTATTGTTCTCTATTAACCACCTTCATAGTTTAACGTATTGTTGTATATTAACCACCTTAATGATTTAACGTATTGTTCTCTATTAACCACCTTCATGGTTTAACGTATTGTTCTCTGTTAACCACCTTAATGATTTAACGTTATATTTTTCTTTAGCACCCAAATAATTTAAGGATTTTAAAAACTATTTTATTATTAATCATTTAGTTTTCTATATAAACCAACAGTTAAACACTTCAGTAATTTACTATGTTATTATTCTTTGCTTAACGCCATAATGATTTAATGTTATAGTCTCTTCATTCACCACATTAATGCTTCAAGATTTTATTCTCTCCTGACCGCCTCTTATATTTATTGGTTTGTTAATCACCACAAATATCTAGCGATTAGTTCCCTCTTAGCCAACTTGATGATTTATTGCTTTATTTTTTATTAATCACATGAATTATTTATCTTTTATTCCCCTGCTAAACGCCTTAAAGTTACAGCTTTTTGTACTTTGTAAACCATCATAATGATTTAGCGTTTTTGTTCTGGTAGCCGTCCTGCTTATTTACCTTTGAAAATATTGTTTATGATAGAAATATTGATTTTATACCTTTATTAAAGAAGCATATTTTTTTAAAATCAGAGTTTGAAGCTAATGGAAAACTACACTGAATCAATTATAACGTTAATATCCGACATATTCTGGCCAACCGTCTACACTTCCGTAGTAGATTTAGTTACTTTCTTTATTTGTTTAATTAGTAAAAAGCGAAGGACTCGCATGTGTCTATATAATTAAATGCGTATTTTGAAGAATAAACAGTATGAATGTTGACAAAACAGTTAAAAAGAAAAAAAAAGTTAGTTTTAAACCTGATTCTTTACTTCCTAAAACCATTAAAATTCTATGCATGAAGACTTAAAATTAATTATTTTTTTAAAAATACCGTATCATGCTGCCTTAAATTTAATTCGACGCATCAAACCTTAGCGCTGTGGCACGACGGGACCGGAATTTATCTGAGATGATAAATGACACCAAGTATGGGGCTTGCGGTCTCACGAAATGTGGCGGTGAAATTGTCAGGGTTATACGTAATAAAACTCTCTCTCTGACGTCATATCTCTCTCTATTACTGACGTTATATCTCTCTGTACTAGCATCATATCCTCTATTACTGGCGTTATATATATTACTGACGTTATATCTCTGTACTAGCATCATATCTCTCTATTACTGACGTTATATCTCTCTCTCTGTACTAACATAATATCTCTCTATTACTGGCGTCATATCTCTCTCTCTATTACTGACATCATATAAATCTCTCTATATATATATTACTGACGCTATATCTCTGTACTGACATCATATCTCTCTATTACTGACGTTATATCTCTCTCTGTACTAACATCATATCTCTCTATTACTGGCGTCATATCTCTCTCTCTCTATTATGACATCATATAAATCTCTATATATATATATTACTGACGCTATATCTCTGTACTGACATCATATCTCTCTATTACTGACGTCATATCTCTCTCTCTATTCCTGACATCATATAAATCTCTCTATATATATTACTGACGCTATATCTCTGTACTGACATCATATCTCTCTATTACTGACGTCATATCTCTCTCTATTCCTGACATCATATAAATCTCTCTATATATATTACTGACGCTATATCTCTGTACTGACATCATATCTCTCTATTACTGACGTCATATCTCTCTTTATATTACTGACATCTTCTCTCTCTCTCTCAAACCACACACCACCACACACAAACACACAGAATATCGTCATATTGAATTATTGTTGATTGGATGCTTCAATTATTCGGACCGCACCGAAAAATTTAATTCATCGATATTAACTGTTTCTTTCTTATACAAGAATTCAATAATGCACATTCTTGTGTTTTCTATTGATGTGTATTGTTTAGCTGGATGAAAACCTTTGGGGGATCAGAATAAAAACTAACTGGTGAGTACAGTGTACAGTAAGTTTTTGAAATTTTTTCTCGTTTTGTTGATATGTCGCAGTCAATATTTATTTTTTCTTTGCTCGAAATAAAAGCTAATTAACTCCAAAATTCTTAACAGTATCGAAATATTTCTGACTAATACGCCAACACAAGGCTCGCAGCACCCCTTATAAACCAGTCGAGCTACAAGCCGAGTTCAACTTACTAATTACCCAGCTGAATTTACCACTTACATAGATATTAGGAGAGAGCCCTGACAAATAAACCAGTACAATAAATGACTGAGGCTGCCACTTTCTTTAATGTAAGATGCTCTGTAACTTCATCATATCTTGTTAGTTATAATTACCATAATTACCACGATTTTGACAAAGAGAATATTTAGAATAGCACGCACTTGTTGTTAAAACTGTTAATTATCAGAAAAATCTTTGAAAATAAAAAAGTTGTTTTTTATTTGTTAGAGGGCACATTTTTCGTTTTGTTCCACTCAGTAATTTTTAATATTTTACGCATTTTTTATTACATTCAGGTAAAAGCCAGGTAAAAGTTTTTTTGACTTTTGTTAAGTTTTGTTTTAAAATTATGATAAAGAAAAAAATTTCCAAAACAGTTTGAGATTGTAACAACAAAAGTGAGTTAAAGCTACAAAATCTTTTTTTTTTTCTTTTTCGTTAATGTTTCAATCAGTTAGTTATCTTTGATTTTAACATCTTTCATTCTATCTGACACTGTCTCAACTAAAGTTTTGTATAATTAGGTATTTTCTCAATCTACCCGAATGACTTTTGACAGCTCTTCTCAATTCATTAGGTGAATTTTTGCAACGTACTACTCTATCATCGCCCATATATTCTCATCGGGATCTAAATCAGAAGAATTCCTAGGGCGGTCTTCAAACCAATGAATTTTACTGTCCTGGAACCGAGGAAGAACTTTCTTATCCGTGTGACATGGAACCGTATCCTATAAAAACCGAAAGTTACCACCAGGATGGATCTCCCTAGTAGAGCTCTGCCAAACCCGTTGTTCCATGGCAACAATCTTTTTGTTGACCCACCTTATTTTTAGGAAAAATGTTTTTCAGTTTACTTAATTATTTCAATAACCCTGCCAGCACTTCTTCCTGGAAAACCATGTTTTCAAAAATACCGGAACGTTTCAGGCTCATCCCAACGTACGTAGCAATATTCTGCCTATCACCAACACTCACACGTTTCTCGTGTGTGTTTTCCCAATTCAGGATTAATATTTTTTTGCGGAAAAATCACTTCCGCATCGATTGAAGATGCTTATGAAACGTCAGCTATTTTCAAACATGGAAACATTATAAACAAACTTTCAGAACTTTCCAGACTTTTTTTAGATTGAAAAAAGGTTTTGGCCAAAATACAATATAATAGAAAGATCAGGAGTCATCTGAAATATAACGGAAAATTTCAGAATATTTTGATTGATGCAGATCTTTATTGTTGTAATTAATATGTTTATTTGCAAAGTGCCATTTCTTTTGTATTCGGTGTTAAATTTTCAAATTGATTAACCATATGAACAAAGAAAGAAGCTCCATCGTTGGACAATTGTTGAGCATTTAGTTTAAAGGCTTGTCTAATATAAAAGTGGACATATTGAAAATTACTGAACTAGCCTGTACTTTATTTATTATTATTATTATTATTATTCTTATTATTATTATTAGTTAGTAGTAGTAGTAGTAGTAGTAGTAGTAGTAGTAGTAGTAGTAGTAGTAGTAGTAGTAGTAATTATTATACAGCTTGATTTATTGCGATGTATTAAAAAATTAAAAAATCTCGTTTATTAAAGTTCCTGTGATAATGCACCGTTATTGCTACTATTTCTACTACGATTAATTAACGCTTTTACCATAATATTTCCATTACTATAGATAATACGATAACAGAAACTTTATTATTGACGTAGTTATTTCTGTTTGGAAATCTATTGTTATAGGTACAGTCGACCCCCGCATAATCGCGGTTCGGCATTCGCGGCCCCCGGTTATTCGCGGAATTTTCCTTAGAACCCAACTAATAATTGTTCGTGGAAACCCCCGCATATTCGCGGAATCGCAAATATCTTCCGCGATTTTTAATGGCTTTTTTCGTGGCAATATATATTTTTTCACGCTTTTTAACGCTAAATTATTAATAACGATATAATTTACTGATTTTGTAATATAAATACTAACGTAAATTCAATAAAATAAACGCTATTGGCTGGAGGTTTGAAAGTAGCCAATCCGAGAGCGTCATTCATTTCTCCTCGCTGCTGATTGGCTGCTGCCCACGAGGCGCTGTCTGAGGCAGATGCAGCCCAGCAGCCCCGCATCATCCCAGCTTACCGCGTGTAGCTATCTCGAGTGTTTCGCTGAGTGTTGTATTTTTTATTAAATTATTATTATATATTTACTTATATTTTACGTTATATTTTGACGTTTATAGGCATTTTTATGGGCCACGTCCAGTATTCGCGGTTTTTCACTCTTCGCGGGTGCTCAAGGGACGTAACCCCCGCGAACACCGGGGGACAACTGTATTACTTGGTCTTCCTGATCGTGTTGATCGTTGGTGCTCGACGTTCAAAGACATCTGGTTCTTCTACCGACAGATCCTATATACAGACTTTAGCCAAAGATTTCTGGATTTTTACGGTTTTTCTGAATTATGTTTTATATCTTTTCGACTCCTTTATACTCGTATAAATGTAAATGAAAGGAAAACTCAAAAGACGGCATATCTCCCAGATATTAAATTATCCATTTAAACTCTTCAATAATCGAAGGTGCAGGAAATCTAAAAAACTTTAAAAAATTGTTCGTCGATAATAGGAATTAATTTCATTGCATAATTATCATGACATTCACTCTTAGTCAGCAGAAGAATTACAGAGGCTATTTAATGAATACATCGGGTCCCGATCCAGTGGTAGCCTGCCAAGGTTGCGATCTCAAGTTCGATTCGGTCATGCGGGTTTTCTCCCACATCTAAAAATGAACAGTTCTGGTAAGATTTGTGGGTGTTTGTGGAGTGCGAGTTGTGTGCTGTCTGGCCTTGCCAAATATTTCTTGAAACCGGTTTACGCTTATTACCCGAGACAGAACAATTACTGAGCCGGCGGTAACTCCTACACCATAAAATATCTTGATTTTTGATCGGCTTTCTTTGATTATGTGAGTTTATTATATTATTATTATTATTATTATTATTATTATTATTATTATTATTATTATTATTATTATTATTATTATTATAAACACTGGCACTGAAAATACGACATTGCAAAACGATGAACGGAACAGATGAAAAAAGTGTTAATAATAAACACATTAATTGATTGACTACATTTAAAGCAGACTTTTACAATAACACAGAGATGTACCTACATTATTAATTTCCACGAATTTTCGATAAATTTAAACTTTTCGATGCTTTAAAAAGATGTATGGACGATGCCATCGGTTTTCTAGCAAAGAAAATTCCCAAGAAACTTCGCCTGCGTCATAGTTGTGCATGGTGTTTGGTTGAGCGTCATAGTTGTGAAAGATGGGATGTTTGCACAGACCCTGACGCCACGACTTTTTCTAATCTTACTTCAAAAGAGCTATAAAAAAAAACACAATATGGTCGTGTCGAAGTACCAATATTATAATATCTAATTCACATGATAATTCAGGACTGGTAATTCTAAGATTGATACTATATCATAAATTAACACATATGTTAAAACCGTTTAGATTTCACTCTTACTTTCAGTAGACAAAGGTTGCGCCAAAATCTTCTATTCTCTGTTTTTCTCAAGCCATTTTTACGGACCGACAACCAGGGGCTGTCGGCTCCCCGCTCCCAGACTCGGGGAATGGCAGATAGTGATCATGATAACGGCTTTGGATTATCGTATCTTCTTGGTTTCGTTTATTATCAGCAAATAAAAGGTGCAGTGGCCAAAGTATGATAATTTATGGAAATTTGACGACAGACTAATTTCTGACAGTTTCTGATATAGTCCAATGAAAAGTGTCGTTTTTTTCTCTCCAAATTTCAAGTAGTCTTCACAACTGACTTCCTCTCTCTCTCTCAAACATCTCGCATCTACATCTATACATGTCGTGTGTAATTTGCGGAACTCGCGCAGGGTAATTGCCCCATTCCCGGGAAGCGGATTGAGCAGTTCCGCGTTTGGGGCAGCGATCTTGTTAATTGTGGGGCGGGCATATATTTTGAAGATTTTTGTCAAACGGTGTATTATTATAGTATATAAAGTATACAGCTGTTTTATAAAAGCCACGAGAGTTAATATTTAGTGCGGTAATCAGTCTTGTCGGTCGGTACACGGTTCCCTCGCTCACAGTTCTCACGGAGTTACCCTCCCTGCACATCATTGTAATGACTAATTTCCCTCGTTTCGCGCTATTCGCCTGGCTTCCTTTATGTTCGCACTCACTGAAACTTGGCCAAAACTACTTAAAAGTCAGCTGTTCTGCTTTATTTTAATTTTAGAAAACAATCGGCTACGTGATCCACTTATATAGCCCTCCCTATTGTGTCTTCGTTAACCGGATAACCACTACTTTCTATTCAACCCGTTTCCGTATTTATTCGTCGACTCGGAGCACGACGAGAATACTCATCACCTCTCTACGAGTGGTGAGATGGTTTTCCGTTTCTTTGTGTCCAACTTATATTCTTCATCATCGTTTTGAAAGTTATTTGGCACCGGATCAAACGCCACACGAAGTTGTTTTGCATGATGAATTAATTAGCAACGTTACCGACGTAGAAACGAAGCTTCTAGTAAACCTAAGATGTTTTTAAAGCCCTCTACGCCCAGCCATCTAGTCTCGAGCATTTGTTTGACGCCTTAGAAACCTGCCCGGGACAAAAAATGGAACGGTAATAAAAACAGTCCACTTTGTTAATAAAGAAAATTACCCCTTTTATTTATGGTTTATCCATTTAACCATCTACCCTAGACCATTCCTTAATCGAGATACATTATTTAAAAAAAAACAGAAAGCCGTAACCACGTGGGTAGCCAAAATTATTGGATCATTTTGTGCTGAAACGAAAATATTGAGTGTTCATTGTTTGTGTTACAATGTAAAGATTCATTTTAGTATAAGAAGGCTAATGAAGCTGACTGTCCAGACCTTTTATGGGACCCCAGACCTCTCTGCTGCGGTAGTTTCTCGAGATGTAACTGTATAGTAGTAAACTTTTATAAATGCAAGTCTGTTGCGGTCAAAAATATTAATTTACAAAAGGAAAACATGCTTAAGCATTACATTAGTCTTTACACAATCTTACTGACTCAAAATAATGCATCAGAAAAGTTTCAGTTGATGGAATGATTTTGCTCACTAATGTTTTTTCATGTTTGGTCAGTACGTAAATAGAAAGTAAATGGATTTGGTTAAAAATAAATGGTTGTTTTATTTTCAGGATAGCCAAAGACGCTATTCGCCCCCCCTTTATTATACCCAAACGTAGGGGCCCATCTGAGGAGAGTTCTCCTTTTGTCACGACCGAAAGATTCTTGATGTACGTATAGAGTTAGAAGTTCGCACGTGTCTCGTAAACCTCTTATACTTCGGAGAACAGAGAACTGAATGACAAATCTAGTTGCTGCACATCTAAATCAATTTTTTGGTAGATATCGCACGCATCAACGAAGCGCCCCTTTCCTTTTCCGTTCGCCAGATCCGTTTTACAGCCAAAGAAAAATCCATGGGAGATTGAGAAGTGCAAAGACCGTGGCGATGGGTTCATTAGCTTGGGAACGGGTTCTCCGAGTTAGCGAACGGCTCCCAGAGGGCGCAGTGAAAGTTTTAACTTACTTATTAGAAATAAGAAGCGTGAGGAAGAAGGGGAGAGTCGAAAAATAATAAAAAAAACAAAATAGTTAGTATATTTTCAATAACAAGATAAATAAACGTCAATTCGTATCTCCCTCATCCCGCTGATCCGTATACTGCGATTTCTCCGCATTCGTGACGTAAGCAGCCTTCCGGCACCGTCGATTAAGGGCTGGAACCGCCGGCTAATCAGCCAGACTGGGGCAGATTTCCAGCAATCAGAAGCGACCCGAATCAAGGCAGTAATTGCCGCCAGAAGGCACCTCATACACAAGGGTCGCGCTGACTCTGTGAGTTAACATTTGGCGAACTGTCATCCAGCGTTCTTTGATGACAGCTTTGCTTCGACCAAATCTGGAAAAAAAAACACTCGATTGCTCTAAAAACAAACAAATAATCATTTGTAACATCGTTCCCTTTTATTTCCATTATGGAAATTCAAATCAGCCTTGGAATTAGCAAGTTTCAGAATGGTCCGCACCAAAAACGGTAAAATGCTCTCACACGGCGAGTGACGGTATAATTTTCTGCTGTCTGTACCTTCCTTCTTTAGAGAGCAGTGACAGTAGAACAGCAGTTAGACACAGTAACAGAGTCCTACTGAAAACCGAAAGGAAATCATCATCTCAACAAACTAAAATCATGTTGTTTATTTTACTTTTCTAACTTTCAAGAAACATATTACACAAAATAAAGCTTGTTTACGTTTTATTTACATATTGACATATTTTATGCCAGGTAAATAATAGTTTGGTATTTGTTACAGGGGCAAATGTTATTACAACACCAGTAATTTCTAATTAAACGCACATTTGACTCTACATTTGACGTCATATCGCAAGTCAAAGAGGATGAGGTAGATTATAGCTCATCTATATGTTTAATAATTAGGAATTATTGAACAACTAGCCCCCTCTCTCCCCTACCACGTAAATATGGTCTCTTAGTTCTTCATACCCCTCATTAAAGGTGAAGTAAACAGGACATTTTATGTGTAACCATATGAAATTAAATAATTTTAAGCTTAATTTATAACTTTTATATCTTTTTAATTACTCATCTTGCCCTTTATTATAGTTTTTTGATATTTTTTCTTCATTTCAACTTTTATTATAATTTACAGTTTTGAATGTGAATTACAAGAAATTCCAGGAAAATTGATACGACTCTTTTTGGTTTTCTTTTTGCTGATTCCAGTCGATATATTTGACGGAGTTAAGATAGAAGCAATTAATTTAAATCTTACTCATAGTTCTGATAAAACCTCTCCGCCTAACGAATTAAAAGAGCTACACTTCCGTAACTAACCCTGACGCACAAGTTTAATAGCAATTTCATTTTTTTTTTAAATTTTGTTTTATTTCTAAGCTTCTTAATTTTCAAACTGATGTTATTTAAAACAAATTTTGTTTTTTTTTCCCGAAACCATTGTTGAAAGACGCGAGATAGATTAGGAGATGTGCTGGTGATTAGAGATATAGCTTACATCGATTAGTTTTAACAGAGCTGTTGTCCTGCGCTGTCTCTTTTAAACCGCCTCTCTGCTGTTTTCCCCGACAATCGAATCAATGAAAACCCTCAGACTTCACACAAAACATCACTATTAGAAAACTTCAGCCTTTCTTCTCTCTCTCTCTCTCTCTCTCTACTGACGTCATTTTTCTCTATCGATGTCATCTCTCTCTCTACCGATGTCATCTCTCTCTCTACTGACGTCATCTTTCTCTATCGATGTCATCTCTCTCTACCGCCGTCATCTCTCTCGCTATACTGACGTCATCTTTCTCTATTGATGTCATCTCTCTCTACCGACGCCATCTCTCTCTACTGACGTCATCTTTTCTCTATCGATGTCATCTCTCTCTACTGATGTCATCTCTCTCTCTACTGACGTCATCTTTCTCTATCGATGTCATCTCTCTCTACCGCCGTCATCTCTCTCGCTATACTGACGTCATCTTTCTCTATTGATGTCATCTCTCTCTACCGACGCCATCTCTCTCTACTGACGTCATCTTTCTCTATCGATGTCATCTCTCTCTACCGACGTCATCTCTCTCTATACTGACGTCATCTTTCTCTATCGATGTCATCTCTCTCTACCGACGTCATCTCTCTCGCTATACTGACGTCATCTTTCTCTATCGATGTCATCTCTCTCTACCGCCGTCATCTCTCTCGCTATACTGACGTCATCTTTCTATATTGATGTCATCTCTCTCTACCGACCCCATCTCTCTCTACTGACGTCATCTTTCTCTATCGATGTCATCTCTCTCTACCGACGTCATCTCTCTCTCTATACTGACGTCATCTTTCTCTATCGATGTCATCTCTCTCTTACCCGATGTCATCTCTCTCTCTACTGACGTCATCTTTCTCTATTGATGTCATCTCTCTGTACTTACGTCATCTCTCTCTCCATTCTCTCTCTCTCTCTCTCCTCTCTCTCTGCACAGTATGTATGTCATGTCGCTATCGTTGTTCCAGATCGCCCAGTGGCTTTGGCAGGCTTCCAGAACTACCGCCTTGGAAAGTGCCGGTCATTTTAGATGTAAGAGGAAACCAAAGTGACCAGGAGAAAAGCCGCGCGGCCGGCTAGAGAGGTAAGCCGAGCCGAGCCGAGCTAGTGCCGACCGGAATTTGAACTTTGAACTTCAACCGTGGCAGTCCGATGGACTAACCACTTGACTACAGCGTTGCCCAGATGGACGCCTATCGTACCTGCAGAATGTCTTAACGTGGTACCATTTCTATTCTTATATAAAAATACCATTTTATTGAAGTAACTTATTTAGTTGACATAGTTAAGTAATTTAACTTTTATTTTTTTTTAAAAAACCGATCTTTAATATTCTCCCTCCTTGCTCATTATAAGCTTTTCATTATAGGATCTAATTAGCGAATCAAGGTAGCCGAAGTCCAGTGGTCCTGCTGCTGGCTAGATATACAGTGCGTGGTCGTTCCTCCTTGGTTTTGATGACCTCGACACTGCAAGTCTACGTCTTGGTTGGCTTTACCAATTCAGACTTATATACGATATATTATAAGGATCTTTCCCTTTCACCGTTCTCTTTTTTTCTTTATTTACCAACTCAAGTTGCGTCCTATCGGCCACACCAACCGGTGTCAGTATTTTTAGCCCTGACGGTTCTATCCGCCCGTCTTGTTTATAAACAGCCCGACAGCTGACAGATAGAAGGGCGACTGGTCCGGGGTTGAGGGAGCGGACTGATTCTCACACCTCGTCAGACGGAAAACTTCACAGGAAGTGCAGAGTGACAAAACCAGAAATTGGTATCTAGTATATCCCCAGCATTAGAAAGGAATGCGGAGAGAGCCTTGTTTGTTTTTGTTTTAAATAGTGTTTATAACCGATCCTATGGGCTTCCTTCGATCGAGAAGGAAAGCAAATCGCAACAGCACAGACTGGTCACCGGATCGAATTGGTAAAAATGGCGGTTGGTCGATTAAAGCGTGCGGTTATTCTCTAAACGGATTCTGGACAGCAACAGAAATAACCAATGTCTTCTTCGGGAGGTCTCTAGGCCCTAATCACATATCTTAACTTTAAAGAAATTACGTGTTGGTTTAGTTATAAAGAATTTTAAAATCTAGATGTATCAGCTTTAATGTTCGACCAAGAAGCACGTAGCCCTTCCATCTAATCCGTTTTTATTTTATTACTATTTTTTTGTTTTTTGTTTTCTTTTTTACAAAACTCTAAGAATGAAGGTTTTACTTTTTTCGGTAAATGTTAATTACAAAACATCTTTCAGCTAACCCTGTGGGCTCAGATGGGGCCGGATCTCAAGTTCCATTGTAAATGACAGGATAACTGGTTGGGGGTGGTAGCAGCGGACTATACACTTGCAGTACTTCCTCTTAATGAAGATTTTACAACGGACTTTCTATCCTACAACAGGACGATCTTCGGCTAAAGAACAGCGAGAAATAGCACGCCCTTTTTACCTGTATGTCCCGACTTCTTATTAACTTCAAGTATAGGATGGTAATGTCAAAAAAGATCTCGATTATACTTCACTAAATACGATGCGGAAAATTAAAAAAACGTAAATCAGATAACCTCGGCTAAACGAACCAAACAGCTGTTGTTTTTGTTGTTGTTTTCTCCTCCATTTCACTTTCAAGATGGCAGCTACGAGAACGCTCACTTGTCGAGAAGACGGCTGTGGAGATCGGTAACCAAGCGCTGGCTCGCACGATGAAGGACCATAATCAGTTGTCCCTCCCCCCTCTTTTTTAAACTCCACACATTAAAAATATTCGGCGGAGAATGTTTAGTTGTCAGGGGGGAGGAAGATCCGCGTTCGTTAGGTTAGAAATCTGTGAGGTTCGATCGATCGAAAATCCCGGAAGTGCCATCCAAGGACCACCCAATAATGAAGGCCGGCCATCGATTCGCGTGTGTCGGATCTAAACAAGTATTTAACGTAACAGTAAATGCGGACTAAAGCCAACCCGTGGCATCAGAGTTCAGTAAATGTCATGTGAGCATTGACAATTTAAAACAAAGTTTTACCCGGTGTTCGCTTCCCGAAAAGTGACCGAGATCTTCCTGCGTCTTCTAGATTGCTGCACCACTCCTAGTAGGCACGGTATGGATGCAGTGGTTCCGCGCATAGCCACATTAATACTGCCATATGTTTTATTTTCCAATCACTGGACATCTCAGCTCTTTTTAATAATAAAATTTTATTTCTGTTATTAAATAAAAGTTTGCAATGCTATGGGGATATGTTATTTTTCTGAAATATCAATATGTGTACCGTACACATTGAAAGCTCGCTGAGAGATATTGTACCAATGGTTTATGTATGCCTTTATCAATGTATTTCTGTGATGTTGCATCGCGAGCTGAAAGAGTCGTCGTTATTGCCGACCCCAGTTATAACTCTCTGCGTCTCCTTTTGACAGGTGACGCGTTAGCATCTCAAAACGAACCTGCCTTTCGGGTCAAAACAAGCTGTCGATGTTCGAGAGCTGATGTGTGTA
>JACATO010001168.1:30000-37919 GCA_018389105.1 Nautilus pompilius | reverse complement strand
ACTGCTTCCTACAAACAAACCAAAAGGTTACCTTTGACATTTCTTTGATCTCGAGGGGCCTGGCGTATGTCAAAACTGCTTCCTGCTTTCTTAATATAATCGGAACTAGATGGTAAAACCCTACCCTAATTCCAACCTTAACAGGATCTACCCTATTACGAAACTAGGTAAGTTTAATCGTTTTAACGAACAAAACACTGGAATAGTAAATTACTAGAAATATTTTTAATAAGCTTAAACTATGCGGAGAAAATTCTGCTCATCGTCTGTGTACATTTTTTTTTCATTGATTACCTCCCTTTATTATTTATATCATAAAGTATGTTTATACTATAAATTAAAATGTACATATAATAATAATAATAATAAAATAATAATAATAATAATAATAATAATAATAATAATATCTATTTAAGTGTTTTCTTGTTATCATCGCGCTAGCACTCGCATTGTCTCAATTTTTAATTAAAAATAATTAATAATTTAAATGGCTGGTTACACACAAAGACAAACCGTTACTGATATAAAATTTAAAAAAATAAGTCAAAAGAAGATGTTTACCGTAATGGTGGCATATTACATCAATCACTGGAGGATTGGTTCGAATCTCGGAAGTTATTGACGGGTGACGAGATCACTTGACGCCTTCCTGCAACGACTCACCTGCATTAGCCTTTTTTCCCGGGTAATTCGGTTTTTTATACAGCGCCCACGAACGCCATTTCAAAATGTTACATTTGAAAGGTTTCGCGTCTCAAATTTTTGTCGTCTACTAAAAATATTAAAGCGATACACTGGCCACCATACTGCGAACTCATACGACTTAGAATACATATAAAATCGAAGCACAAACTAAAGATTTTTTTTTTTTTTAAATTTAAGGCGGTGAGATGAATTGCGAATTTCTGGCTTTAAGCTTAATCTCTGTAACCTAAAACTGAAAACTTGTACTTGGGGTTTCATCTCACTACTCGCTCTTCAAAAATCTCCAACCCATGGAGAGCATCAAAAAAGGTTATTCCAATGATAACTACGCCAATATCAGCCGTCTCTCTTTACATGTACAGTAATCCCATTATCTCACACTTCGTAATGAAATATTCACATAACAACGCGTGGAGGTTAACGGAAACTAAGCCTAAGCTAAAATTAGCTGCAAAGGAACGGGAGGGGGGTGGGAGAAAGAGAGGAATATTGAGATATCAGTATTCCGCCGATCAACGGAAGATGCTAATTTTTCTCTATATGGATTATATACGAAAATTAGAAATCGCGTTGTCTCTGACTTTACTCTGTGACCTTGGTGGGGGGGGGCGGCGGGAAGGGAAGCGCTGGATCTGAATTATTCTGTGCAGAGATCCCTTGGCATGCCAGATGTTTTTTCTTCAGAAAAATAATCCGCTCAAAAAAAAAAGGAAAGAAAATTTGAATCGAAAATGTGAATGCAGTCATGAGAATTCGGTCCGAAGCACCTTAAGGCTTCTAATCTCACCGATCGCGAAGCTAACTCGATTTACCGCTCCAGATATAAGTGGTTCTAATTTCTAAATTACTGTACTTATTTTTTCGCTCAATAATCTGGAAACAATAAATAATTTATATACGAAGTAAACAGCTGTATTCGTAATTATCTTTTCTTCACCATTCACACATCGAGAATTCCACAGAGTGGCCTACTCTGGTGTCTTCACTGACCAATCAGATAATGACACAAAGGATCAGCGTCTCCAAGAACCAATCAAATCACGCCATTGATAACTGGAGAAAAATCGATCGTTACTTCAACTTTAATGGCTGCATTAAAGAATCCAAAAATACCGCCTTTATGTGGTGTTTACGCTCAATTAAATCTGAAAGATAATAAGGTTTATATAACTACCACTTTTAAAAAGGTAATTTGAATATATTATTGAAGCCAATAAGGAAGCAGTAGAGTTTTATAGCTTGTCTGATGTGGTGTCTTCATTAACTGTATTAACCATTCGACTAATAGTTTACTTAATCATGGATAATCTCGTGAGTTGAACGATGGAATATAAGGCAAAGTGTTTTTCTCTTTCTTTTTGTGATATATCGAACGTTTTCCCAAAAATGTTTGTTCATTCAGTTATCAAGAACAATTGCGGTAATAATTTTGAATTAGTAAAACTGTCGAATTTCAAAATTATGAGCAAGCCGTACAGAAACAACTCTATCTATTGTATTAACAACACTTTATTGTTAACGCGATGGTAGCGAGAAAAGGGGACTCCGCGTGGCTAAGCGTCATCGAAGGCACATCTCGGAGCGGTGGGACCTTGTGTCGTTGTCGGATGAGAGACGATTTACATATTTGGTTGTGAGCAATGGCAGTATGTCGAAAGAAAAGCCGGAGAATCAACAAGGAGACCTGCCTATGTCCAACAATTATGCATGGTTTTAAAAAAAAACAAAAAAAAAAAACGTGAAAAATGTGGAATTATTCGGCTGGTAACTTGATAAATATTGATGGCGTTCTCACAAAAGAGAGTTATCAGAATATTCTACAACACCAGCTATTCTTCCAGGGCATCGTTCAATAGATGATGGATTTATACTGCAACAAGATAATGACCAGAAGCGAACCACAAAGCTCGGTATACAATACCTTGCTGGAAAGAATCCGAAGGACTTCATAAAACCGTGGTTGGCACCTTTATCTCCAGATTTTAACCTTAGTGAGCCTCTGTGAGATGGACTAGATCGAAGAATCAAGCAGAGAAATCCAACCAATATCAGCCAGCCAAGAAACCAATTGCGAGAATAATTAGAATTACTTTTCTACAAAAAAAAAAGAGAGGAGAGACTGGAATATCAGTGCTTATTATATCAGTATCAGTTGATGAGAATCGATAGCAACTCTTACATACCGGGAAACTATTATAGTTGGAAAACTCCATTTCAGAGTCATCTTGGAGAGTATCTGCAATCTCCACTATCCATGACTGTGGACTCGCCATTGAAAATATCCCACATTTATGCATGAACCAGTACATTAGCGTGTGTGTGTGTGTGTGTGACAGAAAAGCTTCAGGCACAAAGATCCCATCTCGATGGACTATTTCCTTGGTGAGTCTACACCTATGACTGGCGAGTGTACGATGGTATTATGACGCCGCCGATGGATACGGTGTAAGCCGTCTCCCTTTAGGATCCCCGTTAATGGTGAGAAACGCCTAGAAGTTTGAAAGAAAAAAAAAAAAGAAGCCATCTTTGTTTTCCCCAAGCAGACCGATACCGTTCACAGAAAGTGGTCATGTTGAAGAGAGCAGTTTCGGCATAATGGAAGTGTTCCAGATATTAGAAAAACAAAAAAAAACAAAGCAAACCAAACACAACCCTAACTCCCTCTCTAGTGGAAAAGATAAACAAAGCCCGTCACGTGATTTAAACATTTTTTAAACACGTGATTTCCCCAAGCTTGTGTTTTATGTTTCCCCCCCCCAGCATTCCGCGTGGGTTTCCTTCGGACAAGGCGACTTCCTTTCACTTGAAAGATCTAGGTTTCTAGTAGAGAACGTAGTTTGGGTTGTAAATGTGGAGAATAAAAAGAACTACGACAAACTAGTTTTGTTAGTACACATTTGATACTTGAACGTTATTCATCACTTACAAATGCTCGAATGCTCGATGCAAAGAAGAATTTTGGATTCCTGCCAAAAACCACTGGTTCCAAAATAAATGATGGGGAAACCGTTCAGATTCAGAAGATGTTTTCCCGCGGACACAGAGAGTCTTGAATAAATAAAAGACTGCATTTCACACGGGATTTACATGGCATTTAAGGCAATGCAAAGGCGCTGTCTCCGCTTCCCCAGACGATCGTTAGAGAGCAGCTCTACCACAGACGATGCCGAGTTTTCTCGCGTTTGGTAACGCCTCACAAGAGTCGGGAATTCCCGGATGACACGGTGACGATATTCCTTTAATAATACTAATTACAAAGAGAGGTAGAGAAAATCTCTCATCAGCAGTCCACAGTCTTGAAAGTGTTTTGTTTTAAAAAAAGTTTCAAAATATCAGCGAGGTGCTTCAGCTATTTTTAGAAACAAGGGAGACAAATGAGATGTTTCACCTCTCCGCCTCCCTACCGTGGTTGCAGAAAATAGTTACGTAAAACCAGCTTATCTAAATTGCCAGTAAAAGATTATTTTAAATATATTTTAAAATTTATTCCACGGGGAAAGTGACCAAACAAAGAAGAAGAGGAAGAAAACAAAGATTATGGTATATTTTTAACTATCTTAATTCGGAAAGCATTCGTTATCTTCCCGATGTAAGAACAAGGGCAGGGGTTATCTGATAGCCCCATAACTCTTTTTTCTCATTCAATACTATTCTACTTTCAATCTAACTCGGACTGCAGTTTTTAACCCCCACAATGTTTCATTTTCTAGACTGTCTGGCGATCTAATCTTTCCCTAAAGCCACAGAAACTAGAAATAAGTAGAAAAAAGAAGTACCGATGATGATAATAATAATAATAATAAATTAAAGTATACTGTAGTACACTGATTTTTTCAGTAATCGATATCAGAAAAAGTTTTGTGTGTGTGTATTTTTTCGTATAAGTCAAAAGCGGAATCTTTCAAACAGATTCCACGCCTAAGTGCTATTAGGAACCGAAAGTATAAAACACCGTTTACAGTTAGAACTCCATTTTCTTTTTCTCAAAGTCTGGTATTAAAATTAACTTTTGGGTTTGGCTCAGTCTTAAAAAAAAGTCTAAATTGACCACTCTTCTTTAGAATTAAAATTAAAAAAAAAATTATAAACAAACAAATTAGTTCATTAAGGTTACTCATTTTATTATAAGAGCTGCCAGGCAGAAAGCTACGCCGGACCTTTTAAGACGGCAAAGGGCGATCATGTTACACCGGAACTGCATGCTACAAAAAATGTAATAATATTTCATGTGGTGTTGGTAGGCTGCGGCTATACACAGGTTATATATATAGAGTAATAATTAAACACTAAAATGTAAACAAATAATACATAAATAAATGTTTTAAAAAAAGAAATTAAACATTTTTTTTAAAATAAAAGTGATTAGACCTCTAAATGGTCTATTGGATCTCTGCACTATTCCGGTTTTAAACACTAAAGATAACTGCGAATCTTATAAAAAATTGACTTAACTGCTAAACTTATCTGTAGAGATTGATTCTATTCGGTTAGTTATTGAGGGTTTATAGTACTCGAGAACATCAGAAGTGCAATAAACCCGACTCCAGTTGTATTGGCGGCAGCTGTTACCTCCCTTGCAAGACCGTCCGACATTTAGCAATCTTGCTGGGTCGTGGTGACGGAAGTCAGCCGTCCAGCTTCCTGTGGTCCAGGCGAAAAAGAGGTCGCCAACATGGAAGGAAAGATGCGGCTCCTCCAGAGGAAAACTTTCGGTGAATATGTAATAAGTATCGGGGGGGGGGGGAAAACGTTCCAGAACTCGTCTGGCACTAAAACTTACGCGAATGTCTCAAGGCGAGACAAACAGCGTGTTCTTTTTGAAATAGCTGTCGAAAAACCGTCGCCAGTTTCCAGCCTCCAGGTCCTCCCCTCCCCCCCTGCGGGCTTGTTAGCAATGGTGGGACAGTCTTAGTTGTGGGGTGGTGGGGGGTGGAGTTCGCGTCTCTGCTGTAGGCTGAGCTTAAGAATCGCGTTTCGCATCCTAAGCCCGATATCGGCTTTTATCTCCACCCTGGGCTAGATCACCGTCAGCTGTCAGCCAGGAAGACCAGAATATTCCGGCGGCAACAAAGGGGAACGAAGAGGGGGCTGGCAGTACCTTTGTGTGTGTGGATTACCCGCTGTCTCCTCCAAAAACAGCGCTAGGCTCATACCTCGTCCAATCGAATCCGAAGAAGTCTAGACAGCTCGCGCATGCGCACTTAATTTAGAAAAAAGAACTACATAGATTCAGATCTCGAGTTAGCTCCCCTGATATATAATTCGGCAGTAACTGCATTAAAGAAGATATCAAAATTGCATTTTTAGATTACGTTTAATAATAATAATAATAATAAATAATAATAATAATAATAAATAATAATATAATAATAATAATAATAATAATAATAATATAATAATAATAATAATAATAATATAATAATAATAATAATAAACGTTTCTTTTAAACTTAATCCAAAATGAAAAAAAAAAAGAAGAGAGAATGACTTTTGAAGTTTACTTCAGAAGAAATAGGAAAAAGATTCCATGGATTTCTGGGGAGATATGTTCCGGTGGATTAATAGCGCAAGAAGCCAAAAAAGTCTTTACGTGGACGACGGAAAGCGATCCATCACCACGGGTCTGACAGGTAATTAGACATTAATTATATTTACTTTTTGTGTATTCATCGATCGTCGGCTTCGAAACGTCTGGGATTTCGTTCGCACAACATGCTGGATGTCGCCAAGGTGGCTTAATGGAGCACTTCTAATTAGTTATTATTGAAGAAAAACAATAGAACGCAATTCTAATTTGTATAATGGAGTTGACGAATCTTTTTTTTTCTGAGTTACGAAGAGAGTTTTCCATAATTTTCTCTATCCGGTCAGTCTGTGAGCTTTTGTATTCACCGCACTCTTTCCTCTGAATTTGTATCCATACTTCTTAACTCCTCTTCTGATTATTATTATTATTATTATTATTATTATTTTTTTATATTATTATTATTATTATTATTATATTATTATTATTATTATTATTATTATTATTATTATTATTATTATTATTATTATTATTATTATTATTATTATTATTATTATTATTATTATTATTATTATTATTTTATTATTATTATTATTATTATTATATTATTATTATTATTATTTATTAAGAGTAGATAGATTTTTCGGAATATTAAAAAAAAACTAATTTTACAACAGTAGCGGATCGAATTCTAGTCAAAAGGAGGCGCTGATAGTTGTATACACCCTGCTGACTACCTTCAGTTTAAACATCAGCCGGTCAGCAAAACCCCCAATATGACCGAATTATCGCAACGCATCTAGAATCCAGATTTTGTTCACAGAGGGCGTTGCCAAAAAAAAAAAGAAAAGCTGGCTGAAGCTTCTCTATCTGAGTTCAGCGAACGCTTCCTAGAGTTGCGAAGAATGCATAGAAGGGGTTATGAGTGACATCATTATGAGGTATGAATGAGACTGTAATCGACGTCACTGTGACGTACAGATGAGACTATAATTGACGTCACTGTGCAAAAAGACTGGAACAATAACGACGACGACAAGGAAAGAAACAAAAATTCACCATCACAAAATAACATCTTTTATTGTCTTTTATGAAACGAGCCTCGCATTTTATGATATCACCATTTAAAATAAAATCTCGTATCGTTGATAGCATTTATCAGTTTAGCCAACTTTTTTGTTTAATTGTTTAAATATTATTTTATTTTTTTTAAAAAATATTTGAAAGTTCCTTTTAAAATTTTGCATAAACCTAAACTGTACACCTCGAACATTATCGTAAATTGCGCAGGGAATCGGGGTATTAGTCGTGACTATAAAAACGAACATTACATGTGATAATTTTGCGGATAAACATCGTGATGGTGGACACTATAAGTGAACTAAACTCTGGTAAGTTTGGCTATAACAAGCATTAGATGATAATTCGCCATCCAATCTCCCCGTCTATACTCCACAAAATCCGGTCGAGGCTGGTTTACACGAGACGAGGAGGAAGGCAGCCACGACTGCTTACCGTCTCGGTGGGTTAATCATCATTAACTAAATGTTATTGATGCTTGTTAATGTCATTATGATCGACTGTAGGAAACGCAAAATGTTATTCTTTGTACAGATCCTCAAATATATTAATATACACATGGTGTCTTTAATCACGGATTTGGGGCGCCCTATAAGCATCCTGTATCGAGC
>JACATO010001168.1:0-25000 GCA_018389105.1 Nautilus pompilius | reverse complement strand
CTCGACGCTACCTGAATTCTCGGCACGACATCATGGGAAATACGAGAACCGTCAACAAAAGACAGGATGCTGTGGGAAAATGGTGGAGTTCAAAATCTGTGGAAACCCCAGGGCAACCAAATCGCCGGGAGGTGGGGGCTCGACGACGGCGGACCATAATACACGCTCCATTCCATATGGACGAAAGCGTGAAAAGATCGGCCAAAACTGTCTCCCGTCGCAGAGTTTTATTTCCTGCGTATTTCCGGTTTTTGTTGGATAAATGCGAAAGTGCCGACTGAATTTTGGGGGCGGGGGCAGATCGTCCTAGAGGGCGCGCGCTCCCTTGAAATCTGTGCTCAGCTAAAATTAGCAGCCTCGTTATCACGGGCGTTAATGAACTGCTTGATGGCTCCCCCCCTTTGTTCGCCGCCAATGACAGCTGCCGGTGCAGCGCCAGGTCGGTAGCCCCTTTAAACATCCTTCAGAAAGATTCTGTCTTTCCTATTATCTTTTAAAGCCCCAGTTATAAATCAGCTTTAACTTTTCCCTTTTTTCTCCAAATAACATCATGCCGATCAGTGGACTTTGGCAACAATCGGCGGTGCAATACATCCGATTATTAACCGGAAATCCGCAATTTGTCTGTAGCCCACTTTAAGTCGGAGATTTAGCGGCTGCCAAGAGCGAAACCGTCGCAGTCGTGCAAGGCAACCGGCAAGGGATGTGGATTCCGAGAACCAACTCCATCGCCTCGACTCTCCGCATCTCCATTTCTTCTCTGCCTCCGCGGTGCGGAAGTCGAGGCCCCGCTAAAGTAGGCTGGCTGGCCGGACAAACATCTCGCCCGAGTCAGGGCAGAAGAGAAAGCCCGTCGACATACGCCCAGTACCATCACCATCAATGACGTTCTCCTCGGAGACATGGAAGTTTCGTACCCGAAAGGATGCAAAACTGCAAGTTCGATATAGATAGACGAGCGGAGGCCAAGCGATTAGTATGGGGGGACCAGCAGAAAGAGAAAGTCGTGCGGTTCGACGACAATCCCCACCAGGAGGTCGCTAACTGCCAGGCCAGCTACAGGGAAGCTGGTGCGGCGGGTTCTCAGCTTAGAGAAGCCGGAAACGCTCAAAATGACCGAAAGGTTCTCGAAAACAGTCGGAAGGAGTAGTGTCGGATAAATTACACGGAAGCAGGTGCGAAACGGTTCCATATGTATACGATTGTGAACTGACATCTGTTGGTGGAGTCGTACCGACCTTATCCGATTGGCTGCTGTTTATTTCCATGAACATTAAGCAAATGATATTTTATAATTCATCTAAATGTGGCGAAGTCAATGGGAAGGGTTGTGACGTATAATCCCGACTCTGTCACGAACAGATCTGTGCATTTTCTCATACTTTATGATGGAATTTATAGCTGAAACTTATTAAGTAATGCACACAAAATAATTAATAATTTATCGATCTCTTCTCCGTCTATTCGCTCGCAAGTTTTTTTTATAACCACTCATGCGAAGAATTACAAAAAAGAAAAACAGCTTTCACTATAGATCAATTGCTAATAACATCGATCAGCGTGCGCAACGATCTCCACCCAGAATATATGTTTTAGAATGTTGCTAATTTTTCCTAATATCCAGTTTTCAAAGCTATGAAATATCGTCGCAGGGTTTGCGCTGATTTTGATATCCTTTAAGCCGAGATAATTGAAAAGTGCGTCCAGCTGATGATAAACCGGTGTAGGCGCTGACCACGTAAACCGGGGACTTTTCGTTAGAAGGACGCAGACAGCTGTAAGTTGATTCAAACGTTAGCGATGGTTACAGCGACCTCCTGCGGCTGGGGCTGGCGCCGAACATCGCTAGCTCTGATTTAAAAAAAAGGGGATCTATCCTCGCGAGAAATTCTCTCGACACTCAGAAAGTCGTTAGTTCGATGTTATTTGATCTATGGGTCCGAGAACATCAATAGCCACACCCCCTTTTTTTTGTTGTTTTTTTTTTGTTTTCAAAAAGGCTGCGGAAGTTATAAAGTGGTAATATTATTACCCGGGTCTGTCCGGTTCCCTGCCGGTGTGGAGAGACTCTTTCAGTTCTCGCCGATCCTCTCAGAACCGAGAGATCTGCGCCGCCACCCCGTCAACCGAACTCTCACACTTCCGCCGCGGCCGTCGACGGTGGCTCCGTTCCTAAAGGCTCCGGACGTGACCGGTACTACAGCAATCCACCCACCCGCCCGCCTACACCCGCATCTTTCTACCGTCAACCGCGAACAGGCGCCTAGCCAGCGGTGAAGCAAGAAGAAACCAGATCTCCAGGGCCGATTACCAAACCCCCAAACCCTTTTCTCTGTTTGTTTCCTTTCTTTTCCGCTAGAGGTCGCCAAATCTCATTCCCGCAGAGGGGAGCTCTCTGTTGCAGTTCTAACGCGAAACGTTTTATGATCACGTGACATCAGAAAATCCGATTTTTTTTTTAAAAAAAAAAAAAAAAGGAGATGGATGCCTTTATCTCTCCGAGGCAATGATATTAAACGCATTATTCTTCTGTTATTAGCTGACCGACTGTAATGGCACCACATAAAAGCCGATGTAACTCTCGAGTTTCCTTTTTCCGAAGACTTCCATTATCGGCTGACAAGAAACATACTCTTTAATCTCTTAAACACTTTAGCAGACTATGTTTATACAAATTTCCTCAATCCATTAATCCTTCTCCAAAGACATCCGGCCCTTTAGCATCTTTTTGTTTTCTGTGTGGTGGGCGGGGCGGAAGCCATCAGCTATCAGTTGGTTGAACAAAGAGAGACCCCCATCGTTTCTAATTGTTACTGAGATTAGTCGCCTGCTTCCGTCATCAGGGTTTTAACTTTTTAAATAACGACTCCACGGTCACGGACAGAAGTTTCTCATCGCGACCAGAGACGGCAGTGACAAGGTCTATCTTCAAACCACCTTCCGACATCTGCGCCCGTGAATACTGTCTTCGAATACCTCTAACTGAGCCGCACTCGCCCACGTAACTCATGAGGTTTCGATCGCCAATTCCGTGCTATATTTCAGATCGCCACATTTCTCTATCATGTTTGCGGCACGCACCTCAGTGGGTTAACGTAACACCATTATCAAAATTCACCTGGCTTAATTTTAGACTCAATCAAACAAAATTATAAGGTGAAGCCAAACTTCTGACCCTAAACTTGTCTGGCTTTTGTTTTATTTAGGCCCGTCTTTTAATTAAGCCACAAACTCCACCGAGCAGGTTCCGCCTTTTCAACCTTCGTATTACCAAAGAACTGGCTACAAATACCTAAGCGGCTTTTGTCTCTGAGATACCCAGACTCTTATCTAAAGTACCGCCTAAAGCGAGTAAACTGTTTGTCGATTAGCATTTTTAAAATTCACTGACCATTTTAAACCCTTTGGATCAAATTCCTCTCGGCCGCTTGTGTCAATAATCAACACCGATGGGTTCCATTTGAGGCATATAGAGTATACGTCATGCTGAATAGCTTGATTTAATCTGCCTCGAATCGTCCGGATATACCTAAAACCCCTATGTCGGCGTTTTCCACCCCTAGCTACATCGCATTCGACACATCAGTCCTGGCGAACTTCTTGAACACCACCATACCACGAACCAACCGGAAACGTCCACGTGACAAGCAAGGCCGTCGAAGCCTGAGATCCACTCAGTAACGAGAGCTCTAGGTTTGTGCACCACTCTCCGAAAAGGTCATTCCCGATTTCTAAGGATGGACTAGAAATTACGAATTGCTACTATTTGCCAAAAAAAAACGCTTCACCATACCAGAACTCTGTTCGTATCCCGAAACATTCTGACATTACGATTCTTGCATATTCTAAAATCAATTATGATGCCAGATGTTTTCCCTTACTCGCCATTATTATTTCTAAAGCGCCCGATAAATATTATTTCTTCTTCTGCCTGTCTAAGACTGAGATAGTCGCCTCAAGACTCATTAAATCTAATTTGCCACTTGCTCGATCAATTTACAAAATCTTTCATGTTGGACTGAGAATCTTTTTATCTCCACTGTTGTTGGTGTCTTACCGCGTAGTTTAGCCTCGTGAGAAGATTAGATATTTCTGTTAGAGATACATATGCTGATGACATTTTTATAAACTAGAAAAGTGATAGATCCAACAAGGAGTACCTTGAGACGGTCCACAGGCGACACGAAATGGTTGATCTAAAGATACTCGCTGAACCCTATTATATATACTGGGCCACCTTCGCCCGATTAACAGCCATGACAAGATGTGGTTTAGAATCTAGAAAATGCTAGGTATCCTGACAGATATTTCCCCATTTATTAATTAATATTGCGCGCAAAGTATGGAGACAGATAGACGGAGAGTCATGATGGCGAACACATTTTTCAAGTTCATCCCGCAGATTGTCAATTAGATTGAGGTCCAGGGTTCGTGCTGGCCATAGGAGATGCCTGCAATTCCGATCATGCTTTTCAGAGGAGAACACACAATGTAGGCGGGTACGGTGAATGGGAACATTGTTGTCTTGGAAGTACCTGTATCCATCAGGCTATACACGGAGCATCGGTGAGGTAAACATTAATATTCAGTCTGCCTTCTGAAAGGATTATGCGATGCACGGGATAGGGGACCAGCAAACCGAAGCCCAGACCATGAGTCTACTTGCAGATGAAAGCAGCTGGGTACACACAAGAGGGGTCAAGCGGATCGTGCGACTTTCGTCAAAGCTGCTTTTCTCCCATCTGTGCAAAAAATTGGTGAAGCGCAACTCATCGGACGTCATCCACCTTTTGGCCATTTCTTCCCCCGTCCTTACGCCATACGAGGCTTCTTTCCATATTTGGTGACTGTGTCTATCAGTGGCGTAGACAATGGCTGCCGAAAACTGTCTTTACCAGTCGCTTATGCGGAAACAACGAACATTATATCCAATCACCCCTGTTCCGAGTTACGCGTGACAGCTTCAAAACATTTTTTACCAAACTAATGAGGCAGGAATGTACCCCCAGAGCCTAAACCCAAGATGGAAATTTAAAATCAAATGTATCTCTTTTAAAAGTGCTTTCAGAAGTTCTTACAATACGTGAAGTTAGATTTGATGCGGTCCTAAAGAGCTGGAGCATCACTTGGCTGTTTCCACAGAGGCACTATTGCAACTAATTGGTTTATGGAAAAGCCTTTTAATGGAGGTGGGGACTCATCAGTTGAGTTGCTAACTTTAACAATTTTGGATGCATGCCGTTAGGATAAACCGACTGCTGCTCTACTTCCTTTAAGACGACAACAGATTTTGGATCCTTTCTCCCTGTAACTAGTAAACACAGACAATGGACACTTTTGTTGTATTCAAGGTTCTGCTATCGGAATCGGCTCAGACCTTTCCCGAGTGCAAACCTTCTTGAGAATATTAACCGATTTTGGTAAGTGCCGCTCCCAACACTTCCTCGGTTGTCTTCAAGTTGCTCCGTCTTTTTCTTTAATTTTTTTTTTTTAAAAAAATAAAATAAAAGCATAAACACACATCCGATATCGTCAGTGATCGATACTCTCTGATTGTTGTCGTTCTGATTTTCCTTTCTTCCGCCACAATATTTCTGTGTATCAGTAAATCTTTCGCGTACAGGACCCTCTTCTAACGGATTTAGTCCCCCCTTCTGATTTCTGCCCCCTCCCCTCTCCTTTTTTTTAAAAAATATTCCCCCCTCTCTCCCCGCTCTCCCATCTCCCATCTCTCTCTCCTCTCTCTCACACCACTCTCTCCTTCACCATCTCTCTCTCTCTCTCTCTCTCTATCTCTCTCTCTCTCTCTCTCTCACCATCTCTCTCTCTCTCCATCTCTCTCCCATTCTCTCCCCCTCTCTCTCTCACCATCTCTCTCTCTCTCTCTCCATCTCTCTCTCTCCTCTCTCTCTCCATCTCTCTCTCTCTCCTCTTCTCTTCTCTCTCTCTCTCTCTCTCTCTCTCTCTCTCTCTCTCTCTCTCAGAGGAAATAATTTAGCGACAGAAAAACGAGAATACTCCCCGGTGTTTATCTGCGGAATTCGCAGCCCCAGTCGTATGTTAGTTCCATTTTCGGCCTCCATCGTTCGCTGGAGTTTATCTATATTAATCATACTTTTCTCCGATGAGGTTACGTTATAAGCATCTCGCGTATATCACTCAAACGGCCCCCCATTTAAAGACGGAGTAAGGGGGGATAGGGGAACAAACTCTATTCCGATCCCCCGAATCCAAACCCATGTTATCAGATACACGCCGTTCTGTAGACACGGGGAAAACCCTCAGGTTCGTTAACAGCGCAAGAAGAATTTATTTCGCTAATCATCCATAAATCGTCCGCCTAGCTCTGAATGTCCGTCTCAGACTCATTATCCGCGTAATTAGATTCTCCCAGAAGAACACAATATATTGAGTGTTAAATTGCAGGAAAGGAGTATTTACTGATGAATTACCTCCTGGTGATCGGAAAATAGCATGCCCCGGTTTTCAAAGAAAACTCCATGCCGCGCGGTCTATCTGGAGTTAGCAGAAGTGCATTTCGCTGCTGCGGTTTTTGTTTTGTCCATCTACAGGATGGCGCAAAATATAGGAGATGACACATTAAGACTTCTTCACGCGTGCTCTTAATTTGAGTCTGCAAAAACAGGAGATTCCACTAGTTCTTAGTTTTTGCTCTCTGGTCGTGCGTTCGAAACGCTTGCATCAGTGGCAAGCATTAGAGAAAGGAGGGGGAAAATCCGCCTAGCATCTCTCCATAGACGTCTTGGCGGGCATCTGATGTACTTCATTGACTTCTTTTTTTAAAGAGCCCCCCGATAAACGGAAATCTGCAGCTGTCGAAGCTGGGCGTGTTCCTCGAAAAGACGGTTTAAAGACGATGCCATCAACTTAATTAAAGAGCTTTCCGTTTGTTGAGTTATCGGTGACTGGCACCTGAGAAGTGCAATTCACGGCTGTGAGCGCATCAAAGAGTTCAGGAAACCTTCTACAAGTTTACATCCACTCAAGGCCTGTTGAATGTTTGGGAAACTGTCTCTAAAGACATTCCTTTAACTTTTCCTTAATTCGTCGCGTCGTGTCCAGCTTCTTTATCCAAATAAATCCACCAGATAATTTTCATATTATCCTGTATACATTTAATGACCTCAGATACTACGTACTTCGTTAATGTCATCGATATCCATCATATTTTTTTTTCTTTTGCTTGTAGTAAACGAAGACTGATGAAAAACAAACCCTCTAGATTGCTTTCCTGCTCTTCATCCGACCTTTCAGATACACCTGGGACTTTTAAAACTGTCTCTTACCCTTATATACTGCGGTAATAACTGAATATCTGACTACAAATTTTTGGCATATTTACACGACCTACAGTCTGCAGCCGAACCCGTGGGGATATCGTTGCACGAAACTTTAAAGCGTCATCTGGAGATATTCTCTAAAGAAGCAAGAGATTGCTGGACGGGTTGTCATTAATAATCCCAGAGATAACCTGTTCCGACATTTTTAATAAAATATTAGTAGCTTTAGTATTTATCGTGGAGATTTGTTAGTAAAAATCGTAAATACCGTTGGCTGTTTAGTCCATCAACCGTTCACTTTCATGTTTGTTTAAAGGATCTGTCTGCTAATTGTAAAGAGAAAATATTGCAATCGGAAACAGAATCCAAAGATCTTGATCAATATAATCTTTCCCAACCCCATTCTGAAGGGTCCTTTTTGTTACTCAATTGTCATTTCATTATTAAAAGTTCGTCTTACAACGACTATATCAGATGGGCCGTTCTCAGTAGTGTGACACGTACCTTTCATGTTTTTACCGTGATGTTCTCAGCGGTGTGACATACACCTTTAATTTTCTCTTTTCTCAGAACTTCCTGTAACAACTACAAAACCTCCCCCCCCTTTTTGATTTCCCAGTCGCGATCTCCTGCAGGAGGATCTACTTGGCACTAATAAGAGGTTTGTGCATAATATGACCGCCCCCTCCAAAGTTCAAAATGCGTGGATTCAGACATTTTTACTTGTCACACGCTGTACCCATCTGCGGGTGAAATCTGTTGCATCTTGCACGTGACCGGAAGTGTTCTTCCTGAAGATGGATGATATTTCCGCTAGAATAGGTCATGAAATCATTTATTCGATATATTAATCGTTGAATATTATGTACTCTGTAAATATTTGACATCGACGCTGTACCCATCTGCGGGTGAAATCTGTTGCATCTTGCACGTGACCGGAAGTGTTCTTCCTGAAGATGGATGATATTTCCGCTAGAATAGGTCATGAAATCATTTATTTTATATATTAATCGTTGAATATTATGTACTCTGTAAATATTTGACATCGACGCTGTACCCATCTGCGGGTGAAATCTGTTGCATCTTGCACGTGACCGGAAGTGTTCTTCCTGAAGATGGATGATATTTCCGCTAGAATAGGTCATGAAATCATTTATTCGATATATTAATCGTTGAATATTATGTACTCTGTAAATATTTGACTTCGAGTATTTTTTTAAAAAAAAATTAGCGAAATTCGTCAAACAGACTTGTAATTATGCAGATGTTTGCCAATTATTTACCAAAAGATCTTCAGAGTAGTAGGCAGTGCATTATATTTATCCTTAAAACCGGTCTTTTTAATGAAGGGCTACGTACGAGCGTTTCTATTGCACTGTAGCTGTGTAAACAAAGTGCACTGTACTTCAAGATATATATTTTCTAAAAGATTATCGATAAGCTTCCATATTCCAGCAAATAAAATAGAGATAAAAGCAGCAGTAACCAGCTCGAGTGAAGGAGGAATATGGTAATTAATTGTGGAGATTGCAGGTTTAGTATTAATTAGGAAGAGAATCGATCGAAAGACTATTTTATTTTCCGACTGACTTTTCTAGATTGCAAAGCCATCTCGTCTGGGTTCGATTGCTCCGGCTGCAGCGCCAAACCTCCCGGTGAAACCCGGAAGATGTGAACGGATAAGAAGGCCCTTGCTGGTGGAAAGGTTTGCGGAATAAGACGATGACAGATCGGCGGCAGAACGAGACCGAGCTGGGAGATTTGCCAGTAGACGAGTACTACATAGAGCCGTACCGGACCTGGTTTCTGGCCGTCGACGCCCTGCTGTTTCCGATAATTGTCCTCGGGAACTCGCTCATCGTGGCCAGCGTTTTCAGCTTCAGTCGGATGCGCACGCGCAGCAACGCGCTCATCGTCAGCCTCGCTTTCAGCGACCTTTTCGTTGGCGTGGTGGTGCTGCCCTATGAGTTCTTCTACCTCTCGTTCCGGTGGATGAGCCAAGCCGAGCTCACCTGTCAGCTGCGGAGCACATTCCTCGTGGCCAGCCTGTCGTTGTCTCTGGGTAACCTGCTGATCATCTCCGTGGAGCGGTACGTGGCTGTGCTGCATCCGTTCAGGTATCAGAGTGCGATGTCGTGGCGAACTATCGGGGCGCTGATCGCCTTCGTCTGGGTCTACATTACCGGGTGGATGATGGTGCCGATTCTAGGATGGAACGAATGGGTGCCGAACGTAAAATGCGACATCCACTACATCTGGCCCAAAGGTTTTTTATACCTCTTGTTTCTGAAAGGAATTCTCGTCGTGACCGTGGCCAGTTACTGCTACGCGAAAGTCATAAAAGTCGCCTGGAGGCAGATCGAAACGGTTCACAGACAAGGGATCGCGAAAAGGAGCCAAAAGAATCCAGCTGCGGAGTTAAGGAACGCGAAGATGATGGCGCTAGTGCTGGTCGTTTTCGTCGTCTGTTGGTTTCCATACCTGGTAATGGCTTTCATGCGTCACTTGGGTTACCGTAGCATCTTTATCAATTTGGTCAAGGATTTCTGCGTGAGTCTCATCATGTTCAACTCTTGCGTTAATAGCGCCATCTACGGTTGGAAGAACAAGGGATTCAGGCGAGCTTTCAAGGAGCTTCTGACCTGTTGCAAGAAGGATTCCACTCGGAGGAGGGTCACTGTTTGGTCAGCGGATCCGTAGAGGCGAGAACTGACCCATCGGCCCGCTTTGTTTCCGAATTCTTGGCGTCCAAACTATTTAATTCCTTGTCGCCATCCCCGCAGAACTGGGCAGAGCGACTGGTTTACCTCTCGAATGTGTTAAGGTAACTGAACTTCAGCCATTCAGTGCTCGTTTGATTTACACCGTCGTAGTTCAGGGCTCTCGTTGTTGTTGCGGATAATGCCGTCACATCCTCCGGTTGGCGGACCCTAAATCAGTAAATATGAAAGCTGACATGATCGTTTTCGAAGTTGCCCGGCAGTGAGCAAAATCTAATTCCTGACTGATCCCTCACACATCGCGGGGCGGGGGGAGAACCCCAAACGTCACCCCCTACTTGAAGATCAAATATGGAAGACGGCAAACACCCTGCGATGATATGGTGCCGAGACAAGGGGTTTAGAATGATTCCCTTACAGCCGTCTCACGGTTGATTTTCGTCCAGTATCGGAAGAATGCCACAGTGCGCGGAGAAACCCGGCCATGTTCAGCAATGTAGAAGAAAGCCACCGATGACTGAACATCGACCACAGCACCGATCCACCAGGAATCGAACCGCACTCTCGTCACCATAACTAGCAAGTACGCTACGCTAACCCGTCTCCCAAATACTTTTCTCGCGCATTATCTAATTTACCTGGCTACTTTCTTGCAAACACCCATTGATAATTAAACTGACTTTTGTAGAGAATTAAAAAAAAACCCTTAATTTTCCATAAGAAGGACGATTCCAGTTACTGAGACGCCCCCTACCGGCCACGAATGTGCCATTCATCAAAGCTAACTGTAATTATCGACGATTTCCAGAGAGCGAACACGAGCCTCATTTTGGAATTTCGAAATACTTACATACAAGACTTGGGAAAGGCTCGCGTCTCTAGTGAAAAACGATTTGCTAATCTAATAAATCAGCGCTTTTCTTACGACATTAATTTTCCAAGGCGTGGACTCATTGCCAGTTCCACACCTTTGTCATCAATTTAACACGTGTGATCACGTGAGTACGATTACCGTGACGTTATTTAGCGTAACCACAAGGTAAAGTTATCTGAATCGCGACTGTGGTAAAGGCACACGAGATGTGTTCGGAAATTTTAGAAAAGGGAAACTAAGTTATTTAATAAAGTTAATGAAATCAATTAGATTACCAGAAGTCTGTACTTTTTATTTAAACACGAACATAAAAGAACTAAAATTGATGTAGAAGTAGCTTCTAAATTGAATACATCTAATATAGAAACTATTATAAATTCTATCACCTATTTTGAATTACTAAATGATTAATTTCGTCACGAATTTATAACGGACAGTGTATTTAATATGAATTGTTCTAGATAATGTTTCAATGAGCGCTAAACTGATTTATGTGAATCTTGAATCAACTGTTGTTAGTGACAGTGTTCCCTTAGATGAGAACATTTCTTGACTCACAAGGGATGGTTTACATTATTCACATCTTAATTATGCAAATTTTCTGGTTCTGTATTTTTACCTGTTGTCGGCCATGCCGGAAGGGCTTTAGCTTTTTAAACATTCGAGTGTTATTTACGATTACGATTTTAATGTTTATTATAAAATTTAACTTTAGAAACGTGTGGGATTTTTGTCTGTAAGGTTTTGACCCCCCCCAACCGAAACCTAAAGTTTGATAAAGCTCGGGGCTCATCGAAGAAGAGAACAGGCTACCAATTCTCAAGGGGCCTTGCCAAACAGACCCTCTGACAGAACCTTTCAAAGTGTTCCATTCCTAGCGATTTTCCTGCGTGCTGCACATCCTCTCTAGCCAGGTAGACGGGGGATGATGATGTGATGATGATGATGATGGACCATTCTTTCACTGAATTCTTTTGTGGGGAGGCGATGCCAGCAGAAGAACCTTGTTGGTTAGTCACGGCAGCCCATTCTTGCGACAGCGCCCCAGGCAGCAATGATAACATTCCTCTTGGTAAACTTCGCGGTAACCCTGACCGCGCATACACGAGAAACGCAGAGACCCCTGGTGATCTGTATTTGACTGCGGCCACATTCTAAGCGGCCTCGTGTGAACGGAGACACGTGGCAGCATATACTTAATCATACCTGGAATGTCGATTTTAGTAACCCACACTCATTTATTTAGTTTGCCAATTAAATACGGAAAGACACCTTGCTTTAAAAATATTGTAATTCCTCGCTAACTCGCGGCTTAGTTATTTACTAGTTAATTGTAACGTAGTTAATAGGAGAGAGAGAGAGAGTGCTCGCTCGATTCCGGCCAATCTCCTCCTACCTGTACCCACAGAGGCAGCCAAGGGAAGGGCGAGACTGCGAGAAGTGAGCGCACATATTTTGCTGCGGTCGCACCGTAGTGAGCCGATCTCCTCTGAATAGTAAATCGGAGCACCCCGGAAAAACCCACTCGCAACGAGAGAAACTCGCGCTACTGGATCGATACCCGCAGAAGGCCGAAGAGGATTTGAACATCAGACAACAACCGCTGCAGCTATGGTGAGAAAGGGGTCCCCCCTCTACTCGCCACTCCGAATGGATCACCTCTTTAATCATTTCACGATTTTCGTTTTCCGTTTTTTTACTTGACGATTCATTGAAATCCCGCTATGGCGGCCAATAAAGCCGGCCCTGGAACATCTATACACGTACGGATTACAAGGTAAAGGGAACAGTGAAGGACGCCTTTTGAGGCCCACGGTGCTGCCAACCATTAACTCTGCAACGTGGACGATCTGTCACCTGGCGCTAACTCTGTACTGTGGTCGTTAGAAAGACTGGCGCACTCCCCCTTTTTCCCCCTTATCCTTACATTCCATTTACACATAGCCATCTAAAGGGGATGGCAGATGAAGAAACACCGCAATCAACGCCTGACGGGAACCATCGCGCGCACAAAGTTGAAACGTTATCGGCTTCCGCTTCCGCAGACAGCAGCCATTTTTACGAGGTCACGTGCGAGCGAGGATCCGGGGCCACGACAAGGCGCGACTGCGGCGAAGAGGAGAGAATAGAACTTTCCGTTTCTTGGATTTGGGAGAAAATGGGGCACCAATAACTAACGATCGAACACTCTTCCACACTTGTCTCTTAAGCAAGTAGTGCCCGTGTCACCTTTGTTTAATTCACAGCGAAATATAGAATACAGAAAAAGGGGGGGAAAGGCAATTTAAAAACTGTCAGGGGCCGAGAATTAAATATGCTCTCGTCCTCACTTATTCGAGTTTTATCAGAACGGAAGAAAAAATGAATGATACCAGGAGTTTTCTGAACGCCTGACGTTCAACCCGCCGAGCAAGAGTTAATAATTAATCGCATCTCAAACTCAGGGAATATATGAGCGCACTCACCTCCTTCTACTTCACCTTCCCCCACAGAAAGCAGCGTAAATTCTCTCCTCCCGCATCTCTGAAAGACGTGATGCCGGCGTTTTAAGAATTGTGGATGGTTCCGGCCAAACTTATGACGAAGACCTCAAAAAATGGAAGAACCGTGGTCATTTTTTTTTTTATTTTGGTTGGCACCGCCATCAATCAGCCAGACAAGTCCCACCCCAAGGCTCCCTCCCGTCGGTGTTCAAACCGTAGGTAACCGCTCTGACGTTGAAGACTCGTCCGTCTTGTTACCGGACCTTGCGTTTACGAGCATCCCATCTTCTTACAGATGGTGACGCCGATCGAAATGTTCCATAATCTACACCCCCCACCACCACAACTAAAATTTCAAATTTTTAAAATGTATTAAAATATTGAATATTATTAATTATTTTGATTTTTTAAATTAACTATTTTCCCCCCATGATCGCTCTATGTAAAACGAAAGTAGTAGGCTTGGATCCAGCCCCTGGAAAGAGATTTCTCTACGCAGGAATACATAAACGATCCCCCCCTTTAACCCATCCCGCAGGGAAGAGTTTACGTATGACAAGGGATCAACGGCTGGCTGTGCAAGTATAATCCGCTAATGTGTCCGCACAATAAATTAAGAACACCACAAAGGATTTCTTGACAGCCCATACACCATTTCTAGGGAAAGGTTTTCGCGGGTAACTCTAAATACCATGTCGCACAGCTGCAGCGTCTGGGATAACGAGCCTTCGCAGGAACAGTTAATACCAGCAACGCCGGAAAATCGGCCATTTATTTCGAGATCCTTATTTGCCTGCTTCCGGTGACTGTGGCTTTTTTTTAATGACGGTAACGGTTGCATTCAATTGGCTGCTTTGACGGCATCAAGAAAACGACTTTAAAAATGATAATAGCGAAAAGCGACAGGTGGCCACGTGATATCCGGTAATAATTTGCTTTAAAGTTTTTTATTTGTTTCTCCCTGGCAGAGAGTAGAGGAACAGCCACACACACCCCCCTCCATTAGTGTGCAAGAGGCGAAGCACGATCTTGACAGGGTCACAGAACACGTGTGCAAGGAGACCGGCCATCGGTTGAAATGAGACAATTCCCAGCCGTGGGGTTTACCTATTTTACTTTGCTGTCAGTATCATTAAAGCAGTTTACGTATGTTGTTTGTTAGCATTAAAAAACAAACCCTGAGGAACAAAGGGAACTTAGGGACAAAGGGGCCGGTCTCGGTTTCCGGTTTTTCGTCGACCGACGGCTGGCGATTCCAAGTGGGTCCGCACTGGACGCTGGCACCAACTGCGTCACAGCACTGATCGCCTACAGTGGCGACCGCAATTACTGCAATCCTTTGTCCGTATCAGTTCTTACGTTCCTTGTACTCCAGCCAAGAAACACCAGGTGGCGTTTGTGTTGAACTGGCCGTACATTTAGTCGTCACGGAAGTATTGTAAAACACGTGGGCTTGGGATCGATATACGGATTTTTCGGGACAAAGAGTTATATTAACCAGAGAAGTACTGCGTGTGTGTGTCACAGCCCCTAATGCTCAACCAGTGCCGAGTAACTCAGATTTAAAGGTTAGTAGGACGCAAATGCACCCAAGATTGGACACAGAGAGTTAGACAAAGAGTCGATCGCTTATTGTGTGTAAAAACAAAGTGAAATAGATGTCTAGCGTAACGGAGCCGGTTAAGTTGTTCGTTGGCATCCGTAAAGTCTAGCGGTTTCTCGTGGAGACAGCTTTTACAGAGGAGTAGGCCGAGATGAACATCCACTTTGGAACAACGTATCGAGCATAAACTAAATACAGAAAAGATAAAACGTTAGAATGCTCAAGTATTGCATTAACCCTGGCACAGCAATGGGGAATCATCGGCTACTACTGTGTAATGGTATTCTAAGAGTACTTAATCCGGGCGCACAGTTTGTCTCGAAGTAAGAAATAGACGACCCTGACCTAACGCCAACAGCTCGCCTGGTTCTTGCTGGCTGCCTTGGGTCTCGAGTCTCTACCTACGGCATATTCAGTCCCCTTTTACATAATCTTCAGACTTTAGCAAGGCCATAAGACAAAACAAATATACAAATATACCTGCCCTCCCCCTTTAAAATATATTGATTTTTTTTTATTTGGAAAACAAAAGACCGGCTGACTGATCATATTGACTCAAAAGGACAAAGAAAGAGCTGGTGTGTGTTATTGATTGGACGGTCGATGCTGTCGTAATGTTGACTCGGATGAAAAAAGTTAAATAGAAGACAAGGAGCCGAGGAGAGAAACCAGGCTACAGGATCAAACAGTTGAGCTTCATTTTCGTAACTGATACTTTAATAAAAGAACACGTAAAACCTTTTGCCGGTATACGATGCTGGAAATATAAGACTTATTTATTATTTCCAAAGGTAAATCTTTATCAGTCTACAACAGAAACCGGCAAAGTGGAATTTTGTTTTTTCTTTATGGACAATTTTTTTCAACGTACGTTTTGTTTCGGATTTGAATTAGAGTTTTTAAACGCCAAACTTTGAGAGATCTTAAGAACACGCGCGTCAATGTTCCAAGAATGCGTAGTAACTGTTTAAAGATTAATCCACCTTAATGAGCGGGGCGCAGGCGGGCAGGCAGCCCTCAAACTACTGCACGAGTAAAGGATAATTAATCATTTGACGAGTGAAACCTGAATAATGCATAGCAACAACCATTTATCTTTGAGAACAACAATAGCATTTGTCCCGGAACGAGATGAGTGCTTTCCAAGATGTACTGAAGGGTCTTTGACTTGACAGGGCGCAAACGCGGCCGGCTAGCACCATCACAGTAGCACCAGTCTCCGTGAAGCCGCATTCTTAGTCTGTCCTCTTCAGATAATGTAATGGTTTACATCCGATGTCAGATGAGAACATTACAGAGCTTAGTCCCAGAAAGATGTTGAGGTTTCGCCTATTATAATGCGATTACATTTTTCTTTTAAGATGAGTAATATTTATTTTAGATTCTCAAAAGAGATAATTAAGCTCTTGTGTTTGTAAAGGCTTAAGGAAAAGAGTATAGCTGTTGCTATGGAAACAGCACTGCAACGACGTTTCACATCAAAAGATATAAATGCGAAGATCGTGCACGGTTTTGCGTCGGAGCTCAAAGCAAAAAAAAAAAAGGTTCAGCTCAGAATTAAAACTAAAAGGTTGTGTTGTGATTAAATTGAAATGGTCGTTGTTGTTTTATAGCTATTATAGAGTTTGGTTATTTCTCTCTTCTTCAAGGAGGGAGGGAGAGAGCGAGAGGGAGAGAGAGAGAGAGAGAGAGAGAGAGAGAGCGAGAGAGAGAGGAGGAGAGAGAGAGGAGAGAGATGGAATGCTATGTTGAGGAAGAGGGAGAGAGAGCGAGAATGGCGATGAAGAGGAGCGCGATGGAGATGTTGCGAGCGAGAGAGAGAGAGGAGAGAGAGAGAGAGGTGGCTAAGTGAACTGTTTTCTGATGATACAAAAAGAGGAATTTTTCAATAAAATCTACTATCTATGTGGGGCTGACACGAATTAGCTTTTTAAAAAGTGACGAATTAAGAAAGAAAGAGGGAGATGAATTAATGGGAGGCGGTAAATTTCTTTTCCTAAATAAATATTTTTTAGCCATCTGCCTATGACAGCGGTTGAGTTCATCAAAAAACGATACCAGCAAATTTCCAAGAAGCTGAAAATAACGGGAGATTTTTTTTAAAAAATTGTTAAAGAGAAGAACTTTCCGGGAATTCCTGCCTCTAACCTAACTCAAATTTTCAAAACTAAAAAAAAAAACCTAACCTCATGAAGAAGACACAGCTCTAGGTCTTTTTTAAATTTTAATTTAGCTCATCCGAGTCCTGTGTTAACCTAGTGATTCCCAGAAGGCATAGACAGATAAACCAAGAAAAAGAATATTTTTCCAAGAAACTGTATAATGCGTGTATGAGTGTGTGTACGTGCGTATGTATGTGCTTGTGTGTGTGTGTGTGTGCGTGTGTGTGTGTATGTTTGTGTGTGTGTGTGTCTGTGTGTTTGTGTGTGTGTGTGTCTGTCTCTGTGTGTCTGTGGTGTATGTGTGTGTGTGTGTGTCTGTCTCTGTGTGTCTGTGTGGCGTGTGTGGTGTGTGTCTGTGTGTGTGTGTGTTTGTTGTGTGTGTGTTTGTGTGTGTGTGTGTGTGTGTCTGTCTGTCTGTGTGTCTGTCTGTGTGTGTCTCTGTGTGTGTGTGTGTGTGTCTGTCTCTGTGGTGTCTGTGTGTATGTGTGTGTGTGTCTGTCTCTGTGTGTCTGTGTGCGTGTGTGTGTGTTTGTGTGTCTGTCTCTGTGTGCGTGCGTGTGTGTGTGTGTGTTTGTGTGTGTGTGTTTGTGTGTGTGTGTGTGTGTGTGTCTGTCTGTCTGTGTGTCTGTCTGTGTGTGTCTCTGTGTGTGTGTGTGTGTGTGGTCTGTCTGTGTGTCTGTCTGTGTGTGTGTCTGTGTGTCTGTGCGCGCGTGTGTGTGTGTGTGTGTTTACACAGGCCGGGTGCAGTAACAAACAGAAACAGACCCGAAAGGACGCGGGGAAGAAGAAGCTGTTTGCGCTCGAAGGAATTGGTTTCGATGAAGAGCCAAGGAAAAAGGTCATTCCGCATTGCACGTGGCCAAATGGCGAGATCCGAATTTCCGGACCCGTTTTCCTCTTCCTGTAGATATCTATCGACGGGGGAGGGCTAGGAGGCCCCAGATGAGGGAAGTCGTCTCCGTATGCGAAGCCGGATCACCCGCAAACCGCTGAAGAAACGGTTCGAACAGAATGGAATTTCGGTCCGCGAGGTATCGATCGTCACAGGACGGCGTCATCCCTGGCTCTCCATCCTCCGGCCATCTCTCACTGGCGTCGCGGCGGTCCCCGACCTCGGTGATTACCCCTGATTAAAATATTCTCTTATTTCTTGGCCACCCCTCCCCCCCTCTGTCGACAGAAGCCACGGGGGCGGAGTATTCCGGGGGCTGAAAAGACATTTTGAGCTAATTTCTCTAAAAGTTGCCTCGGTTTTACGCGGACCGGCTGGGAAAGAATAACATGTTCATTATATCCGTCAAGAAAAACCTGTTTGGACGAACCCAGGATGAATGAGGCTGAGGAAGAGGAAGACGGGGAGGACACACCCGGTTAGTGGAACAGATCAGTAGAGGAGGCAGACAGGTGAGCCGGAGCGAGTGGTTTTAAAAAGAATTATCGATTTACAACCAAAATAAATTATCAGCAAAATGGATCTGTAAATAAAGTATAAAATATGACGATCGTTTCTTCGATTATATGATCCCCCCCACAAATTTATTGATTTGTAAAAGATAAATTATCCGAAAAATAAATCTGTAAACAGAGAAGAAGAAGAAGATGCTGGCTATTTCCTTGATAAATCTCCGCCGTATCGGAAATTTCGTGTTTAATGTATAAACCTAGAAGACCGGAAGCTCTTTATAACGTACGAAATCCCTTAAAACGACCATTTAGGCCGCTCTTCTCCTGTCGTGGTATTCTAACCGTGTAAAGTGGTGGTAAGAATCGACATCAGCCCCTTGAAATTCCCTAATTACCCTTTGGTGGTAATAATAAAAACTGACGGTTATGTCGGCAGTGATTCAACCGATAGGTGCTGAGAGGCGGTCACTCCGCTCTCCGGTCACAGTCGACAGCCACTTTTAAGGGTTAGGGGGTTAGGGGGTTAGGGGTTAGGGCTAGAGTTGGAGTTTAGGGTTACGGTGCATTTTTAAAGAGTACCCTTTCAGGAGAGTTGATGTGTTGGACTGACTGGACGATACATGAGTGAGAAAGGGAAGGTGTACGAACGAGAGTTAAGACAGGTGGATCATCCGTCAGTCTGTTAATCCTGCCCCTAAAGAAAATGGACGCCTCGAGGTCTCGAATATCGACGTCCAATTAGCAACAAGCAAACAAAACCTCGTAGTCTCTTACAGTGCAGAACGTAGACTTCTAACACCGGCATATGCGTTATCTGAACCATTGCTTTTAATTCTTGCTGTATTCGGCGTTCGGGCTGATGGAGATGGGTTTATTAGACGCAGAACTGCAGTAGTTTGAGCGCTCTGTTGAGGCATCCGCGGGTAGGAAGTTCGCTGGAAGCAGTGGACGAGGCCCTGACTCTGCAGTTCAAGTTCGAGAAAAGATGCCGCCAGTCAGGGATGGAGATCTGAGAGACCAGACTATTATCTCTCAACACCTCGTTCCGTACATCTACGAGCGAAACGAGCTCTGTCGTACGATACGTGCTCCTGAACCATTCCGGGGTGATTTCTGAAAGTTCCTCGTCTCCCGGTCGGAAGTCATCTATGATGCTCCACGTCAGCGCGCCATGGCCCACGGCTGTGACCGTAACCTCCAGAGTAGCGCAGGGAGACTTTTGGCAGCAGCCGCGACGCCATCCCCACTCAGATCGCGACCCTATCGTGGAGGGCGCTCGGAGCCGACCCGATGTGCGAGACTTCCTCGCAAACAGACAAACCCAGTTAACGACGATCGCCAGACAGATCTGCGCAGATCTCCTTGCAATGTTTCCGGATGTGGGATGAAAGTAGCCCCCTTTGTGTTTTCGCTGGTTACCCGCGAATATAGCCGCACCACCCGTGAATAATTAACGCTTGGATGAGGAAGATATTCTCTGTTGCTTCGCATTTACCGGGCAGGGATGATGTCGACCGCTCCCGCGAGAAGAGGGATGACGCCTGTGACTTATGAATCGACTCCTGGAAGCTGAGCTGGGGGGGGGTGGTGGTGATGATGCATCGCGCGAGGAACTATCAGCACATTTCAGGTCGGTCTCAGCCCCTTGCCCTGGGTTAATTTAATTTTCCAGTGATGCTTCACTTACCCACCGACTCTCTTCGGGAGTTAAGTGCCATTTCTCATAAATGAATTTTAAAGCTCACATTCACCGGTTATTGTTGGTTTTACTTCCAATTACCGACGGAGAGAAAGGAATCGGCAACAAAGAAGAAATGCTCATGAAAGATGCTGGATCTGTAGAGTTTCGGTAATCTCTGCCATTGTATAACGAGCACGCGAGTTCTCTTAGGCTCTCTCTCAATGAAGAATTTGTTTTGTGAATAAAGGGGTTATTCTATTTGTTTGTTTTGTAATTGATAGTCTCTCGTATTTTTAGATCTGTCTTTAAAAATAAAAGATAGCGAAAATATCCTAAATTCAGTTGAATTTAGAACATTTTTATTTAATTAAATTTTACTTGCGTATACTTGCATTAAAAGAATGAAAAGAAAAAATTAAAGGAGCACTTAAGTCTGCTTAAACTACAAAAAAATTTTTTTTTTGTTAACCAGGAAGCGGATTCATTTATTTAAATTAAGTTTCCTACATCACTAATTTGAAGAAAATTTTTGTCAGTTTATTACAATTTAATAATTTTCCTGTTTGCGCCACATTTTTACATAGTACTACATGGAGTCTGGTTAGACATAATTGTGCAGAGTGCTGCCTGGCGTTTGACCTGACCCCATATTTTTGCATATTACTTCGCATGTCGTTTGGTTTGACGTCATACTTGGGCGTGATGGTACATGTCGTTTGGTTTGACGTCATACTTGGGCGTGATGGTACATGTCGTTTGGTTTGACGTCATACTTGAGCATGGTGGTACATGTCGTTTGGTTTGACGTCATACTTGGGCGTGATGGTACATGTCGTTTTGTTTGACGTCATACTTGGGCGTGGTGGTACATGTCGTTTTTTTTGACGTCATACTTGGGCGTGGTGGTGCATGTCGTTTTGTTTGACGTCATACTTGAGCGTGGTGGTACATGTCATTTGGTTTGACGTCATACTTGAGCGTGGTGGTGCATGTCGTTTGGTTTGACGTCATACTTGGGCGTGGTGGTGCATGTCGTTTGGTTTGACGTCATACTTGAGCGTGATGGTACATGTCGTTTGGTTTGACGTCATACTTGAGCGTGGTGGTACATGTCGTTTGGTTTGACGTCATACTTGAGCGTGGTGGTGCATGTCGTTTGGTTTGACGTCATACTTGAGCGTGGTGGTACATGTCATTTGGTTTGACGTCATACTTGAGCGTGGTGGTACATGTCATTTGGTTTGACGTCATACTTGGGCGTGGTGGTGCATGTCGTTTGGTTTGACGTCATACTTGTGCAAAATGTTGCATGAAATTCCGAAGTCTGTAGTTTTCTATACTCGCTTCAAAAGAAAATAAGAATTAAAAAAGCTGTCGGAAGAAACCAAAAGATTCAATAATACAAGGATTTGCGAGATCTGTATTAAGTTCATTGGACATTTAAGCAACCAAGAAAGAATTAAATAAAAATGTGTTGAACAAAGTCAAAAAAGAAGAAATTTTCGAACTAAAAAAAGTTAACTCCCAAACGAAGAAAAAATTCAAGGTTATAATAAATTATGGCTTTAAAGCAAAGGGTTCTTATATAATAGACGATGCGCAAAGAATTTCTCTCATCATATTTGAAAGATATTGAAAATTTATACTTACTGAAATTCCCTTAAGCGACATTATGCAGATGAGTGGATACACAAAAGAAAAATGTTTTAGATTTCAGTCTTTTTACAGTATTAAATAACGAAATAAATGGTAAAAACTTTCACAGATAGAAAACAGAGAGGAGGTGGCTCTACACTTGAAGAGTTCAGGCCCAAAAGCCGACAAGCGCCATCCAGGTCGAAAATCAATGAACCCAACCAGCATACCGTCCGAGGCGCGATCTCTCGTCTAAACACATTCGCTTTGTTGCAAAATCAGATATCTCCAACGTAAAATGCATTGCTGTTAAGAGTTTTATTTCAAATGCCGCCAAACGCCCGACTCCACTTTTTTTTACAAATACCGACATCAAGGCCCTACGCATTAATTGGGACAAAGTTGGATTCGAACAGGTTTACGGGAGTGAATTTTGCGAACATGAAATTCTCAAGAGAGGTAGAAATTGGGAAAATTTCAGGCCAGCTATCGCTCCTATGGTCAACTGCGTCAGGCAGGTCAAGAAAGCTGACTATCCTGGAACTGACTGATGAGATCGGCGCCGCTGTCGACATCCGTGAGTTCTGTGAGAATGCCTTGGCCAATGTGGTTAATGTTGGCATTGGTGGACAGGACCTTGAAGATAGCAGCGATGTGGTGGACTGAACTTTCACGGAAATGACAGTGGCGCAGAACAATCACGTGATCCAGTTTTATTTAGCATGGAATAAGAGAGTCTAAAATCTGGTTTGGAGCTATTGAAATCCATGGAAAATCTTTCTGTTGGTCAATCATTAAACTTGCCATTCTATTTGAATTTCTGAAGTCAAAAATTATTTTGGAGTAGTCGGTTTTTGCCACCAAACAAAACCAAAATTTAAAAAAAAATTTTTTTTTCTTTTTGAATAAATTAAAATTTTGAAAATTTTGTGCATTTATTTACTTCTTTTAAACTAATTCAGAATTACCCTGTTTGGAGTGTCTACGTTTAACCCAGAACGTGCACAAAAATTCCCCCTTTTACCTAAAACGATGAAAATGGAGTTAGTTGTCTGCTTTGGCGTCTGAACTCTTCCCTCGTTCTTTAAAATATGAACCGCTGACTTCTCTCTACACAGCACCGATCTCATTCCTTTTTGTTGGCCCCTTATTTTATCGTGAAGATGAACCAATCTCATTTTTTAAAAAAAAAATTTTTTATTTATTTTCAAAATTAAAAACTATAATTTAAAATAAAATTCTTTCTAAGATTTCAGCACTAATCTGTCAACTGGATTTGTCTGCCAAGCGTTTTAATGACGTCACCCGGGGGGCGTAATGCGCATGCCCGAGATGGGAAACAACTCCTACCATCCAAGTAAAACAATCAGACGATATAAAAACCGAATTTGAGGCAAGGTGTTTTTTTTTTTGTTTGTTTTAATTTATGTGTTGAATAATGGGCTAGGGAAATTATATAGAACAAGGAGAAAACTCTAAAGTTGTACATAATGGCCGGTCGCATACTTTAAAAAAAGAAGAAAGAAAGAAAGAAGAAGAAGGTAATGCAGGATTTGTTCATACTGACAGCCTGTGACGCCATTTTGAAACGTGGCGAGACGCCTCAACAGGTTTGCGTCGTAAGTGACGTCATCGCCGGAAACAAGTCAACCATGCCACCACGTGACGTCTTAGGTGGCATTTTGTGACTAGCTGATCCGATTTTGGCCAAACGTAGAACGGAACCAATCTAGTTGTTGTTGAGAGAGACAATAATTTTTTTAAAAGAGAGCTCATGTTGAAAATAGACGGATATCTGTCGATCATCTTTACAGATGCGTGATGCCTGGCGCTTGGTGTAGCAGCCCAGGAGCCGGAGCATGGACCGTGCAAGAGACCGGTAGCTTCAGATCTCCGGGAAGAGAGAGAGGAGAAAAAGAAAATGAAAATTAACCGGTAGGGGGGTCTTATTACATGTATTTGCTATCGTATCGTCCATCGTTAAGCGATTTGTTAAGGTAACAATAGTTTGGCCACAAGGCAGCGTTTACGACAGAGGATCCGGCGAACCAAGAACCACTAAAATTGCTTCTCTGCTTTAATTGCGTTTATCTATCATCATTCGGTGATGGCCGATATTAACCCAGTTATGTCTTGGCGCGCTGATCGATAAGGTGATGTCACTGGCTTGTCTCAGTAATATCGTCGTCAGAACATTGCGGCTATTGACTTCCTTGACCCTGGCGCCAACCTACTCCCCAGCCTGATGTTGCGGGTAGTCTGCGGTCAGCCCAAGTATCCGAGCTGGCGGAAACAGGGGTTTTTGGATGTCTTCGGCTGGGATCTATTTTCTTGGACACGCCCCAGCCCCGCCAGATGGCGCCGGAAGACCGACGTCACGGGCGTGATCGCCGTACGGCCGCTAGCCGATCACAGTGTCTCTCCCAGTCGCCGCGCGAAGTTCGCGTCCCGACCGCACTTCGGATGTCGTCGTAGAGAATTCCAGGGCGAGTGCCAAGGGTGATTTTAAAAGGCGTCCGTCCGATTGGCTGGAGAATTTCTGACTCCTAACCCTAACCCTGAAGTCGTCTGTGAACCCTGTCTCCAAGAGCGGTCAATAACTCGACGACAAACTTTCGCCTGAAGAACCAGTAAGGTCGGGTAAAGAAGACAAAACCAAAATGGCGTCATGAGAATCACAGGAGATATCTGATAAGGGGAAGAGGAGACAACTCATTTAAAAACGTTGGTTTAAAATGTCTGCGCACTATCAGTAACAAGCAGTTAATATGAATAAGCAATTAAGAAGATTTATAAAAAAAAACCGATGATATCGTAGTTGTTTGGGTATCTCCTCTCAGATAAAATTTATAATGGAATTATTTTTTTTTCTCTTGAAGGTACACTATGTAATAACCACCAACCACTGATGGCGTATTATTAATGGCGTGCTAAGTTTGCTTTGGGAATGACCAAGACAACGCTGGCTTCAAATGCTTGGCGGCAAAACGAAAAATTAATTAGAGGTAGTCAAAAGGGGACACGGTCACCAGCCCACCACCCCAAATCCCCGATGGCGATACACGATTCCCAACAGCTCTTCGCGCCGACGAGAGTAGTGGGCAATAACCGGATTCTCTTATCACAAAGGTTTTTTA
>JACATO010001167.1:0-43970 GCA_018389105.1 Nautilus pompilius | reverse complement strand
TGACTTTATGCCAACAATCCTTTTGTGTGCCAAACCTGATCGCGTCCCAATTGGAAAATATATGTCGAGTCCTTGAGAGTATCAGTCTTTAATAACAATAACCAAATCTTTTAAAATTATATTAATAAATAGTTTTAGTAATGTTATAAATTAATACATCTACTCTGAATGACACTGGACGATATATATATATATTTATTTTTTTCTATCTGTATTTAATGCGACGTTATACATGAACATTGTAATCTTCGGAAGAAATTAATCTCTATAAATATTTCAAACTGATACAAACTTTATTACATTCTAAACGTCAGAAAACGAAATGAACCAATTGACAGTATGATCAAAGTAAATCCACCTACGAATTAATAACAACCTCAATTTTATTACATATAAATCACAGATCACCGATATACGACATTAATAATAACAGTAATAACAAAAAACTAGCTTCGTGTTTAAAATTCTAAAGTGACTGTCTAACTCTCAGCAGTGGGTAGAACGACAAAGGAGATAGTGAGATTTTTTTAGAATTCTGACGATGTAAACAACAAATTGTACCCATCTTTTTCTTTTGTTTGTCAAATATTTACCTCCTTCGACTGAGCGCTTGATTACGTTCGTTTGCTTAGTTTTTGGTTTTTTTTTTTTTTTAGTTGAATCAGCACCTGTTATTCGCACTAATGGAAACTATAAATTAAGCTAATAAATCAGACAATAAAGGAATAGTGGGGATAATTTGAATATTTTTGTAGCATGATTTAGAGAATTTCAAGAAGTCGGTGGTCAGTCATGATTACCAAATCAAAACATTCACTGAAATGAAATTCCTTCTTAGCAGAATTAACGAATTAAATTATTGTACAAATTGAGCCAATCGGTCTAAATATCCAGTAATTTAATTTAGGAATAATAATAATAATAATACATAATAATAATAATAATAATAATAATAATAATAATAATAATAATAATAATAATAATAATAAGATAATAATAATAATAATATAAGAATAATAATAATAATAATAATAATACTATAATAATAATAATAATAATCATAATAATAATAATAAGAATATAATAATAATAATAATAATACTAATAATAATAATCATAATAATAATAATAATAATAATAATAATAATAATAATACTAATACTACTCATAAAACCACCTAAACTGGCTTTTCTATTAAGACACTGATAAATTGGCTAAGAGATCAAATTGGCACCAGTCTTTCGCTCTCCGTTACCGTAACTGATACTTCTTCTTTTGGATATGTGAAGTTTATGTAACGGAACATAAGTTTGCCGGTATCGTAACCACTTCTTTAGAGAAATAATGAAAATAGTTAAAGGAGCATCGTTTGGAATGTAAAGCGATAGGTGGGGATAAATAAGAGAATTAATTACCATGTATAATAAACTATAAGAGCATATTGTTATGGCTGTGTATAAATTCAACATACAAACCGAGTGTTTTTTGTTTTCTTTATTTGCCGTAGCGACAAATTGAATCTGGTGGCAAGGTTTTACATTTTTGTCTTCATTTGGTGAAAAGATTTTTTGGCCATTTACTGTATTTTGGAGGTACTTGGATTCTTGGTTTATCCATGCCTTCGACCAACCTATACCATTAACGATGGTCGGGTAGATTACCAATGAAACGTTTATAAGTAAGGGCTCCAGCGGAAGTCTCGGCCAGGCCAGTTTCATCTTGCTGGACCTAAGTTACCGATCGGTATAATTTCTTTTTTTTTTTTAACCAGCCGAGAGCGTGGTTTTCTTATGGCTTCCTCCCACATCTAAAAATGAATTGTTCTTATTGAGGTTTCCAGGAACACGTGGTGGAGGTAACACTTAAGTGGCTCGCACCGTGACCACTGCTTAAGAGACCCCAGCCCTACCTAGGCAACTAACTAGCTTGGTCACCAGGGCTGATACACGACGCCCTTGTCTGTTCATACTCACTGTTGTCAGATGTCGTCAGACCTCCACAGTCAGGAAGACAGGGGTTCGCTAAAAAGAGAATATTCGTGTATAACGAATGCACGTATTTTGGCCTAGCAGTCTTTAGTTCTCACAATAATGTTTCGTGTAATTATTTAAATGTTACCTAATATTAAAACTTTAATGAAAAATGTGCCGTTCGCAATAAGAACCTCGATTTCACTTTCGTTGGTAGAAAACCGGATGTGACATCATAAATAACCCGACAATTTGATTAGGTTCACATATGAGCTACACAATATTATTTGATAAATTCTTATTTTAAACGTCTTTTTGCAAGATTTTTGCTGGTTGTGGAAAAAATATTGAAAAATTTTCTCCATTATTTTCCAAAAGCCATAGGGGCTGACATATTTTACCTTTCATTAGGCTGTTACAAACGTTTTGTCTGTTTTTTTTACGCAACAATAAGAATTTACATCGTTGCTGACCGTGAAGTTTATTAATCAAAGTTCGATTACAATCGATACAGTTCTGCCAATGAGTAACAAACGCTTTTATACCATTTTGAAAGGATCTGGATTTCTGGAGTCGATAAACTGTTGGAAGGCAGTTTCAGTTGCTGCTTGTTTGGAGAAGGGTTTAATCCTATGGAGGAAGCTGTCGAGGTGTTCGAAAAGATGGTAGTCTGTGGGAGAAAGGTCTGGTGAATAGGTTGGGTGAGGGAGAACTTCGTACCCCAACGTGTTCAGTTTGTGAAGAGTCACTTTTGCAACATGAGGACAAGCATTGTCGTGGAGCAGGATTGGGCCTCTTCGATTCACCAATGCCACTGTCGTTGGGAGAGTTTTTGATGAACAGCATTTAATTCACGACAGTAACTTTCAGCTCTGATGGTTTCGTCAGGTTGGAAGAAGTTATAGTGGGACACCAGCGGCAGTCCACCAAACGGTGACCATGACCTTCTTTGGGTGGAGGTTGGGTTTTAGAGTGCGGTTAGACGCCTTCTCTGTCGAGCCACTGTGATGATCGTTTGTGATTGTCGTAAAGGATTCATTTTTCATAACACGTAATGATTCAGAAAGAAATGGGTCGTTTTCGTTTCTTATGACAAGCGAAGAGGAGATCTCCAATCGACGATTTTGTTGTTGTTCATTCAACTCGTGAGTCAACCACTTTTCAAGATTTTTCATTTTTCCGATTGCGTCAAGATGCCAGGAAACAGTAGCAGTGCTTACATCAAGTTCTCCAGCAATTTCTCACTCTTTTTCTGGGATCAGCTTCAAATGAGGCTTTCGGACGGTCGTCATCACAGCTGGAAGGACGTCCGCTACGTTCCTTATCTTCGAGGCTCACATCTCCTGATCGAAACAATGCAAACCATCATTGTATTGTGTGTTCGTTTGCTGTGTCCTCGCCCCGTGCTGGCTTGATGTTACGAGTTGTCTCGCTCGTGTGTGGCCTGGTTTTGAACTCGTGAAGCAAAATGGCATGAAAAACCTTTCTATCCACACTTCACTCAGAACCCTGAAACAAATATCCATTTTATGATTTTTAAAAAGCTAGGTTTTGCATAATGTCTGCCAAAGCACTCGCTACAACACGATATGTAACTTATCTACATACACCTTCAGATGCATGCAATAAATGTACTCCAAATTAACATAACATAAAACCCAACAAAACTTTAGTAACGAAGAATCTCAAACTGTACATGTTTAACGTTTTAAGCTTGTTTAACTGGTTCAAAACAAATACTAACCAGTTCTTCTGGGCTGGCCCAGGTGGTTTAAGTAAGGTAGAAACTGATGTGGTATTTAAAAGGTTAACGATGTTATTTACCATTTTTGGAGAAATATCCCTGTATGTTGATATAATTCTTGCTGGATGTCTATTTTGTAGCGCAAATAAAGTAGATATATTTAAAATAGAGTTGGCCGAGAAAAATTTCTCATAATCTTTAAGAGAAAAAAGGTAGCATTTGTCACAGGCTATTTACATTTAATATAGAATTATTCTACTCCCTTTGTCACTAGCTACCATCAAACAAATCCTTTAATGTTCAGATCGCTCTGAAGAGGGGCTGTTTTTCGCTGGAAATAAAAGGAATGTCGGCTGAGGGATCAATTTTAATTTTCTGATCCATCGTACTGCAATTCTGTGTATGACGGGACATGACTCGGGGGCAAAAGTGAGACTCAAACTTGGCAATCTACAGAAAATTATTAACTGTTTAATATCCCGATCCCCTGTAATAATTTGTTTTAGAAAAAAAGGAACCATACATTCATAAATAATAAATGCTAATAAATTAATAAGTGCCGAGAAATTATTTTAATGAATCATAACGCACGCAACTCTTTTTCTCGAAGGACATTTAGCATCCACTTAAACGCAAAAATTACTAATTAATAACTAACCAAAAGTTATTTACGTTATTGAATTAAAATATTCTAAAGCTTTAAGCTTTTGTAGATAGTTAATTACCAGACTAATCTATTTGATTGCAGTTCCAATTTAGTAAAAATATCACATTTCTTATTTAGTTTGTGGGTGACTTCAGCTGAATGCTGAGATCTAGGCGGTATTTCCTTATGAGTGTAGCATTTTTATGAACACATCCTTTCGAGAGAACATCGTATAAATCTATGCCCACAATGCTATGAGGTGGTCGCATGATCTCCAGAATTATATCGTATGTCAGATGCTATTTTCTCTGGAGAATCCATTTCATAGTGTAACTGCGCCTTTTGTCGTTTACAGATAGGCGTCGGGCTCTGCTTCTGTTCGGCTTATATTACCTCTGTCAGCGGCCAAACGCTTTTCTCACGAGAGTGCGCCACTGCCGCCAAGAGCTGTTAGACTGGGGCGTTTGTTCCCAGTGGAGAGCGCATCGCAAGAGAAATGGTCCCGTCAGGTGACGAAACACGCCCGTACAGCTTTACGGTTAATCATTTAACGGAATTCGGGTCGCGCCCAGGGCTTTGTGCGGCCCCAATTATCGTCGGGCGGCAAGCGAATTTCGGAGATTAATGCATAAAGGATGATATAATCACACTTTGATCCGGCATGACTCGAAATGTCAGACCATCGCTGGATTCGCGTGTTTCACGTCGTTAAATGTCACATGTCGCTTATTCCACTACAAGAGGCGAACCTCAAGGATTTATGGACAATTAACTTTTTGAGAGAAACGGCCTGTTATTTGGGTCGGTGAGGGGAGGGGAGAGTTACTGACGAAAATCAACATTTGTGAGCTGCAGATTGAGTAAGCAAAACTTTTATGTATATGCGTGTTTTTGTGGATTCTTTTGCGATGGCCGCTTGAGAATAGATCAAACTTATGGAGGAAAAGGTTTGCTAACACTAGAGGAACACAAGGCGAGCTCTTCTATCCGCCGGGCGGTACTACGGTAACCGTACAATTTTCGTAAGAAAACAGAACGGTTATACCATCGGCAAATCCGTAGCCCTTAAAATGGCGCTTCTTTTAGAAGTAGCCGGAAATAAAATGACTTCGTTTAGCTGACAGTCAGTGGTTCGAAGTTGGGTCGTATGGAGACATTGCCATTTTCGAAGGTTTCGAACTATTAGCCCTTTGCTTTTCATCAAATGAATGCCGTAATTAAGTAGAAGTAATTAGATAGTTGCTGCGGAGGTGAATACGGCCACGTGTCAACACTCGAGAAGCTGAAGACCGTTTTAAAAAAAGACATCCCCACTGGACACAATTTAATCGTTAATTTATCTCCAAAAGCTGAATAAAAAGCAACGAAATTTCTATTTCTAACGCGTGTTTTACATGCCATTTAATATCTGTTTTATCAGTGTCGGGTAAAATGCCGTGTAAGATAGCCTTTTGTTATAAAAATGGCTATTGTTCATTGGAACGAACGGGACCTTGTATACGTCTCGTATGCTTTATAATAACTGCTGAGTTTAAAACCTTTCTTTTTCTTTCAGTGCGAATGACATGGCGGCTTTGAAAACTGTCCACCCTTGACCCAGTCCTCCCTCTTCGTGTTAAGGGGGGGAGTCACGTGATTCAAGTCAGCGCTTTAATTCAGCAATGTCCCGTGTCATTCCAACTGAATTTAAACAGCTGCTTGTTTCTTAACAGAGAAAATGTTTAATCACCAGAAAAAAGGTCAACATATCCTGGATTAATAATAAAATCTCTATTTCATGGATAAATAATAAAGTGATTTGAACCCTGAAAAATACTTACAGCTGGAGCAACGTTTTACATAATTACAAAAACAAAAAAAAAAACCGACAAAAGCAATAACAACAAATCGAACATTTGGAAAAAGCCACTGACAATAGTAACTTCCCTGTCGTATTTTCCGATTCTATGGACTGTTATCCTGTGTTATATAATAAATATATTTTGTGTAAATTCTGATTAGACAAAAGCTTAGGTGCACTTTCATCTGAATTGTGTCGTACCGTTCTAAAGACATAATGGTTCAGTCATGGCCCATTCTGGCCGGACCATTACTGTCACTCATAATACGTATATGATATATATATATATATATATATATATATATATAATATATATATGCGTCAGAAAAAATATTTTTAGATTTAAAAATATATAAATAAAAATAAATGTGGCGTGGAGTTATGTATCAGGTAGAATCATTACCATTTTTATTTTTCAGTATATTCCACAATTGTAAATAATAGATCTTTTATATGTGTTGTCTTCTATTCAAGCTTTGTTTCTTCTGCAACACTAGAGTTCCCATTTATTACATACTCGTATATGTATATGTGCATAAAGTTCTAATAATAGATCTAAGATTATCGAAATATTTTCACTTACAGCCGTGAAACCCCAGGTATATCACGTCAATTTTACCTAACTTATATCATACCAGTCTAGAAGTAATAGTTAGTACTTGTGTTGAACAGGCGGTATATGTAGTCGACACTCTCGTCATGGAGATCACGTGGGGTTGGAGCCATATGAATTTATTCTTAGAAATTACATTAATGAGGAAGGTGCTTGTTATGTATACAGCCCCTATGGTACAAACTGTGCCGCGTAATACAGATTTGAAGGTATTGGATTACAAATGCATCAAAGGTGGCATACGAAGGATTAAAGAACGAAATATATGAGTCAATCACAGACAGGCAGAAACGCCTTCCCACGTATATGCTGAAATCGCATTTTTCCATTCCGTCTGTACAGTGCATCTTTAAATGTATTAATGGTGATAGATTATGATCATTTTGTTTGGCAGATCGTTCTGTGAATTCTCCAAAATAATACTGAAAAATGGGTTATGGATGTCCACTCTCCAGTGACGCTTACAAAGTTTTTTGAAATCGGTAGTCTGAAAGCCAAGATGACAACAACGAAAATAAAACTAAAGTGCCTGGATTTTTCCACATCTGCATATTTGATGTCGAGATTTTGTTTGTTTCTTCCATCTTCAACATGGAAGCGTAGGCAGTTAAATAATCGCACGGAATAACTAAGATAGATAGTTCATTCTCCCAAATCATTTTGATGAGAAGCTTTCTCACGCTACCACTATACAGTGGTATTTATTGCCTTTCTTATTTCATTTCATGTAAAGATGATCTTTTGCTGCGTGAGATTTCCAGTAAGAAAAAGAATTTTTTGCGGTGTAAATCCCATTGCAACCAAAAGCCTAACATAGAGGGAATTGAGTGGTTTAGCGATTATTTACTAAGATGGATCGGCAGCAATCCGGTGATTTACGAGGCCTCTCGAAGAGGAGAGTTGGTCAGCTTACAGTTTGATCGATGCGGGGGCGGATTCGATACTGGGAGCAGCATGTCGTTTGTTAAACTGCTGTTCGCCTGCTTTTGCAGAGATCGCATTACCTGTGAATAAATACGAGAGAGAGAGAGAGAGAGAGAGAGAGAGAGAGAGAGAGAGAGAGAGAGAGAGAGAGAGAGATTAAATTAGAAGGCAAAATGCATCGTATGGTGGCGATAGAGAACTCGGGTTTGTTTTAAACAAACGAACAGCAGGGGGCATCGCAAAGAAACTTGTCAATGAGAAACAGCGACACAGAGAAAGAAGCGCCATAAGGATACACACATGCAACAATGGTAAAACAATAACAAGTATGTAATAAAATAAAGACAACCGAAAAACAAACAGTAAACACTAATAGAAATGACGCAAACAAAAGTATCCGACATCATTGGCTGATATGCATCCATACATCTGTATTCGCCGTTCTTATGCTTCACTGTGGCTGTTGTACACTGATCATTATACCGCTTCCAAGTCCACCTTCAAAAAAACTGCCAATGATTATTACCAAACGGTTCAAACTTGGATTCGTCTATAAAGAAGACCTTCCTCCAGGTTTGGTCATCCCACTGCTTCATTTCTGCTGCCCATTTCGCCTGACAGTTTGGCTGTCTCTCCTCAGAAAAGATTTCGGGCAGCTACACATCCTCTGAGACCCCGTCGCGTCAACGTGTATCTTACTGTTCTTGAAGAAACGTGAGCAACCGTACTTACAGTGCATTCGTAAGATCCTTACCGGTCCATCGTCTGTTACGTGGAAGATGAGAAACCATGAGGTACTTAGCATCACTTTTGGAGTGTTTAGGCTTTCTTCTTCGTCCGCATCTGTTGCCAACAGTGTCGGTGGTCACTCGATTTCGAGAGCGACGTCGTCCAAGGTCCAGCTCGCCAACAGCACCAGTTCAGCTCGTCCTCCTCGGAGTCTGGCATATAAACGTGAAGTCGGGCTGCGATCTGCGGAATGGAGCGACCTGCATTAGCTAAGGCTTCGATTTCTCTACGTTTGCCATGTGATATTTATTTCCCAGGAGCCATAGTAGTCGCCCCACATTCGCCAGGCTACAACGGTACCGCGGCCTGCACTTCTATAGTTATTCTACAGTTTTGACACTTTCTGAATGCTTCCATCACAATGTGATATATCAATAGGTGACTATGCCATGGCGCATTTCCTTTTCTATACATGACATACGGTTTTATCATGTTTTTTTGCAATTTATACCCAGTTTTTCTTCTGCTTTCATAATTATTTCCAATACTCTGTGTGTGTGTATATATAAACCAGTTTTATGCTTTGTGATCTAATGCACCATTTGGAAGTATCCAGCCCCTAACCGCTGACGGTTGGTGGCGTAGCACGCCTGTGTAAGGGACAGCAGTAGTGTCATAGACGTGTTGTGGACGGCTCACACAACGCCGCTACAGTCTTTCGTTTCCAGGCAGTCGTGACGGAGAGTATTACAGACGTTACGCATGATGCCATGCAGTGTCAGTGATGTACAGGAACTAAAGCCAGCGGATACCGTCTCATATATACGTTATTGTGATTGGCTGCACAATGAAGTTGCAGGTGGATGTCTGATAAGATCTCGTTTCATTGTAGTGTATATGCTAATTCACCAAATAACCGCTAATGGTCTTGTGAGAACTCCTCCCCCCCAGCCCCAGTCTTTCTGCTTGATGAAAAAATTGGTGTTTGGTGTGCGGTTCCAGGTTCTGCGCCCTATGGGACCCATGTTTTTCGCAGATAACATAAATGCTGAATGATATGTTGAGGCTAAATTCAATCCTTTTGTAGATCACCTCACAGAGAATGAAAATACCTACGGTTAGTTCCAGCAGAATGGAACGACGACGCATACTCTTGATCGAACTGCTCCATAAAGTTTTTTGGGGGGAACAAACAGTGAGTAAAGACCTGTGGCTGCCACATTCCCCAGACTTGTCAATGTCTCATTGTGGAACTTTTATCTGTTGGGGAAACGTTTATGTCAGGAGTGTAAAGCAGCAATCCATAATCGATCTGGGCATTTGAGAATAGCATCTTTTCTGTCATAGCTGCAATGACGTCTGAGGAACTACGCGAAGGTGTCCAGGAACATGAAGAAATATGCTAAAAAGGGGCACAGAAATGCCCTGATGTAAACAGGTGTTACTTTCAACAAATCTTTGACGTCATTATGTATTTAAAAGTTGTCGTATTTGGGGGCTACTTTAATTCCCTTTTTTGTTTGTATATATCTTTGTAATGGTAGTATTGCCTCAACAAAGCGAGTATGTTTTCGGAGCAACAGCAGCCGTGTCAGAAGGATTATTTGATGCGAGGGGGGATGAGGATGTTCATTTGCAGCCGTTTTTTTTTAGAAAAAAGAGACAGCAAAATGCTTGTTAATTGGTTAACTGTAGGCTGGCCCTGCTTTTCAGACAATCACGGATGCACTGTCGTCAACTGGACATGAAATCTGTGACTTTCGACCTCTGGTCCAGCGCTTCTGGCGCCTCAGATAGGAATTACCGGCATTCCTGGCATTCGCTTCCGGCGATTTCACCGCCCGAATTGGAACGTCCGCATTACCCGACCTTTTAAGGCAATATCTTCGCCGTGCTGCACAATCCCGCTCGCTGATGACGGCATAAAAGTAGCTTATTCGTTACGGTGACGCCGTGTCTATCGTGGAGACAAAACGCCACCCCTCCCAGACCCTAATATAGCGCAAGTAATTGAGTTAAAATATGGTTTGTGTTACGGGCTAGAGAATCGGAGGAAAAGATCAGTGTTTCGATTAAGTACAGATTCCACACAGGCAAGAATCTTTTTTAAAATTTCTGTACGGAGGAAGTATCTATGAAATACACGCGACCGTAGGTTTAGAGTAGAGTTCACGTTTTTCGGTTAAATGTTTGGACAACCCTGATTATTTCGCATCTTTCAGTGGAAGGGGTAGGGTTAATCTTGTTATAAAAAACGTTGCGGTCCTTTATACTGCTATTATAAATCATCTTCAACATAGTCGTGGAGGCCATTATAATTGTCTGCAGGTTATGCGGCGTTAATCTCATTGAGTCGCATGCAAACGAACTTTGCGATACGAAAGATGCGAAATAACCTTGAGTTTTTTTACGCTGAATGTTCGGTAGGAAAACTGCGACTTCGTTGACTTTACTTTTGTCTACGGATAATTACTGGTGTATAAAGTCTACGACAGTCGCTTTTATCTTTGTACTGCATTTAATACCAATCTGACCCGCCTGTTCAAAACGCTACACGTGAGCACGTCTTCTTCACTGGAAAAGAGAAAATACACGACAATCGTTTTGACATCTGTTGGGTTTCGAACGGCTACCAGAGTAAATATGTCGCCCCGTTCTTCTTCTTACTTTCCCTTTTTCAAAAATTGTGGCAGCTTGCTGCTTTAAGCAATCGAAAAAGTTTCCCCTTTTCACAGCCGAACAGCGCCGAATCAGAGTTAGTCTTAACAAATGGTGCTGCGGCCGTTTAGCTGGCATAAACAGTTTAAAACTCTCGTCAGAATTCTCGCTCGTCCCACCACCACCACCACCTACCTCTCTCTCTCCATCTCCCTCTCTCCATATCTCCCTCTCACCATCTCTGTCTCTCTCCATCTCTCTCTCCATCTCTCCCTCTCACCATCTCTGTCTCTCTCCATCTCTCCCTCTCACCATCTCTTCTCTCATCTCTCCCTCTCTCCATCTCTCTCCATCTCTCCCTCTCACCATCTCTCTCTCTCTCTTTTCTCTCTCTCTCCATCTCCTCCATCTCTCTCTCCATCTCTCTCTCTCTCTCATCTCTCTCTCTCTATCTTTCTCTCTCTCTCTCCATCTCCCTCTCACCATCTCTCTGCCTCCCTCCCTCGGACTTCAGCAATGAAATCTTGCTCCGTCAAAAGTTGGCAGCGATCGTATCGCGGAAGAAAAACGGCGTAGGATTTTTATCACATATATTCCAAACACCGAAGCAACATGATTGATCGAGCACGTTGACCCGCGCCCTGCAGAACAGCTTGTCCAAAGATAATTGCCCGGCCGTAGCTGTCATGTATACTGTAATATATATGCCAGCATTAATCAACGTTGTCATGCTCACTATTAGATTTTACTTCAACTGCCTCCATACTCTCTGAGTTTCAAAGGCTAGACAAAACTATGTAATTAGGTATGAATATAGTGTTATAATATTTGATCACAAGTAGTTTTATTTAACTGATGTTAATGCGCCAATAACATCGTTACGCTAAGTTTAATTTTATGAAAAGAAACAGATTGGCAACGCGTTAATTATTCATTAACAAAGAAGGACCTCACGTCATATTCGTGTGTCTCTCTGTCCTCGGATTATTCTTGCAGTTTCTGGATCAGTGGGTACAGCTACCACGTCTGCCGTATGTCCGTCTAGGTCGTGCTAAAAGCGTCCGTTTGAGATGGAAAGAAAAGATCTAGATGTCTCTAATAAAGGAAGTTGATGTAGCTCTTCGCATGTTCCTAAATGCATGTTGCGTTTGTGGGGTGAATAAGACAGATACTGCTAGAAAATGGCATCACAGAGGGTGCAACGGAAGACACATTGAAGCATAAAACTGCCTTCAAATGTTGTCGACTTTTCGTGTCTCCTGACTTTTACTTAATCCCCTAACGCACGCTTCTCCGAATACAAGATCTGTGGGAAACATGGCCGTCTTCCAGAAGGCCATTCGAAATGCTCGACATAACATTGATTTTGCTAACGTCTTAACGTTCCTGCAGGCAAGCTGAGGGTGATTGCGGAGACGGCGATTAATGATGCAAAAAAAAAAAAAAAAAAAAAGAAAAAAAAGAAAAGAAAAGACGGTAGGACAGATAAAATTCTGATGTGTTAACATTGCGGAGGTCATTAATACCGTAAACCAAGTTCGGAAATTACGATCTTATACCCCAGTCTACGCAAAAGTTTCTTGTCTACGGCTAACCAGGATGCAGTTTCTCATTAGATTGCTGTGCCCCTGAATGATCAGATCTGCTTTACACACGAGAACAAACCATTCCCATTAAATCAAACTATCCGCGCGTGTTAGTTCCACATTCTGAGCAGATTAACATCTACACCTGCTTCTCACACCGAAAACAAATGGTTGAAGTATTACCTTGATTTATATGTGAGCCAGGCTACCTTACAGCTGTACGAGGGCAAACCCAGTAACCCCCCCGCCTTCTGATGCAGAATACTCTAAAGGAAACGAGAGATTCCCTGTTTACCTGCAAGAAGAAACAGCACTTTCTGGAATGAGGGCACAGAAGAACGACTAGAAAGCCATTGAGGTTAGGGCTAAACGCACCGGGATATCACTGAGATAAATATCATACCAAGTCATCCCGATAAATCATTTTTTTATCAGAAGATTTTCGCAATTTGAAACTAGATTTGTATTAAATTTTGTAAAATGCCAAGTCCTGATTCTTTTTTTTTAAATAACATACAGCAGAAATGTACAAATACAGTGATACGCCCAACTCTGTTCGAATCGGCTTAGCGCCAAAGCCATATGTACTGTCTACCTCAGAAAGCCAGATAAGATTATTTTGTGGAAATTCTAAAATCTTAGTATGTTTATCAATTAAAGCTTTGCCTTAAGACATCGATTCGCATTTGGATTTATGTTCTTTTCCGCTCTCCCAGCTTCTTATCTTTTCCTTATGTTAATGGTGTGTGTGTGTGTGTGTGTGTGTGTGTGTGGAGCTACCGGTGTACTGGAGTGCTAATGTTCGATAACCTGGTCACGACTAGCTCAGCTTTCTGTACTACTCCACCATGGTTTCTTCTCCCTCTCCTTCACTAGCCGACCAAGTGAGTTTTCTGTCACACCTATGACTGTAGGGTTGCCAGAGCACAGGAGAGAGTGCGGATAGATGGACGCAAGCCATCACTACTATGAATAACTCCGCTGTAGGAGACACATCATCGGCAGCTTCAGTTTCGGTTGTTAAGGACAACGACAAAATCAAGATATTCATACAGAGGACAAAATTGTAGCGACAGCCTCACTTTGTGTTCCACTATTTCGTATAATATAATTCTTGAGCAAACAGCAAGTAGCGGAAGAAATGTGTAATGAATTCATTTTAAAGCAAACGCCATGTTGGCAGCTGTGTGCATTGTTGGTTTACATACGAAGATTTCCCCTCATTTTAAAGATGTTTGTACATTTATATTTAAAAATACCAGATTATAATGTAAAGTATTGCGTACATTTGCAAATGTGTATAAATTAATTATATTTTCAACAAAATTAATTAAAAAGTAACTTAATACACTATTACGCTTTTTAAAAAAAAATTAACAACATTTCGCCAGTCATTCCAGTTATAATCTTTTACTAATTAAAGTAATCAAAGATATCTATACGCGATTCTTCGACAACCGAGCAACGATTCTGTCTAAACTATTTAAAGGGATGGACGCCAGTTTTTTAAACTTTGGTATCGGTGCCTTGTTCGGCGCTTTCGAGCAGCTCTGTAGGCCAAATCCAGAAAGATGGATTTTACCAAAAATGTGACAGGTGACAGATGGGGCCGGCTGATGGTGTAACCGCGGCAGACTGGCGCTCCTTCTCAGTGTCTGTTTCTCTTCTTTCTCAGTAACCGTAGCTTGTTAAAGATTAACTCCAAGCTTACGCGCAGTCTTTGAACCATTCCTCTTCTGTGATGGAGTCAAAACCACAATTCCCGCTGGATTTCAAAGTGTCTTTATGTCTTTTTTTGGGGCCGGAGCTCAGCTCAAAATATAGGTGTTGTTTTGGGAACCCTGGGTCATTCTTATATTCAGTTGGAACACGTAACCACAGGAATTAATCTATCGGCTTTATCTAAAAAAAAAAAAAAAAAAAATGTACTACTTAAAATATATACCAAACACCCATAAAACCGAAGAAAAAATTTGGCAAAATATATCAGTATTTTGAATATTAATTTTACTTTAAATACTGAAAATTACGATTTATTATAGATTTTCATTCAATAATGTGACAATTACCTAACGCATTGTATTTCAAGTTAAATATTTATTTGTTTTTGATACGCAAAATGGAGTTCTGGTAGGTGATTTTCTTCCCATGTCGAAAGTATCGGGTCCTTTCGTGGCCGGGAAAATAGCAGCGCTTCCTGGCGATCAAACGCGACACTACGCTTCTCCACTCCTTCACCAGACTTGCCTCACCTGTAAAGAGGTCAGGGTGTACAAAAAAGACAACAACGATCCTATAATTTCTAATAGCCTTATACAACTTAAGCTTTCTCGTCTTCCTCCCACACCCCACCTTAATACTCCCGAATGTGTTTGCAGCTCCTTCTGTGGTTTCTTCATTGACAGTTTCGTGACAGTAAATATATAGATACACTGACATAATAGGAACCCCAGCGTTATAGCGGAAATAAGCGGTGAGAGATTAGAGCTGGGCTTACGTAGTGTGATGAGAATTACATTCGAAAGAGCCGTCAGTATGGTCAGGGTTTCAAATCGTGTAAACCGTTGTTGAGTAACCAAACTGAGCAGGTGGCAAATCCCCCAGTCTTCAACATGCAACTGGTAAAATGCATTTGAAGTGGAAAGCTATAACGGGAGACGAAGTAATTACAGCGAAGCTAAAATTTAGTCTTCGAAAATTGTGGAATGGAACTGTGAGAAAATTCTAATCCCCAAATAAACAAAAAACAAGGAAATTAAAGAAATTGGAAGTAGATAAGGAAGAACACAGGCACACCTAAATGAGAAACTAGTCTTCCGAATGCAAGAGTAGATGGAAACAACAGACTAAAAATGCATAGCTGGTAGAGAGATAGGTCTGAGGATACAGGTGACAAGTCTTTATTCATTGGGGTAGAGGTAATACAAGAAGAGAAACAAACCAAGAACCTAGCCTGTATTCTTCACCAGGTAAGACCAATTTTTCGAAATGTTTCCTTCGATGAAGAGACAGAGAAATAGAATAACTGCAAATTTCAGTAGCCATATTACAAACTAGGGTTATGGATGCATATACTGAAGGAGCTAGAAAAGCTTCTGCTCCTATATAAGCTAGATGATGAAGTCAAATTCTACTCACGTAACATAGCAGACACAACACTAGCAACCACATTTTGTCTGTACGAAAACTATACTTTCTTTTGGAATCGAAAGATACGGTGAGTAAAGGAACTTCGATGAGATCGACCTGGAGTCTGCTCACAAGAGAAATCCTAAGAATCAAGGCAATAATAAAAGATGTACTGGACAGGTAATTACAAGCAGACTATGACAGAATTACTCAAACAAGGCTTGGAATCTTAGAGAGCATAGCGAAGAGAACCAACCTTAAGGAATGTGCAGTCTTCACTTAAAATAAAAGCGAGAAGCATACCAAGACAGTGAGCTAGTAGTCTTGATCGCCCAGTTATCCAAGGTCAGAACACCAACAATCATTCATTCAAAGAAAATCCACCTTTCAAGGAAAGGAATTTAACATACGCGAAGTAACCTTTGACACCAGCCAAACCTGACAAAAACATTTTCTCAGTAGAGAACAACAAATGTAAACAGTTTCAAGCAAGAGTATGTTGGATACATCAGATTTACAATGAACATGGACAAAAGTCACGATCCATTGCAAGTAAGAGGAAGGAACAGAATATGCTACAAAACTTCTGCTCAAGAATCTTTGCCAGATGATTACATTGCAGCCCTATTGAAGATCTGGAAAATGTTATCCAGATACAACCATTCAGATAACGGCAATGGCTGAGGAGATTAAGCGTCAGCCGGGATATCCCTATTCTTAAAACTTCAAAAAAGAAATCATCCTAAAACTAAAGAACTGAGAAAGTTCAAAGCTGATCCGGAAAGCACAAAAATGTATTATATGACACCACTTTCCATTCCGAAAAACTTTAATCCTTTATGTGACAACTGAAATGAGATGTCACAAATCACAATCGAAATTTCTCAATATGGTGGAAAGAGATAAGTTATTACACCTTCAGCCATCCATTCGCTAAGAGAAATCCATTTGTTGGAAACTAGAAATCATGGATACAGAATTAAATGGATGACTCAGCCAGAGCGGCTAGAAAGGATGGGGAGCTTGAATTCTATTCTGCATCCATGATAGGAGCACAGAGAAGAGAGAGCCATTTCTAGAGGCTATCAGCCATGAAATATGCAAAAGATCCAAGGTTAGAAAGAAAAGATGAGGTCGTATGCAATGATGCCAGATCAATGCTGGATGCCGTCAAAAGTCAGGAAAATCTGGACCAATAGATGCTAAGTCTTGTCAAGGCTTTAAAAGCCTTAGAGAAGAAGAGAAGAAATTTGATGGCGCGGTAGGACACTGTGAAGTTTGCGTGAATGAGGTTACCGACAGATTGGCCAAAGACTGAAGCCAGAAGAATAAATCACAACCAGACACTCACTACTTTGAAGCATGTCTTCTGATGAAGAGCACTTCCAAGACTATTAAATGCAGCGCATCTGTGGAATACAGAATGGACGGGGATCCAATTCATGGGCTGGAAAGACAAGACCAGGTCATGTTGTTTAGATTATGAAGAAGCTACCGCCGCCTTAAGGAACACCTGTTAGAAGATTTCAAACTGGTTAAACACTGTGCAGGCAACTGGAAGACACTAAATTACGTCAGTAAAAAGTACCCAGTGAATCATCTCAAACGAAACTGGGCAACAGATGCCACCCTGCCAGCTGATTTAGGAGACAAGCGTGCATTGTCACTGTTTGTAACTCTGTGTCAAACGGAGTCATCATTAAGGGTTAACGATGACAACAGCACTTTTAAAGCCATATTTTTTCTAAAGGTTCTTAAAAGTACTTGAGTTAGTTATAATATTTCGTTAATTTAAAGATTTTTAAGTATTCAAAAGATATTTGGGATACTTCATGGTAAATAAAATAATAATAAATTTAGTAATGTGATAATAAATAAATGAAAAAAATAAATATTATTATGTATAAATGAATAAAATAATTTTAATAAATATATTAACAAATATAATAATAGATAAATAATAAGTAAAACAGAAAATATTAAATATTAAATATTTTTAGTTGCGTACTTAGCTGAATTATAGCTATTAACTTATTTATACCTATGCATTTCTTGTGAATTAGTACCTGCTTTAAAGTTTATAAAACTTGATTGTCCATCTGTATTAAATTATTTTTTGCTATACGATAGGAAAATATAGCCATCATGTTATTATCAGAGAGCGGTGACAATTCACGTTTAAGAACTGAGTACAAATTATTATTACAATAGCTGAAGGCTTTTTAGAAGCACCGATTAGCATCAGATGACCATTAAACAGCTAGGAATCACTGGCAGCATTTTATTTAAAGAAGAAGTAACAAATGGAAATTCTTTAATTATCTGATTCAAGGATTATCCACTAAATAACGCGTTATGGAAATACCTAGAATGTGAAGATTTTCACTCATTTAGTGATATCATCTGTTTGAAAATTAACTATGTAGTTCACGATAAACACAATCGATTTATTAATAGGCCTTAAATGAAATTTAAAAAAAAATAAAATGACCAATTAAAATGGTGATTTGAGTTTTTTATTGTATGTTAATAAAGAACTAAATTCATTTGTGAATAAACTTAGTTTAATTTTCGTTTACTAAATAGTAATTTTTAAATTACCTTATTCATATTATATGTCCAACTGCTAATGATCACGATAGTAGTAATAAATAAACGTATATTTCTATCGATGAACTGTATTTGTAGTAGACGATGTCTAAGAGAAACGTCCCACAGCGAAACACCACTGCTCTGATCTCGTAGATATCTGGTAAAAGTTGCCCGTCACACAAACAGTGCTGTAGATAATGACGTAGACCTCGGACTTCAGTGTGCCATGTTTGGTTGGAAGGGAGAAGACTTTCGTAGCATTGCATTGTGGGAATGCTTTCTTAAATGTTTAAAGTATAGTCTGTTGTAGATTTCATTAACTCCTTTTACTTTTGATAGATTTTTTAAAATTGCTTAATTTTGTTAATAAAGTAAGCTCCAGACATTATGCGATTCCTTAACAAACATTATAAAAAAAAAATTACACCATACTTTGTAATGGTTTACTGATAAGGCAAACTGAAATAAATTAAATAACTTTAAACAATATGAAGGCATCTTTAAGCCATTTTGAGTATGGATTAACCAACAATAAAAATATAAATTACATTAGATTTAGTCATTAAGTTTGAAGACAAAATTATTGCAAAGAAAATCAAGAATAAACATGACTGGTGAATCAGTGGTTGTAACTCGTACATTTTAGTTCACCAGAATTATAATATTTTTACTTAAATGCCAATTTATTGTTTGTAAAATAAATGACGTCACTAATTTTTTCGAAGTGTGAAATCCGTCTTGATCACAAAATTCCCTGTCTGTTTATAACGTTTTCTGGGATATTTCACAAAGAAGAGATAATCCGACTGACTCATTGTTGATATATGATTAGAAATTCTAATAGGTAAGCGGATAATATCTGCTGAAGTTCATTTGAATAATTAAACTCTTATTTAACGATAAAAAATATTATCTTAAAATTGTGTATGTGGGAACTTCCAAAACCAGGGATTCGTTTAGCGAACATTCTCAAGGGGTGGTTTCTGTTTCCTCTCAATACAAATGGGCGATAGAATGACAACGCCTGAAATAATATTTGTCGTTATAAACTCGCTAATGCAATTTTGTTATCAAATAAACTCGCTAAGAACGTTATAAATACTATACAATATGTTCAATATTTTTTCTGATTATTCCAACGCTGAACAAGCAAGTGAATAAAAACAAAACAAAAAACGTTATCTCCCAGATATTTTTCTGAGGGTAAGTTCGGTACACGGCCGTGACAGAATAAACATATCGTCGTCAAAGCGTTTCACCTCTGACCCGAACAGCGAGAAACGTATTAAAACGGTAGAGCTGACATGGCAAACACAATTGAGATCTTTTACCCACGCGGAACCATTTGACATAGGTAATCAATTCCTAACCCCGGTCTCGCTGAGAAAACCCTGTCTGGACACAAATGACTATATTTTTTTTTGTAAAGTAGGCTTTCTGTTTTTTTGTCCAAAGACACGAAGGGGAAGTTCCTGAGCAGTCACTCGACCAGAAATGTAAAGCATCTTGGTTCTATCATCATTTCACCACTCTACTCTTCACTTTTCCGTCTCTAAGTGGTAGAATTCCTAGTTTTTGGAACTACGCCGGACGAAAAACCTTCATCTCTAGATAAAAAATGAACAATTTCATTTTCAGTTTTTTTTTTTAAAAATCGCGTTTAAGAACTAAAAATTAAACCTCTTTACATGGCACTTACTATCTTTAGTATCGGTTTTTATCCACGAGTTGTTTTGCCCTTTTGTGTAAGTCATTATAGAGGAAGTAAAAATGTCAGGACATTGCCGACCTGGCGGAGGGTTACACACTCCAATAATTTTACTATGATAATGTGAATTATTAATACGTTAGCTCCAACACCTGAGGTTTGTTGACTACCACTAGAAATGTTGAAAATTTTTAGTGGGGGCCCTTTAAATTAGATACTACACTGAATATGTCTAATATACACTTATTTTATCATTTTAAACGCAATTAGTAATGCATAATAGACATCTGAAACAATTCAACATTAATTAGCGACTCTAATATCATACACTCTCATGTTCTTATTACAACTGTTACAAAATTTTTAAATTCCACTTTTTATATAAATTTCTCGATCTATATTTTGAAGGTAATATACAATCATGTAGTGATATGAATTTTCTAGTCATTATATATATGTTTCAATATTTTTTTCAGAAATACTATTGACATGTTGACCCAAATTTATATAATGTTTATTTTTGGCTTTTTCTACTTTGGAATGAAGCATTTCTTTAACTCTTTATATATGATAATTTTATATCGACGCTTTTCTGTTATGTTGAAGTCTCTAAATTTAAAACCTTTTTAATTAAGGTTTTTTGTAAATTTTTTTACTGTTTATCAATAACGAACAATGATGTATTTTCGGGTCCCTTAGTATTGACTATGTGGGACCTCATATGCCTGTACTGATTATTTAGTTATGTGTATACAGATTATAAGTCAAATTAGTACATACTTTCGAGAGTCCGCAGTTATTTGAAATGAATTTCATTCTTCACTATTATAAGAAGGCCTTAATGAATAGTAAGAGCCACTTTAGACGACATTAAATTCAATATTTTTTTAGTTAGGGCAAGGAAAATAAATGTTTGGTCATGGTATTTCATTGAAATTGTATTTTATTAAAATTTGGGAATATTTAAATACAAATATTTGAGAAAGTATTTATATTTAAATACTTTTTATAAAAGTATCTTATCAGATTCTGATTTTTGATTATTATCGACTGTTACTAGATTATAAATTTATATTATTATATAGGCGTAATATATTTAGAGATAAAGTGGTGGTAAATAGTTTTATTGTATAATGATACACATGTATTGTAATTCGTAAATTTAGATGTCTGCTGGAGGATTTTCAACTAGATATGGTGCAGATAGAAAGAGAGAAAGAGAAAAGCAGTGGATTTGGCCAACATAGCAGACTCCATGAATAAGTTAGTTATACCATATAACAACCAATTCCTAAATCCCCGTCAATAAAAATACTAAATCAATCTTAGAAAAACAAAAAAATCCATCTTCATTTATACCAAACAGTAAAATGGTTTCTATTAAAGTGATGCAGATCCACCTGGAATTTCTGAATAGGAAACAGCTGCAGCAGAGAAATTGTATGAAGGCAAAGAAATGCATGCAAATACAGATCACAGTCGAGTTGTGCGTGCAGAGAAAGTATCAGCTGACTTAACAATTAAAGTACAGGGTCTTTTTTTGCAAAGACGAGATGTGATAATTTTGATCCAACAAATTTTCTTGTGCAGGCGGTAGAAATATCAGAATGTGTTTCAAGAGCTGCTACTGATCTAAATGTAGCTGCATAGAAAAAATCTTTGTTGGAACACCTACAAACTAAACACTTTGAATGTATATTCGATACATCTGACAGGCTGGTGGATCATGATCCTACAATAAGAAAATGGAATCTGACAGATAATCAGAAATCGTATCTAATAATACGTGGACCATATCATCTCCAGCTAAGATCTTTTCTAAACAAAACTCAGAAGTCAAAATAAAAAAGCAGTGTAAGTTCTCTGTTGCTTGGCACAAGAAGGAAGTTTCCCCAACTGGAGTACAGTGTCCGAAATAATGATGCATTTTGTTTCGTATGTAACTTACTCCCTATCTCTCCAAGGAATAGTAGTGACAAAGATTGAAACTTTAATCGAAATAGTGCAGCTTCTGAGTAATTATAATTCTGTACGTAAGCACTGGTTGCAAAGCAGAGATATGTGACCATTTCGTGCCACAAATACGTCTAGGAAATTTCGGAATGTATTAGTATATTTTATAGGCAATACTGTTCGTGAAGCTCTATCTTCTGAAGTTTTAGAGGCTACATTGTGTGGTATAATGGCTGATGGATCTTCTGATGTGTCACACAAGAACCAACTAGCAAGTGATGTCGGGTTTGGTGGATAAAGATAGAAATCCGACTAAGCATCTTATTTTCTTCAAAGAGGCTTCTGACAAAATCGATGAGGGTTTTGCTCTAGAAGTTCTTCTATCCATCGCAGAGAGCAGCACCAAGAAATATATAAAATTTCAAACATATGACAGTGCTCCCCGTATGTCTGGTAAGTTCAGAGATGTAGAGAAGAAGATTTCTGAAACTCTGCAATGGTAAGCAACGTACATGCCATGTATCGCCCATGGAGCCAACGTAGCAGCAAATCAAACATCCTTATATCAGCTATGTATGACAATCTTGAGAGCGTACGTTTTTAGCTTTAGGGTGAAGCGCTGCAAGGTTGTGTGTGAGTGATTTGTTGGCGAATGCGGCAATGTACTTCAACTCAACAGTCTGTTCAAAACCTGACGGACAGCGCGACCTGAATCAGCTGAAGATTTGTGGAGAGGATACGATGACATAGTAGAGACCCTCAAAGTTATCATCGCTACCAAAGATAATGACGGAGAAACACGCACTAAATCGTCAGGTTTTTTTGTTTCAGGCATACTTAGTTTGAATTCGTTGTTTCGCCTTATGTTCTCAAAAGAACATTTCTATCAAAATGAATATGACGACTGAAATCTTGGAGCAAGTAGAACTAAATGTTACAAGAGCCAATGAAGCAATGAAACTAACTGACCAAACTACAACTTGTTAGAGAGTATGAACGAAAGTTAAACCAGCTCATTGAGGCATCTGTTGCATATGCCTGTCAACATGACATAAATGCAATCGTAGAATGCACCAAATTTCATCGCCCTTGCAAAGTACCGTGAAATTCGAAACCTCTTGCTGAAAAGTGTGATGTTGCACAAAGCAACATTATTACTTACAGATACGCTTCTGATTTAGCAATTTGTGAACATCATTATGGCTTATTCTCAACATTAACAATGGCATGTAGACTACTATTAACAGCTGGATCCAATGTGTTCAAAGAAAAAAGGATTTTTAGCAAACTGGAGTTTGTCACATTTTCATGTAGAGGCTGTATGGTCAATGAAAGACTTTATGTTCTTATGTTACTGGCAGACAAGGAACATTTAACGGATAGCATTTCTCTAAATGACCTAGTTAAAAATGGGCTAAGATTAAGCATAGCCTTGTTAATGTAATGCCTTAGTGAACTTCTCATAACTTATATTCTAGAACAGAATCAACCTCTATTTTGCACCAATAAAGTTTTTAGTTTGATGATTATTTCTGCTGGTCTTAGTCGAACAGGTGCAGGTTCATCATCACTGTTCTGTACTGGTAAATTTTAAAGTTGTTTAATGAGAAAAACTACGCTGTCACGAGTATCAACGTTATATTTCTGGCTTTGTTTTATCAACCTATTCCACGTAAGTAGTTGTCAGGGGAGGTAACCGCTGAACGGCTTTCATCTGGATCGAAACTCAAGAGACCCCCTCCAAGGTAACTCGGCCTGGTCATCGACACTAATGCTTCTCGCCTTCTCTTTCTATCACACCTCTGTGGTGCGTACACACAAAAGAATAAAATGTCAACAGGAAAATGGCAAAAACTATATAGACTTTCTTTATATTTTAAAAATAATTTTATCTTTCATAGCCAATATTTTGAGTTTTGTAAATTTCAAACGTTTTATTTTAACGAATAATGGCACACCTCCATTTCTTCAAAAAATTATTAATTAAATTCTATAATCGCTTTAATTTTGTTTTCGTTTCAAATAATTTATTATGCAGAAAGTTGCATTTAAAACTGACCAATTCTAGTTTTAAACTATGTAAAAATAAATAATATTAACTATTACTTTACACTGAAAACTTTTTCTATTAAATCTCCAATGATACTTCTATTCTTGTAATCAGATAGAAAGCTGGCTATCATCGATTTAAAATTCTACCAAGAAAACAAATTGTGTATCATTGGAATCGGAAACTTCAACTAATTTATAATGTAACTGTAGATTACCACAATAATTTTACTGTTCAAGCACTCAAAACCCTTAATTAGTCTGGAAATCTTTATCATGTTTCATTTATATCAGACGTTTACAAATTCAGACTGGATGAATCTAATAGTTTTCATCTTCATTTTCTAAACGTGTGATACCTGGAAAGCTTGGATTTTTCTGCCTTCATATTGACTTCACACTTGCGCAATAATTAGGGGCATAATGAAACGAAGACATTACATTAGTGGGTCTTTAAAATACATAGCCTTCTTGGGAAAGGGCTTGTCATAAGAACGTCCATGTTTGCTCCTAATTGCTTAAACTACGTCTGATTTGTCACCATTTAAAGCTACGAAACGTTTTAATCAAAGAGTAGCAGCACCGCAATAAAGAGCCAATCAAACTTTCACAATGTTGTTCGGTATAAACGAAAAATAAAATACAAGAAAGTCTTCTCGAAATCCAGGTTAAATATGTTGTCGTTTTAATGGTATGCTGGGCTAAATTATCGGCTTGACATACCTCCCTGGTTGATGTGTTTTTTTTCGCACTTCGCTTAAGTTTATTCCGAGCTCTTTGGTTTCCACCCATATCTAAAAAATAGAGTTTCAGTAAGCACTTTTTGTGGAAGGCGTGCGGGTTACCTCCGCTTGGGTTAGGAAGCTGACAGCAGGGAATTTCCTCTAGTGAATGGATGCCTCATGTGGCGACGTCGGCGCTCGGGTACAAAGTCCTAATTATATCTCACATGTTTAATAAAGAAACCGTTATTATTATTGTCCTTAATCGATTATGTAAATTACAGCACTTTCCATAACGCTAACGCAACATTTTCGAACTGTATATTATTTGTTCACTAAACTTGAAAATACCAACCCTTAAATGAGGTTAGCTTTCGAAGAGGGCTCTGATAAGGGCAATTTTAGGAAATTTTCCAAAGCCCGGAAAACCGCACTGACACTTTATTTATTTGAGCTCTGACTTTCTCTCAGACTTTTATTACGACTATAACTGGATCCGTGTAAATTGACCGCTAAATGCCTTTGATTATAAACCAAACCAGATTCCTTAATACGCCTTTGAAACGTCTTTTTCAATAGAGGTGGGGGGAGCAGGAATTAGATGAATAATGAGTTTTTGAGGAAGCCTTAGTCAAGATGCTTGGAAGAAGAAAAAAGATTGAACCAGAAATTAATATCTTTGGGAGAAAAAATATTTCTTGAAACGTTTTGCCGTGGGGAGGCCATAACAATGACGGACGTTCAGCGGGTTGTGGAGGGATGGCTATCCAAACAATCGTTTGCTAACTAAATATTTCATGTTTTTATAGGTTCCTGTTATAAAAGGAGCTGGCTATGTCTGTACAGAACAACAATTGGTTCTGCTTTATTTCAGATCTGTAAGAGTAGCGAAGGCTCTTAATAACGAACTTTGCAGTTCGCTCTCATAGGCAACGACGAGGCTATTAAAAGTCTTTGTTTGGAGGCTATGAAAATAATCTTCAAAATCTTTATAACTTTCAGCGATGCGTCATCTTTAGCAAACAATTACGTGGGTGGAATCAGTGTTCGAGCTAAGAAAATAAAATAATCGACTTTGATGTCAGTAAACGAAAAAATATATATACTTTTTACGCATTGGTAGTTTCGCTTGCGTATAGGACGACTAACAGGACTAGTGGCGCGATCGGACTAGCGCTATTTCATACAGTCCAATTCCATTACGTTTCTCCTTCCTTTTGACTCACCACTTCTTTGGCGTGTAGTGTAACCTAATAAATACATGTAAATAAATACTTTTGTGGAACAGCCAACGTCTGTTAGCGCCGGTGAATCTGGTTTCTACTAGATTCTGATTCACATGACAGCCTTAAGAGATGATAAGTGTTTTTAATTTCTAAAGACTGCTCCAGAACCGAGTTTAATGATAAGGGAAAGACAGAGGGAAGGGGGGGCGAGAAAAGAGAATGTATGATGTTTTTTCTTTTTGTTTTATCTATTAATCTTAGCGATAGTTCTTCCCTGATGACACGACACGATTCCAGCTCCTGGCCGGATTATATTTCTCATCAGAAATTCTGGTTACATTTGTAAAATTACGACTACTTGAATAAAAGAAAATTTCGATTAAACCAGGTGAATAATAATAATAAATTATTGATTATTTTATACTTCTCTTGCTGTAATGTATTGATTAATTCATCTATTTCCCATCTGATAGTTTTCCTATCTTAGACTTTATCACATAAAATTCTAGTATTCTTTATCCCCTTCCTGCTTAAAGGTTTCTACTATATATACTAAAGATTAAATACACGGTTATTTTTCCGCAAAACTTTCTATTGGTAATCACAAAACATTTACCACTTTCAGTAATTTAAATTAGATTTAATGGTTAAAAGGCAACTTTAAATATGCATTTGATCTGCTAAATATTCTAAAGCTGTAATTTTTTTAATGTCCACCTTTAAGATAATTGTTTTAGAGCAGCATTATTGTGCTTTCTTTATGAAATCACTTATAATTGTTAATTAGGCAGTAATGCTAATAATTACTGGTGTACCATGTATATTTCCAGGACATTTGTTTCTCAATATCATTTGTTCCATATGAAATGAAAAAAAACATGCATCTATAATATGTAACCTAGTCAAGTTTCAACAACATAATTTTGCACATTTTTACTGTCAATATACGTATTATAATTTATTACTAATCTCAAAAGGATTCCTAGGCAAGTAATAATATTTGGAAATAAAGTAGCAGATCAATTAGTTCAAAACTGTCAAAAACTTCTGCAGACATTTACGAAGTTATACGTTGCTGCCCGCAAAACTCTGGTCCAAGACGAGGAGAATGAAGGCATATATAAGAGTATCCAGGCAAGCGTCTGAAGGACAACCGCGTTTTCGTGTGATGATAAAAAAACGATTGGGTCACTCAGATACTTCATAATGTTCGTGATGTGGCAGCGAAGAAACAGCAGACCATGCCTTCACTATAATATACACAAAACCTCTTCTCCAAAAACAAGAAATCTTATACGATCAAATGTCTAGTACGGCTGAGTTCCCGTCAGCGACTGAGAAATGTCCATAAACCAAATGTCAGAACAGGAGATCGAAAAGATATTTTGAAAATTTTAAATTATGTGGCCACAAAGATAAGAATCCAGTGCCAAAACAGCAACAACAACAAAAAAAGAAAAATTTTTTTTAATTAGTAACAAAAGGCATTTTATTTTAAGATGCAATAATATCCGAGAATGATAAAAATTATAGATAGCAAGCTGCACATAGCTATAAATTCATGCACCTTTGTTTGTGAAATTAAGAATTTTGCTGTCGATGAAACAGATTTGTGACTGGTTTCGTACTTTTTATATTTCTCATACAATTCACTTAATAATAGCAATATGAACAGCCGGGCAGGTGGATTTTCCCCTACATCGGAAAATGAACAGTTCCAGTGTGTTTTTTCCAGCCGCTACACGTGATGGAAGTCTTTCAGGTAACTCTTGCTTGGCTTGCACCTTGATTACTGCTCAAGTTCTCTCAACCGTACCTAGGTAACTGTCTTAACCACCAGGATGAATACACCACACTTTCCCTTCTAGCTCACTGCTGTGAGATATCCTCAGACCTCGACCGTCGGGAAGAGTTCGATGAGAAGATACAGGCGATATGTGGTAATTTATCAAAGCGCATTTAGTTGATGTAAAACTGAAGAAAAAAATGTCCGAACTATTAATTCGAAAAAAATTAATTTATACTGCCGTGCATACTTTTCTGGAAACGCGAATCAATTCAGCAAGAATGGTCATCATCTGTCATTCCCAAGTGGAGGCTTGGCAGTCCTGGATCACCATCCATGCCGTAAGATAGACTAGGGAGAAGGGATATTGCGCAAAGCGTCGGAAAGAATGAAGAACGATATCTTGGTGCATTATATCTTGAAACAAAAGTTTGAAAATAGATTTTTCTTTGTCAGTATTAATTTTTTGGCATTTAGAAATATAATTGAGCATGTAAAGAATATTTCACCGATAAGTGCACAATTATGACGGCAAGCGTGCTTGCATGTCTTCGTGTCACCGGTGAAGATCTGGTAATCGATGACTAACTCCTAAGTCGACGCAGTTAGTTATAAAAGCAAATAAAGCAAGTCGGAACCTTGTTGCTCGAGCTGTTCAATTAAAAATCACTGTTACATCACTTTAAATAGAATGTTCCACACATGTTTCTTCCTGGTCAATAAGATTTAAAAGGGATTGGAATGTTAAAAGCCGGTAAGCAATGGACGAGTGCAATTATCAGTTTACTTTCTCCTCTTTCTTGTTACTTTAATCAGCGCGAAAGAGAAGTAAAACACAAGCAGCTAGAACACGAGATTAAAATTAAAGCAGGTGGGACATTTTAAATCGATATGCGCCAAGCAAAAACAGCGAGGCTCCGTTCAAAGGTAAAATAGATTAAAGACGACGTAGGGAACTTCTCGGTTCCCTTCACATTTCATTAGGGCAAAGCAATGAGAGCGAGATTTAAATTTAATGAACCGAACGAATTGAGGTAAGAGATTAGTCATGTCGGATTCCGGAGAACAAATTTTACTTCAAACTCTTGTTCTGATCTGGCTTTTGTCTTCTAAGGCAAATTTCGTTGCCATTATACTTCTCTTTTTTATCGAATTTCTCAAGAATTGTCAACAGCGCTATTTCCCTGCTGTTTTTCGTATTAAAATGTTAACGCGAATTTTGTACACTTTATGTAATTGCAACAATCTGCATAAACTATTTACTGCAGATGTGTTAAATACCTATACGCTGACGACCATAATTGTCCGACTTACGCAACAAATATCCAAGATTTAGTACTTAAATTAATTTATTCGTATTTATAATTACGTAGATATAAGCTTTTAACTTAGAAATCCAAACGTCGAAAAAGGTTATGTTCAAACGTTCTTTATGCTTGCTCAGTTATTCTATTAGTGAATCCAAGTTTTATCGAAATCACTTTACCATACCATTTAAAATACTAGATAATATAATGTCTTAATAACAACAATAATATTTTTTTTAAATATAAAAGAAGAAGAACAAGACGACGACGGCCTAATGCTAAAATACAACAAAGGTAAATGAATATCTATTACCACTCATTGAGATCGTACATTTGATCACTACATTAATTTGACCAGATCTAATCTCAGGTCCTGTAAGGCGTGGACGATGTCTTGCGTATTCATAATGCATGCGTTTTACGGGGTTTAACGACAACCAACAACTTACAGTGACATCTTATAATCCGGTAGAGCTATCTGTTGCCATTATTTTCTGTTATAGAACAAATAATCTTACACGACTTTGAAAACGTTCAAAAAATAATAATAAACAGTGCGGAACACCTGGGTAACGGTTACTTACCATCTTTGACAACCTGCTGCCAGCCACAGCTTTAATTCCAGAAGTTGTGGCTCGAGGACAATCACTAACTAGCTTTTATTTCCTGTGTCCCTCAGGGCGCTGGTTTCATGTCGTTCTTTATTCAATCGTGTTTTTTATCTAAAACACAGACAGCTGATTACAGCATTGTCCTGATCACTGGTAGCCACGCCATATATATTCGGAAAAACCCAGCGTTAAACCGATCAAGAACCTATCAACTGAAGATATGCTCTGATTACAAAGTCCATTTAACAATTCCTTTAGCTTGGAGTGAGATTTTTGATGTTAAAAATGCGATTTCTTATAGTTTTCTTCTTTACAGCCAGACCGGAACAGCCATTCCGTCCAACTCATTGCCACCTGAGTTTTTGTTTGTAATGGGCAATTTGGACTCAATAAGAGGATTCCTTGAAATGTTCATTGCTGAAAAAAAAAAAAAAAAAAAAAGAAAAGAAAAACGAAAAATAAAACCCAAGAAATAAGTTCGAAAGTTTGATCTGTTCAGAAATAATCAGTGATCATTTTCTTTTCTTAATTATTGCTTGTGATGTGGAGGCTTTTGTTTCTAAAATTTAAAGATGTTATGACGTTTTCAAACTTGTTTTGCTGAAAAATCTCTTATTTTTATTATTCTAAAAATTCTTTTGTAACACGGAGCAGGATTTATCCCTATTATTAAGACAAAACAAGCTTTCTATTTGGTTTTCTTCAAGATGCTTTAGCTGAATCTAGCCCAAGCACGTTTTCCGTGCCTCTTTGGATCTACTGTAGCAGCCTCTTTTGTTACATTCTATTTTATCTTTTTAATTTTTATGACAAGTCTTCCCCCACTTTGCGCTGTTTTTAAGTAGTAGTCTATCTCTTTTTGCACACTAGAAACAACCATCTCTAATGAAACCCGTCCTGACATGGAATCTACTGTCTTTCCTATTTGAAGTAGTTACTACAAAGACCGGTGTTATAGTTATCGCGCTTTAAAAGAGAGAGAGAAAGCGATTATGATCGTATCTGTCTTTATCTGGTTTGTCCCCTGTGACGTCATCTTTTCCGATTTAATCTGAAATAGCAACCAGAAAAAACGTAAAAGAAATTTAGAGCCGACTTTGCACGCGATATCACATAATTATGCGATTGAAAAATAGACATTCTATTTGTGAATACATGAAGCGGTGTCTAGTTTCAGCGTGAAATCTTTCAAAAATACACCAACAATAATAATTCTTTTCGTCGTGTGATTAGCTACGTTGACGTTTCTGTATCTGTTTTACACATATTAAACACGTAGAATTATTTCTTCTATCTTTAATACAGAACGCATAGCAATGCTCTTTTCTACAAAAAGAAAAATTCTCTTTTATGTCTATTATGCAAAACTTTTGATTTTCAACAATATATACAATTCTTTTCCCCGTATTATGCAGCATTCTCCAGTTTTACACTATACACAATTCTCTATTCCCTTTAATATGCAAAATTCAAAATTCTTTTTATTTCTTTGTGTTTTGACTGTTTTCCTTGTCACCTGTGCAGATAATTACAATCGTGATTACCGAAGGATTATTCCATTGATTATTTAAAGAAAAACTACATTTAATTAAATTCTTTTATAAATTTTACTTTAATTTTCTCTCATTTATCTTAAGTTGCCTTTCTTAACATTTTTTTTTTTTTTGCTTGTAATGTCCATTATTTGTTATGCACCAGGATTATATAAACGTAAATCATTTTACCTGTTCAATCATTTACACTATCCAGGTTTTAGCAAGCTACGTTTAATCTCAGAGATAACTTACATTTTCAGAATCTGAGAATCGCGAAAGTCCAACATCTTTGGTTAGTATTAATTACCTCCCATTAGTGTCCCATTTCATATGTCGTCTTTTATGTAGACGAATATACAACAAAACAATTCTTGCAATTTCAAAAAAAATAAAAAAAATGTTTTTATTGTTAAGGAACCATGATATTTTCTGAAACTTGAGAGTATGTTTTTTTTTTCATAATACCGGCTGACATACTTTGAAGCGGTTGGTATGACTAGGAAATGCGAGGAAAGTCTAAATGGCGCAGCGTTGAGCAGACCGAGAGGACTCTAATTAATTGTTTTCTATCGCGAGAAAGATTCACGTTGATAAACAGTCCCTACAACGTCCCTGTGGCATCGCGTGCCGTGTGAGGCGCAACAGGGTTCAAAGAGAAATCAGAAGACTGTAAAGATGTGAACATTGACTTTTTGAAAATAATCAATAAAGATTTCCACACTTGGTACATTTTGGAATGAAACGTGCTCTAAGCTTTTACAGTTGCAGAAAATGCAATTTCTGAAGGATATATATATATTAGTGCAATAAATGGATAGCATATGATACATTTTACGTTATCGTGATACCAACGGTTAAATTTTTATTGATGATAGTCTAAATTGACGAATTTTTAAATTGTCAACATTTTAAAAAAAACAAGAATGGTCCTGAAACTTCGTTTTTAGAAATGGCGGTCGGGATGACAGTATCTTATTAAAGCTTCGAGGCAGAAAATGTGCACTCAATTATGGTCTCAAATATTTTACATTAAAAAAAAAATTAGATGGAATTGGCCTTTAGCAAGACTTGAAACAGATGCAAGCATATTTTGATGCTTGATCGCGGTTTAACGGTGGGACAGTTTCGAGTATTAAAAAATATTTCAAGAATTATGATTAAGAAAGAAATGAAATGCTTTCAAGCAGTCCATCTCGCTTAGAGTAGGAGGGAATGAAAGAAGGAAGTACACAACCGCATCAAGTACAATAGGTATAATTGGAGCTTTCGGATTGGTTCGCGGTGAAGGCTGAGAAGTTTCTTTATTAATGCTGCCAAGAATTAACCATGCAGGTAAAAAAAAAATTATTTCTGTACAGAAAAATTGATGTGGTAGCTTGAAAACATTTATAAAATACTTTTGTGTTGTTGCTAAATAAGTAATAATTATCAAATATACTAAAACCCCAGAATAAAGCTTTTTTAGCGAGTATTTGAAGTGTTCGGATTTTTCTTTCTTTGCTGTCTGCAGCTTGATTTTCGTCTTAGTTCTTTATTCTTTTGCATAAATAATTTTCCATTACAATTTTTTTGTGCGTGTGAAAATTTTGTAAGAGTTAAGAAGACACCTTTAAGAAGCTGGAAAGGTTTTCAAAAATTACCTGTATATTTCAGGTGAGTCTAAAATTTCAGAAGCATACTTCTGAGAGTTTTAATTAATCAATAGAACATCATTATTAATTATTACCACAAGTCAGATAAAGATATTGAAAGATTAAACACCTATATTGAAGCAGACGAAATAAGAATTATGTAGAAAAGTAACACTGTTATTTTTCATTCTGGCATTTACATAAAGTGATGTAATTTGTTTGATTACAAATATTTGCTTTTTCCAAAGAGTGGTTTGTCGAGTAATTAACTAGAGCTCATTATTTTCAGTACGACCTTCGAATGCTAGTAGATGTCGGAAAATATCACGCATGAGCTAACTTTACTTAACTGCGTCAGAACATATGAAGTGGTAATATCATTAAATACTGAATGTCAAGGGGCGTTATTTATATTTCAAAAAACATCATTAATAACAATATTTGGTGCATTATGTGACGCAAAAGATGATTGGCTGTTTATCCGTCTTTATCTACATATTCATGTGCATACAGATAGTCGAGAAAACACAGAAACTTTCTAACTTTGATATATATCATTTAATGATGTTTTTGAATTTACCACAATCTTGCTTTTAAAAGAAAGTTTAACAATAATGCAACCGTTGGAATTCTAGCTTAAAGACATTTTTTAGATTTAGAAACTTTAATAAAAAGATTAACTCGTTTTCTGAGAAACTTTTATTCATACTGAAAATTTAAAAAAAAAAATGTTCTAAAATAGACACGCGCGCGCGCTTCTATGCTATTGACGTCAAGCAATCGACAGCATTAAGTAATATCCTATAATACATGAATAATAAAGTACAGCTGTCGTCGGAGTTATATGGAAAAACCCGTATTGATGGTTACAGTAGTTCATTTATCAAAAACTTGTATAACATCCTAATCACAGCTTGGAGACGAAAAACACTTTCTCCTAGGTTTTGTAGATATTCCAACAAGATCGAACTCCATAGATCGCTTAACAGCTCACAAACTTTTTTTTAATTTTTATGAGTCTTTCCCTATGAAACTGATCCCACGCCGATTCTGTCGTATTCGTAATTAGTACTGCTAAGAAAGGTTCCACCAGTTGTTAATATATGAACACCTGAAAGATAGTCAAAGCAAATAACCTGCACAAACACACATACTTTCAGCAAATTTCAAAACCGATAGCTTAGTATAAAATATTCGCAGTGATATAGACGGTCTGTAAGTTTGTGCCCGTAAAATGTTTGTCGTGGCCATACGACTGCATTTCTTAGCTGTTATACCAGACATCTGATGTACACCAGAAACGCCAAAGATTCTTGGTATAGGAAATCTTCGTGTGAAAGCTGCCGAATGCATTCGATATGTTCAAATATATATATACCGACCATATCTAAAAGATAGTTCGGCTGAAATATGTATTTTTCCACAGTAATTCTTAAATCGCTTTTCTATACCCCTCGATCGGCGGTTCACCTTAATGCTTAATGATAATTCTATTAAGGATTTTGGTTTGCGAAAATTGACATTGTTGTGTTATTGCCCTACATTATTTACCGCTTCGAATCTCTGTTTGTCGTAAGAAGGAACGCGTCTCGTTCACTCGGGGCACTGCCGGGCGTCTTCTGGTCTGCTGAAACATCAAACGCCCAATATCTTCTGAATATACGAACACGCTCTTAACGCGATGGATTTTCTAGTTAGTACGAATAATAGATTCCTCTGATTTTCTGACGGATTCTTTAACGTTTCTTCTTATCGAGTTGTTTTCGTTCGCCGAACTAGGCAACGTCCAGTACACAGCGCCTCGGTGAGCAATTTACTGTCTTTCATAAAGGACGAGCAGGACCACACACTCAAGTCATTACCATTAAGACGATCGCGCACGGTGAAAGTGGTTTACGACTACGAGCGCCAGCCGTTTAATTATGACACCCCGAGTTCATCGGTTGAAAGGTACTCCTGGGAAACGAAACGGAATTCCTATATCTTGAGGTGATTAGATTCTGGAAGGACTTTGCTGGTAGCGGAAATCTGATGATGACCCGCTATTTTCGCTGTGGCAGTGATTTTGATAGTGGAATTATTATTATTGAACACCCCCAAGGTTTTAATAAACAAAGCCTGAATATAAAGGGATTAAGAACTATACATATATATGCAGTATGCGTATTAACAATATGTCTGGCGAATAAAAACTGCATTAACCCTGTCAAGGGAGAAATATCGGTGCAGTGGCAATTGAACTCGTTATGGCGGCTCTCTGGATTTTCAATCTGAAGGTATTTTTCTCTTTGACAAATAGAGACCTTGTAAAACTCACAAGTTGTTTCAGGATTGTCTGGCGCAGAATGACAGTCCAGCTCTCTTTTTGAATTCTTACGAAATTATTATTTTTAGGTTTTCAAGTCGTAGCTCAGTTCCCGATGTGTTATAAAAACTCTAGTAAAGACAATTCTGGTGACATTTACTGTGTGTCCAGTTGGGATGCCCAATAAAGTCGTAATTCGTCTCTTTCGTGCAGAATTTCTAGTTTCGAAACTGATTTCCCCCCATTTAGCGTAATTCTCTCAATATCACTTTAAAATGAAGCAAATCGTTTTATGCCTCATTTATTAGCTTAAAGGTTAATAAGGAAACTAAATTTGTTTTATTTACTTTACAACTAAAAAAAAAAATACAAATTTTAATGGAAATGTATTAACCGGGTGACGTATGAATAGTTATTTGGTACCAATTTTCCAAGGATTTCTGTTTGTAATTTTAAAATGAATTTTAGCAATTAAAATTATTTAAAGTAGTTAAGCCGTTCTTCGTGATGACTCCCGCTAATGATCATCTGCATGCTTTTAACATTAGAGGGTTAACAGTAGCAGTTTTATGAAAGCGGCATACTGTATACGTATCGCGGTCAGTTTTCATTGTTTAATTTGTTGTTGTTGTTTTAGGATCCCTATATACGGCACGCTTAAGATGGTACCAGATGTTACAAAGAACTCGACAAAGTATTGCGATAAATAGCGTAGCTTGCAGGTGTAATTAAATGCTTATTGACGGCTGTTGACCGAACCCAAATGGTTGTGGATCTGTGGACTTAAGCCGGTCCATCGCGCGCCTCCATTGATGGCGAGTCAGAAAACAACCCAGTACACTATACAACGATCATGGAGTCAGTCAGCCAGCAAAACGCAGAAACGCGTCGAAGAAAGAGTCTAACCAAGGAAACGAGGACGTGACAGAGGCGGAACTCGTTTGTCGCCTCTTTGACTGAAGAGGAGTAGAATGCGGAGAAAATCTAGCTGACATAATGGTAAATCGCTTGCCATATTTGATGGCTTCAGCAGACTTGCCGACATCCGCCGAAAGCGTTCCTTTTGTTCGCGACCGGCGATGGGGTTCTCGGCTGTCATAGGCAGATTCTGCCTAATTCCTGTCGGCTCCTCGTTCCACAGCAATGAGATTACGAGTCTGGCGGACAGCGACTCTAGGTACATTAGCGAAAAGGGGGCAAGCGTACTTTTTTCTCCGATGAGTGATGCGATTCCTGCCAAAAGTCCGTAAAACCTCGATAATTTCCCAGTGTTTCTCCTTTCCCTATTTGCTTCTTATATCAACACGCTGCGAATCTTCTACATCACGACAGACAATCGGTTAAAGCCGATATCCATTGTGTCTGATCAACGTCTCCCTGTGCTGCGCTGAAGTAAATCAAAATGCTTATTAACTATTACGACTTTGAAACGATCTCAAGAAGTGCTACTGAGAATTAATAAGGGACGGTTCGAATAACCTATCATAGCTTGGAGTGGTAACGCTGAAAGGGGTATAGCTGGTCGTCCCCAGTCTGGCAGAGACACATAGAAGGAGGCTTGGAGAAAAATCCGCATTCGCTCTTTTACATTCTGCTGTTTAACGCAGACACTTGCATACTCCAGTAATTTCGTTAACCTAATCTATTTCCAAAATTTCTAGATGTAGCTTTGTTAGCCCTTATTTTAAAAAAAAAGGTTTCGTACAGGCTCGATGTAGTAGTTACCTTGCTGGGGATACTGATTGGCTGGAAGAAATGTATCTGCGTTTTTGTTTTTTTTCTCCCGTACTGCTTTAGAGCAATGAAATATGTTAATTATCCCGATCGATTAAAAAAATGTACTTTCCTCGTCTTGCATACTGAAGATTACATACGGATAAGAAATATAAAATTGCCAAAGGTAAGAAATATGTAGGAAATATTTAGAATTTTTGGTTTTCTTTTCAAAATTTTCCAAACTACCAGAAGTCATCAGTAAGCTGAATATTCCTTTTTCAGTTCTTCGTATAGTAGATAATTACATCTACTTCATTGTTTAATGCAACTCAATCAATATAATCGTTACAAGAAGGGGGATGCCAGCCAGCCAGCCAGCTTGGCTTATCCGAGCTTCTCCAGGGAAGACAAATGTTTTTATCAAACCCCATCACAAAAATGGTTTGAAATGAGATAATAGTCCTGATCCTCCCTGAATGAGTTAGCCAACTATCTATGATATATTATTCACAAATCGTTTTTTTTCAATATTATTTTTGGTCGGTAGTACAAAATAAAATGTTGCCCTGAGATTTTGCTTCCATTACATAACAAGATGTCAGCGCCTGTTCGTATTTAGGACTTTATTGTAGGAACATTTGAAGAAAAAAATTTTAAACTCCATTTAAAAGTAGGTGAGAACAGGAAATATACGTAATGGCAATGGAAGCAATGGCCAACATCAAATTGTCGGATGTTGCCGAAGTTGGGCACTCAGGAAACAATTACAAGAACTTGTCTGATTAGGAGACATGAAAACAAGCATAAGGGATGGTACATAAAATCAAGAGAAACCAGTGAACACCAAACACCGCTCGGACCAATTAGGGATCAATCATATCCCGGTCGTAAACACCTGAAATATGCACGCTACACCGATCCGTTGCCATCGCAATACTTCCCGGTTAGAGAAACAAGCCATTCTGGCCTGCGGGGCGATGAAGTAACCGACTGGAACCTTTAGAAGAATGTTCTCAGTGAAATAGCCAGTGATCGGACCTGATTAAAGAGAGTTCTTTTCATAATTTCCTGTGAGAAACATTCAAAAGGCTGCACACAACCACAAAAGAAATCCTGATTTATTAAGGAAATGAAACACAGTTTTTATTTCCCGTCCGAACTCCAAAATTAGATAAAACAATCGGCTCAGCAACTCGGCTAGTCACCCCGGAGGCTTTGTATGATTTATGACCCCTTGGACTTCCTCCATCAGCCAACCCTAGTAAAGTAAAAGTTTACTTTAAAGACACACCGGATACAGAAAATTGCCGTGAAAAGCCTCGTAAGGCAGGGGGGTTACCTTGGCATTACTCCAATTCATTTTGCTTGTGTTAAAAAAAAAAAAAAAATGTAACGGGATCTAGAAGAGGCGACTTGAATACCCGTGAGTCTTATCTCGGAAAAAACAAAACTGTGTAAGATAAATATTGTCTATCATCTAGTGCGGTACATTGGACGATTTGCGTTCGGTTATAATCAAAACAGCTGAAATGAATATATCCGCCGTGCTACCATTCAATTTTACTCTATTCAAAAGATTGCACTAATAAGAAAATGACCTTTCGTGTTCATTTTCTTGACTTTCTACCTGAGCCTACTTGCTGATGCTTTAGTTTTTAATATTTTTGGCTTATAACTTAGAGAAGATGGTATTTCGTCCAGGCGTTAATACCAAACAGTGAGGCGCGCATTATTTTTGTTTTGTTTTTTAAATTATAGCTAAAATAAATTCAGCGTCATATTCGTGTAAAGGAATTATTAAGCTACGTTGGACAACTGGACACGGCCCATTAGAAAGATGTAAAACCGTGCTAATCGAAGTAATCTTCATTTAATTAAGAAATTTTCATATATTTCTTAAATCTGACCGCTCTTTCTTTAATATTATTCATCCTGCATAATCGCTAACTCCATCCTTTCAGGTGGGTCTGCGTTTTAATAATTAAAAATGCAAATGGTTAACAGATAAGTAAAATCGAAAAAAAAAACACCTACATTTATTTTTGTCACATTGATCAAAGATCAGCTGTCATGGAATCGATTATGAATAATTGTAACTCATATAAAAACGTTACTTATTGAAAACTTTTCAGCTCATCTTTGCATTCTTTCTTTTCAAGTCTGACCTTAAATCTACAAGCAGGTTTAAGAAGTATTGGTCTCTTGCAGAAGAAACAAATTAAATTTTTGTGGTAAAGTATGCGAATTTTGAAAGAGAAAAGCCGAATCACTTTATTACAAAATATGGCATGTTATACTTGGCCTTAACCCTATGTATACCACACCTCTCTTAGACCATCTGGCCCAGCCTAGAAGCACCTGTTAGTACTTGTGTTGAACTGGCTGTATATTGAATCAATGCACTCGTAATAGAAAACACGTGGGCTGGGGATTTGCCCTTACAAGTGGTAAAATTAACGAGGAAGGTACTGTGATCAACCTTCCTGAGTAATACAGATTGTAAGAGTACTGTGGTGCAAATGTATTCCAGGTACTAACTATGTACAAGTTTAATAGGGGTTCATTAAACAGCTGGAGACAAAAAGAATTTTTAATTGTTCATAATTCTTTGTTTTATAACTACCGGTATTGCATGTGCGACAGTACAAAGAAATTATCTAATATGACACTGAATTACAGTAAAACATCTATAAACGGACGTCACAGTTGGCAAGTCTGTGATCTAGCACTAAAAGTGTTCCAAACACGTGTATTTAGTGTTGATTTCACAATGACTAATTTTTGTGGTGGCACCGCCAGTATTTTTACTCTTTGAGTTAATCTTTTTTTTACCAGAAAATAAATAATTGATAGAAAATGTTGATATCAGAACATGCAAATGAGTTTAATAAACTTTTGTAGATATAGCCCCATTATCTGAGAGAAAAAGTCGAAAACTCTAAAGGTACAGATTCCCCTCTACATAGGTATTGATGACAGTGGATTACTGCAATCTCTCAAATTATCACCTGACATGGTACACCCCATTATTTTACATATTTATCAGCGCATTGAGAAACTACCAGCCGCAGAAGTATTTGCTACCACTTAGCGGCTCGTTTATAACTAACCAACATTCTTGTGAAGATGGCATTGAAGACTTACAACTTCAGCTACAGTGCTTTTAAAAAGCTGAACTACAAAAACATTTCTAAATTGGCAAGTCTTATTTACCAAATGCTCAACAGAAATTTGTCGTTATATAACACCACTTTTACCAAAGAAATATGTAAATGAGTGATAGTGGAAACATTAAATAAATTTTGACATATTGGAATTTTATAAAGTGGTTGGTGTTCTTATTAGTGTTGTCTCTGTTAGAATGACTGCATTGAAAAGCAACGTTAGAAATGGGTGGCCATACTCGGTTGACAGATTCTCTAAGCTGGAGAGCTACTGGTAGGAAAGAGGCCGAAGACTCGCAGACCCAGGTAGCGAAATGACCGAACGTGAACAGAAGAGTGGGTTCTGATTCACTGAGACAATTTCATTTGCGTGGAGATATTGTCCGAAAACCAGTTCAAGATCGATCGTAGGTCACAAACCCAGAAAGTAATCGCTACGTGCCAATCGTGGCTCGGTGAAGCAGAATTTCAACACCGAGAGCCAACTTGTTTCTGATCTCTTTGCGGCCACAGAGAAGATGGTGTCAGCCATCAATCACGCACAAGAGGCTGCACGAAAGAGGGCTCTGTGCGGGACGACCCATGGAGTACATTTTCTTGAGCCGTCGCCCTAAACAGGAAGTTTTAACTGGTGCCATGAACATACCTCTTGGACGCCACATAACTGAGCCATACCAACGAGTCAAGAATTAGCTTTCACACGGAGCGTACTCACCTAGAAGGAACACTGAACATACAATCAGCCCACAAACACCATAAAAAGGGACCATTATAATGGTTAAAATGTGATAGTCTGGGCAAAAATTCCAATGAATGAAAGAAGTAGAGTTAAGAAAAATATTATGACTGCAGTGAGGTACAAGGACAAGGTTCTGGACCGTATGTCAGACCATGTACATGCGCATTGAGAGATAACTTTATTTTAATGGATGATAAGGCTCGTCCACATAGGTCATGTGTAATCTAATCGAACAGTATCTTCAAGATCAAATCAATGGTCAGCACGTTCTTTTGAACTAAATCCTATTGAAAATGTTCGACATGTTTTAGCAAGACCTGTTAACTCTTTCTGACCTCATCGAAGATCACTCCAAGAACTAAAATATTTCTGATAATACAGTGGACTTTATTTCCGCTGCTCTCGTTAATATGGTTATAAGCAGCGTGCAAAGCCACTGTGAGTCATGTATTTCAGTCGGGAGAACCAAAAACCCTACTGGAGATTTCTAACTCAGTTTTGCTTGCATACTTTGTTAAAATTTCTTCTCTTTTCCCCCTCTACACCCCTAAAATGTATTTTGTAATTTACATATTTCTTTGGTAAAAGTTGTATTACACGAAGAGTAGTTTCTGTTGATCACCTGGAGAAAAAAATTCTAACCATTCTGGAAATTCCTTGTTTATTTTGTTTGTTGCTTAAATTTTGGAAATCAGTGTAGTTAGACAAAGTGCGGTAAGTTTAAAGTGATATATCTGAAGTAAAAATTAAGGCGACTAACTTGTCCGTGAACATGACCCCGTGTAATGGAACCTCTCCCATATTTTAATAGCCGGCAGGCTGCAGTAGTGGTGGTTTTTAAGGTGTTGTCGCAAGAAATTTTCGAGAATTCAGAGAAATAGGAAAACCGAACAAGCAAAAATAACTTTTTTTAAAAATATAATAAATTAGCAGTCGTCACTGAACAGCCCACTGCTTTAGATCTGTCCTGATGAGCAGGTTAGCTTCGTTGGTCTCTTATGATAGAAGAATATATTAGAAAGACCCCATCAACTTTGGCAATAAGTTTCGATGAAGCCAGTTGGAAAATGGCTACACCTTCGTAACATCGACTCGACATTTTTCAGGAGAAAGTTAAATGTTTCAGACCTAACAACAAAAAAAAAATAACAGACAAAATTTCCATCCGACAGAAACCAGTTCAGAATTGAGGGAAAAGATGTTTTAGGAATATTTACTGTGGCTAGAATCCGATTTTAATTCCATTTGGTTTTTCGCAATTTTTTAAATAAAAATACATTATATTATTTTAATTGTATTTTAAGAGTTTCGTTCTTCATATTTTAAAACAATCTCTCTCTTAAATAGAATGAATAAAAGTAGAATGACAAGAAACACAGTAGGGAGCTGATAATGTTTGCGAAGTCATTAACACTCAATATATATATTTTAAAAATCTCTCAGCTGGGATCTCGTCATCTCCAACTCAACGTCTACTTTGTTGAAACCGAACGACTGGCCGTGATTACAGATTCCTGGTTAAAAACAGGAACTGACCAACATAATAGCAAAAGCGCTCCTGTTGGAAGTTAAACTAGACGAAGGAAGATTCCATCATGAACTTTTACGTCTGCCAAGCCTCTCCACTGAGTTTTTGGCTATTTGCAGCTCCGCTTGGGCAGAATGCATTATTCACAAATTCTGAAAAGCTGAAGCAATTAATATCCTTCAACTGTGAAAGGCTGGCTGTTTTCTAATTTTGAAGACAGTTACAGTTTCTCCCTGTTTAATGACTCATACTTAATCCGCTCTCGGGCTGTGATCAGATCTTAATGGCTTTTTTAAACTTTTGCATAATATAAATTAATTAAAATGCCTCGAAAATTTTAAGAGCCTTAATAGACTTATGGTTTATAAAATACGTGTGGTGGCTCTATCGCTGAGCCTAAACATTTATTCAATAAATTCATTTTTGTTTGTTTTTTTTATTATTTTTTTTTTTTTAAAATACTGACTGAAATACGGGAGGCACTTAATTCTGTTTGCTAAATGAAGCGAATAGTAAACATTTATAGTACCGTGCAAACATGGTATCGCTTTGTCAAGCCCTCACATCTCCGAACATAATGGTGTTTACAGTATCTACCAAATAATAACAAGCTGCTTCTCGAATTTACATGGACGGGTTTTGTTTTCGTATTTCGCCGGAAAGTGTTAAAGACGTCGGCGTTGATTGATATCTGTTGTGTGGTGTTTCACGTACGTTCATCACACACACACACACACACGAAAAGCATTGTATTCACGCGTTTAGGAATCTTCTCCATCCCACTTTTCAAATCGTCCATTGATTCGCCTCATTTATAAAATAAATCTCGGATTCAGGTCAGAGATTCTGGGTGGTCACAGCGTTTGTTTCAGGTGTCTCTCTCTCTCCCTTCGCAGGCAAACAGATCTCGCGCCTGTCTGGACCGCCGCCTTTCTCAAGCCAAAATGGCGAGCCAGTGGTCTTATAACTGAATACCCGAGTTCGGCTCCCGCAAGGGGAAGCAACTCGGTTTCGCGTACCTCCCTGGCATGGTTTCGTCTCGCCTTTTTTTTTACCGACCGGCCGAATTGGTTTCTTTACACGTTTAAAAAAAAAGTTATAAATAAATAAATGAAGATTTCCAGCAGGGACTTTTGTTCGGTAGCAAAACGAGCCGGGGACGCTTTCTGTCCAAACTATCGTCTTGAAAGAACCCGACCACCCGCCGAGCGCGCACTATTCTCGTCCCAGGATGCAACGCTGAGGCCATTCACGTCTCTTTGTTGTATAGCAAACTACACAACTTAGATACAGAATAACAGATTGGCGTGTTTCGTCAAAACGGTGCGATATGATCGCTTGTCTATTGTACCATTTATTTCCATAACCCTGCCACGCTCCCCTTTTCTTGTTTTTATTACTGTGAACAGTCAGTTATCTTCGAACCCCTGACTCATCCCTGTTTTTTTTTTTCCCAACGGATATCTCAGTATCGGAAACCTCAACAGTTGTTTCTACGGTGTATAACGGGGTTCCCTCTCTCTCTCTCCTCTCTCCTCGCCTTCTCCATCTCTCTCTCT
>JACATO010001166.1:25000-85448 GCA_018389105.1 Nautilus pompilius | reverse complement strand
ATACCGCATATCGACCAGCGAGACGACACGCGAAAGAAAGGTATTTATCTGTTTTTGATTGACTTTACTTAGACACGTGACAAGACAAGGAAGTTGGTTCAGCGACAGGAACGGTCACGGTGGCGGTGGGGGCTTGGAAGTCTTGTTAAATAGAATGTTCTTTTGGTGATGGTTTTCTCGGTTCCACATGGAGCTGTGGCAGGTATTCACGCTTACCAAGCCGGTCAGGCGAGGACGGAAATGTACGCAAATAGAGAATCCATCTGTCGGACCAAATGGGGAACGATTGGGGTTTTTTTAAATTATTTTACAGGTAACACGATGGCAGGTGTGAGATAATCTCTCCAAGGTCCTTGAGGATAGGGAACGACTCGTGTCGTGTTTATCGAGAATGTTGAAGCTTCCGCGCCCCCCAGTAGTTCTTAGGATGAAAAGAAAGGGAAGCTAATACTTGATTTATATGGACCCCGTTTCTTTGTTAGGAGAGGCTGGCTTCACGTTACTTGTTTGTAGTTCCATTGGGATAAGAATTAGTCTTTAACACCTGGGACGGATGCTCACTTTTAGTGGGAAAACCTTTCAACGGCAGATTCGAAAGGTTTGTTGAAATGGAGCAGAGGACACTGTTCGTTTACTAGCAGGAGAATGATTGCCATGCAAACGTAGATATTTGCCTGTGTATCTTTCCCATTTACTGACAGTTTTAAAAAAATCCCCAACAAGGGCCTTTAAAAAATATATATATAGCATATCTGGGAACGAAAGTGAGTTATTTATTACTTCTTGTTCCATGGTAAATTCCACAGATGGTCTGATGGAATTACGATGGGAGTGAGCCACCTGTAAAGGATCTTTGCCATGTGACCAGGCAGTGAAAGTATCAACACACCTGAGTTACAGTTTAGAAGTGGAATCTTGAGCTGTGTCTTTTCCTCTTTTTTAAAAAAAGGGAATTCCACATATAAATTGGCTGGAATCGGGGATGTGGGGGGGTGAACCTGTGACTGCTGCTGGTTAGTCCAGGTAGAACTGACCGTTCCATATAAAGTTTGAATGTAAAACAGAAGTGAACTAAATCTAGTAATGTCTTTAGAGGTTTGTTATCAGAGCTTAGTGAAAAGAAGCTGGGGATGTTAGTGGACGAGGATGCAAATTAAAAAAGAAGAGAAAAGAAACGTGGAATGTGGGTAAATCAACACCGATGATAATAGGTTGAGTGGTACATTCAGCTCTGTGAATTTTAGGTGAACTACATAAGCTGGGTGCTGTAGAATGATGTGGATTAACTACATTCATTATCTCTTCTAGGTGTTAGTGATTTTTAACACTGACCTATCCAGAACAGGTGTAGTGGATGGAGTTTTTGGTATCATGGTCTATTTTGTTTCCAAAAACGGTAGAGTGTCTTTCATCAGAGAGAAGTATCAAAATGCTACAATCAGATTTCAGTCTTTAAACGGACCCGTTGGCCTCTGGAGCGGTTAAAGGGAGGTAATTTTGATTTTCGGAGAATATCAGCCGGCCCGGCCTTAAAGTTGGCGACAGCTGGAAGAATCCGTATCCGCCAAACCGGCCTTATTTGAAAAAAAAAAAAAAACAAGAATTATCCCCCCTCTTTGAATATTTTCTGTCCGTTATTCTATTTTCGTCCGACGCCCGGGCGGCCTTCCCTCCCACAGAGGTTACCTTTCCTTGAGTAAAGCGCCAACCCTAAGCCGAAAACCAGCGACTAATCCGTATTAGGAAAAAACGTTTCTCGGTTGCTAAGCGAAAGTAGTTCAATTAAAGGTCGGATTCTTCCCCCCCCCCTCCAAAACCCCCCAACACCGCACCTGCATCACACATCGATAAAGCTGCATTACCGATCTGCAGAGGTTAAAGTTCGCGCTGATCGCGAAGTCTTCTGTATACCGTTGATTCTCAAACCGTCAAGTTCCGAGTGAAGCCTCCAATAAATCGGAAACAGGACTGGGCCGAGAACCCTAAGTTGGGCACCCATACGCACCTGTTCTCCGTTACCTGGTCAAACCTTTTGAAAGACTAATTAGTTTTCTTATGACATCTCCCGTTAAAGCGGTTGGCACCATTCGCTTTTATTGTTTACTCGTATTGTTTGTTTTTTTATTTTGGTCGGCGAGGGGAGGGTTAATAATGCAAGAAGAAGAGGAAGGGCGGCGGGCTACGTCTGTCTGCACAAGGAGCGAACAGATCTGAGAAGTCCCTTTTTAAAGCGGGCCCTTCGAGGAAACCCCTACTTCATTTATGTCAGGTGTTCGAACATTAATTCCATTGTTATTTCAGTAGGTCTAAATTTAAAGCGCCAATAGATCGCCAGCCAGTTCAGTTTCCCTAATGTGCTATTGATGCGAACCCGAGAGATATAAATTACTATTTCAAAATTACATGAGCTTCACTTCGCTCTGTTCGATGCTCTGTCAATAATGAAACAGTTTCCATGGCTGTAGTCTCACGCTCCACTGTCTCCAACAGATGCGTAAAATATATCTGAAGCTGTATCATTGTTATACACATCGGCTATAATTCCAGAACAGGATCGCCTCAGCACATTATGATAACTATTAACGGTTATTCCTTCTTTCCCTCGTTAACCCTTTCTAAATGCCCACCCATGTCAAAGTTTGTGCAAGAAACGAACGGGGAAAGCTATAAATAAATTAAGCATCAGTTAGGTTCAGTACGGCTGCTGCCCGTCTGTCGAAGAAACATAATGCACACTTCCGTGTGTCTAGAGCACAGTCTGGTACGGATGCGGGTGTATCATGTTAAAGACTGTAAAGAGCGACACCTGGCAGATAGGATTACGGACAGAATTGGGGTTCACCGAAGGATGCTTCAATTCTGCCCGAAACATTGGTCGGACAGGTTTCTTTAAAATGGTGTTTCACAAACAAGGCATACTCAGGTTTGGATGCCCAAATTCCCTAGAGGAATGATATTACACGTCTCTCGTGACCACAGTTTGGAAAATGTTGTTGCTTGACACCCTAAAGACTCGATATGAGTCCTGAGAACATTTAGATCGTCTCCGAAATCAAGCCGTCCAGGTGTTACCATATTACCCTGGATGTGGGCGAACCTCGATCTGGACGTTATACAAAAACCTGGTTAATTCGAATCCAAACAGAGCCGAGACTCTTCGTGCTACGAAGGCTGATTGGACCAAGTAAAAAAAAACCAAAGGCTTTCACTAGATTGCTCGTCTGTATTGGCCGTTTCTGGCTCAAGCTAACGTATGTTATAATAACAGGTGTCGCATTATTATGGCAGGGCACCGTATTTACCTTATGACAAAGGACAATGGCCACCAATAACTCAACGTCATACAATGGTGGGTTTTATCTTGTAACAGAGAAGATTGATTTTGTATAACAGCTTCGTTGTCGGTGATTTGGATTCGTGAGGTAAACATCCGGGGTGGGGTGGCTTAAGACGATTTAACATAAGGAGTTGTAACGGTGTAACATTTCAGGAGATTCGCCAGGTTTACGGTCTGGGTGAAGCTGATACGAGACAGCGCCACCTGGACGAGATCGACGCAACTGTTGTTTACCGTGTGCGAGAACTCACAGTAACCAATCGCCATCCGTGAAGGACGATAAAAATGGACTGTCAGTCGTCGAGACTTCGAGGATCGTGACCAAAGCCCTCGAAGGCCCGCCAGTATTCCTGACTTGACTTGCGCCACCTGGGATCAGCTGTCTGGACACATGGGACCGCCACCACGTGGTCCCGGAACCGTTTTCTACAAGACCACGTCTGCGTGTAGCAAGAGGCTAGTGCGAGACAGAGGTCAGGCTACCACATGTCACGTGGCTTTATGGTGTCACCGAATACAAACGAAAACAAATTCGGATAAGGCACCAACTTCCTAACATGATGGAAGAATGGGAATGTTTCAAAGCCATTAGATTCCTACTCCGCCACAACGCTCCCACGTTGTTCACCGCTCGAACGCACCGAAAAAAAAAGCAAATCGATTTTGCCGACGAGGCTACAAGAGAATCGATTAGCTTTCCACTTCTGTATTTCTATCAGCATCAGTCGCCATGAATGTCTCGGCGTTTTACGTGTTAACAAGCACCTGTTTAACTGCAGTTAGAGCGATGGCCACAGTCGGGGGGTTCGGCGCACCTGTCGAGAAGTTCAGAGACCGCGTTGATAAGCGGTTCGTCCTGGAAAAATCTGCCGGTGTTCAAGTCGCCAATCAGTGCCTCTTGATGTGCATCGCCAACTTGGACTGCATGTCATTCTTCTTCAACTCGGATAAGGGCGAGTGTCAGCTGCACGGTGTTGTGTTCCTGTCCCGGAAGACGGGGTGGTTCAGAAAGGTGGAAACTATTACCGGGTATTTGGAGGTAAGGAAGTCAAACATCACTGGCAGCTGATCTTTTCGCTCAGTTCAGTTATCAGATGGGAATTGGAAGTAAACGGTTATCACTTTATAATAATAGTTCTCTTACAAAGAGAAAGACTTTGCGATGGTCGTACTGGCTCCACCTGGAACCAGGGAGAGCAGATACTTGGGAGGAGGGAATCTGCTCCGGTGGAAAGGCGACAAGAAGTACAAATGTTATCCCTTTTTCAGAAACTTTAATGTCACCTGCAATCAGGACGGACACCGTTCGATTGACTTAACGGACCACTGGCCTGGTCTTTCCATCTAATGGTAATTTCCCACGAGAAATCGGTAACAAATGGACCTTATAGTCTGGGGTTTGCCAGACAGAGCGTTCACGTTTGTGATGCTGGAGGTTCATCGCTTAGCAATATCTGTGTAAGTTCGAAAATAGAGAGAAGGGGAGAAGATGTTTCGGACCGAAAGTTAAGTCATCCTCCCTGGGCTTGGTTGGGCAGAGATTGGCGTTTGCATTTGTTAGTTCCCGGAGTTTTTAAGTCTATTCTCTTAACTGTAATTTGATACGGTGGAGGAGTTGATCTCGTTCGATCTCAAGATATTAGCGGGGTTTTGTAGGGTCACCAGCGGTGGGGATTTTCACCTCGGACCAATGATCTTATTGCCGACGGCTCCGCGCCTGCCTCCTCATCTCTGAGGGATGCTGGAGAGCTCTCTTCTACTACGAACCAGCTGTTCGTTGTTCCCGCTGTCGCCCCCCTTTTTTTTAAAAAAAAAAACAGGATCACGGCTCGAGCGGCCAACGGCGACATTGTCGCCCGCGTTTTCTCTCGCCACAGCAGACATTTCTACTACCTGCCTTAATTACCGGCTTCTACTTTCAGTCCTTCGCTACAAGCCTCGTTCCCGCACGAATCGGACGGATATCACGTCCCGGGTGGAGCCGGAAGTCTCGTCGTCCGCGAGACTAGCCTCGAAGGGGCTCCGGGTCCCGCCGAAGAAGCGACTTGCGGACAAAGTTGACTGGTTATTGGAAACCAGTCGCTACCACCCCCCCCGGTCCGAGAGTCCAGTCTGTTCGTTTCCCTGTTCCGCTAACTGGAAAGATTTTCTCCCCTCCCCAACAGCCCCCCCCCCATCGGCCGCCCCCCCCCCACAAGGCCTTACTGATTTTCCCTTAAACCAAGCTGACCGTACCGGTAGCTCAGCATTGGCTTTGATATCCCCCAGACTGTGTACACTTAACGTTGCCCACCACCGACCCAGTCCTCGCTCCGAGCAGAATCATTTAATTGATTATGCAAAAGGTACACGTAACGACTTTGATATTCTAATTGGCACGCAAAGGGAATTAATTCCGCCGGAGGAATAAACACCACTGATGAAGAACCCATTTTCTTACATACCCGGAAGTACAGTTGTTCAGCGAATGACTCGCACAAAACATTAATTGATCCGGCTCTCATTTTCAATGGCAGTTTGAAGTCTACCATTTCCTTGATCGTGCTTTAAAGACATTGTTTTCCACAGCTCTCTCCCCGTTAATCGACCAGGCAGAACGAGTACAGGAAAATCGTTTAAATGCTTCTTTGTAGTTACAGGTGAGACGTTCAGCTTTAAAAAAAAAAATTTTTTTTTCTCTTTTTAATTGTAAAATATACGTATAGATTCTTTAACTTAATCAGTAGTTGGTGAATACTCACGATACCGCAAACCGGCTCGGTGCGGCCAACTTAGACTCTTGTGTCAAAGGAAAGTACTTCGATTTCGTCTTAGAATTAAGTGCGAATTCTACAACAAAAGATGTCGGCAGACTGTTTTCGAACCACCTGTTTGTTGATTTAATAAGTGTATATTTTAACAACCGGGCTGATTAATCGGGGAATTGTTACGCGAGTGTAGAAAAAAAGATGGGTGAATGTCATAACGTCTCCAGGGTGCGTAGTGGGGTGCGTAGTGGTGGGGGGTTTAGAGAGAGAGAGAGAGAGAGAGAGGGAGAGGAGGAGGAGGAGAGAGAGAGAGAGAGAGAGAGAGAGGTCGAGAGAGAGAGAGGAGAGATAGGAAGGAGAGAGAGAGCGAACTGCTTCGATGTAGGTTTGACAGGGATCTCCATTGGGCGGGTAATTCGGTAATCTCGCCCGGGTAGCGATATTCTCTCTCTCCCCATCTTCTCCCTCTCTCTTTTTCCATCCCTCTCTCCCTCTTCTCTCTCTCTCTCTAAAACATTCGGGGTCCGGCTAATTCCTAAAAAATTGCGATTTCAGCTGAGTGTCACGTGGACACCGGAAGTGCGCACAACCGCCGCCTGAACTTCTGCTTCCGAGCGGACCTCCAGAGAAAGAGCTTTTCCACCGGTTCCGCCCACTGTGCAAAGAGAGGAGAGGTTCTGGCCGAACCCGACATCCCCGCTAAGCAAGAGGTTTTGCAAAATCACATGCTGGCCTCTTCAGGTAATGTTGCATCGTGAGTTGCCTGTACGCAGACCGTGCAGTAGACAAGACTTGGTTATCTCTTGATACGTTTAAAAGTTTACAAACTGAAAGTAGATGTTCGCTCTCCGTATTGAAAGACGAACGTCAATGAAAATTGCTCTAATTAATGGCTGGAAAAGACTCAGATAACAGCAAGTGTTATGTGCTAGTATTATACAAATAGGAAACAGACTCTATGTTATTATTATTCGTATTATTATATTATTATTATTATTATTATATTATTATTATTATATTATTATTATTATTATTATTATTATTATTATTATTATTATTATTAATTCGCTGAGTCAGGTCGAACGTTTGTACCACGTGTGAGTTTCAGGGGGGGGGGGCGGCGTCAGAATTAATTTCCCACACTGCACTGCGCCAGCAGTTGATTCGAGACGGTGGACAGAGATGTGAACCAGCGAACGAAAGCTCGTGAAGGAGAGACATCCACAGCTTCCGAATTCTTCGAAAGAGTTTAAGCGATGCGAACGTACACCGGCAGACAGAAGTCTAAGACATAGGACAGCATATGAAGGAATAAACATCCCAGCTTTTGGAGGTTGAAATAAGGGTCTTTGAAACGATGTTAGAGAGCGATCGCCCCTATTCCTCGTCGCCAGATTCCCCACTGCATCCTTACTTTTGAAGTAAACACCAAATTAATTCTACTTATTAACTTGTAGTGGCACTGGTAATAGACCAGGATTTCGAGTTTCTTCGGTCTGTGTTATATTATATATATTTTTTTTTTTACATTTTAGAGTGGGGTAAACGGAATCATTACCTGATTGGGGCTAAATCGACAGATGGGGGCCATCTGTGGTCTTGGAGCAGCGATACCCGACCGGCTGAGTGTTTCTGGGCTCCGATCCGAGTTTCTCCCAACCCTTTACAGCAGTGCTCCGCGCTCATCAGCAGGTTCAGCTACCTCTGGGACGACGTTGTTTGTAGCAGTACTATGGGTCACGTGTGCCAACGACTGCTTTCCAAGTAACTGCAGAAGAGTTTTTTTTTTTTTTCAAGAAAAAAGAAGGGGGGGGGGCTCCGCTAAAGCAAAATATTGTCATTCACGCATCGAGTTGTTAGACCACTGCACGGGATTAATTAAGAGCTATCGGCGGAACTTAACACGAGTAGGTGCTGAACGTACCTACCAGGTAACTGATCTAGTCCCTCTCCCTCCCTCCTCCCCTCCATCTCCCTCTCCATCTCTCTCTCCCTCCATCTCTCTCTCTCTCTCCCTCTCCACCTCTCTCTCTCCATCTCCCTCTCCATCTCTTCTCTCCCTCCCTCCATCTCCAACCTCCCTCTCTCATCTCCCTCTCCACTCTCTCTCCCTCCATCTCTCTCCCTCCCTCCCTCTCCATCTCTCTCCGAAAGGGTAGTTTTTCTCGACTCCATTGTATTCAAATCCATTAAGTATTAATCAGCTATTGAAGAGTAACCCTCCCTGTAAAGATGACCTTTTATGTTCGCATGTCGGTCTGTGTTGTGAAAAATCAATTCTCTTTAGCTCTATATATACAGAGACCATGAGAGAGAGGGAGAGAGAGACGAGAGAGAGAGAGGGAGGGAGATGGCGAATGATATGAATGTTACGAGGAGAAGATCGAGACTGGATTCGACTCTCGACGGGATCTGATACTCTAGAGAGAGAGAGCAGCGGATCTCCCGCGCTCGCGAATCGCATCCTGAGATACCTATCCTGAGAAGGAGGTGAGTGGATTTTAGACGACTGCCGATTGTATTCAATTGCCCTGAGGAGATGGAGGGATACTCACGAAGATGAACCGGAAGCACTCGCGGAGGGAGAGAGAGGTGAGCCGCATCCTTTAGAGAGAGATGGCGCGACGTGGGGAGGATTCTCGAGAGAGAGAGATAGAGCGAGACGGTGAGAGAAGATACGATGGCTGAGAGCCGAGAGAGAGAAGGAGAGAAGAGAGAGAGGAGAGAGATGGAGGAGAGAGAGAGAGATTAGGGAGAGGGAGGAGAGAGAGATGAGAGAAGGACGAGAGAGGGAGAGAGAGATGAGAGAGGAGGAGAGAGAGAGAGAGAGAGAGGAGGAGGAGAGATGGAGAGACGAGAGATGAGAGAGAGAGAGAGAGAGAGATGGAGAAGAGATAGGAGAGAGAGAGATGGAGAGAGAGAGAGAGAGGAGAGAGAGAGAGAGAGAGAGAGAGATGGAGAGAGATGGAGGAGAGAGAGAGAAGAGAGGAGAGAGAGAGAGAGAGAGAGAGAGGGAGAGAGAGAGAGAGAGAGAGAGAGAGAGAGAATTATTTTAGTTAATATTTTACATTAATTCTAGCGCAACATTTAATTAGACTACCCATCCTTAGACATTTTGAAAAGTTGCCTTTACTTTTGCCGTTTTCAACCCTAGTTTATATTATTGTAATTGAAAACACGAAAAAAACAGAAAAGAAAATTCGTTAACTTTAAAAGTATTTGCTTTGTCAGACTTCATTTTGTGTTTTTATTAAAGGTCTTTGCATAGTTGATGCAGAGACTTAACGTCTTTTGCTTACGATGGTTGGAATTTATCCAAAAATGCAGCAAAATAACGTCGTTTGTACGCCTCAACTTGTTTTTTGTCGATAAAAATACATTTCTTCTGTTTCCTTTGTCTTCCCCCCTTAATTCTGAATGTTCTAGAAAGGAATCTTTAAGGGCTATTTTAAATATATATATAAATTAAAATATCGTGGAAGAGTTCATTTTTTTGCATAATTTAATTCAAACAGTGAAACTTTCACATATTCTAGATTCATAACACAAAGTGAAATATTTCAAGCCTTTTTTTGTTTTAATTTTGATGATTACGGCTTACAACTCATGAAAATCCAAAAATACACTATCTCAAAATATTAGAATATTTCATAAGATCAATAAAAACAAAGGATTTATAATATAGAAATGTCGAACTTTTGAAAAGTATGTTCATTTATGCACTCAATACTTGGTCGTGGCTCCTTTTGCACGAATCACTGCGACGTGGCATGGAGCCAATCAGCCTGTGGCACTGCTGAGGTGTTATGGAAGCCCAGGTTGCTTTGATAGCGGCCTTCAGCTCATCTGTATTGTTGGGTCTGGTGTCTCTCATCTTCCTCTTGACAATACCCTATAGATTCTCTATGGGGTCCAGGTCAGAAGAGTTGGCTGGCCAATCAATCACAGTAATACCATGGTCAGCAAACCAGTTAATAGTAGTTTTGGCACTGTGGGCAGGTGCTGAGTCCTGCTGGAAAAGGAAATCAGCATCTCCATAAAGCTTGTCAGCAGACGGAAGCACGAAGTGCTCTAAAATCTCCTGGTAGACGGCTGCGTTGACTTTGGACTTGATAAAACACAGTGGACCAACACCAGCAGATGGCATGGCACCCAAAATCATCACTGACTGTGGAAACTTCACACTGGACTTCAAGCAACTTGGATTCTGTGCCTCTCCACTCTTCCTCCAGACTGTGGCACCTTGATTTCCAAATGAAATGCAAAATTTACTTTCATCTGAAAAGAGGACTTTGGACCACTGAGCAATGGTCCAGTTCTTTTTCTCCTTAGCCCAGGTAAGACGCTTCTGACGTTGTCCCTGGTTCAGGAGTGGCTTGACACTAGGAATGCGACACTTGTCGCCCATTCCCTGTACACGTCTGTGCGTGGTGGCTCTTGATGCCCTGATTCCAGCCTCAGTCCACTCCTTGTGAAGTTCCCCCGAGTTCTTGAATCCGCTTTGCTCGACAATCCCCTCAAGGCTGCGGTCATCCCTCTTGCTTGTGCACCTTTCCCTACCACACTTTTCCCTTCCAGTCAACTTGCCATCAATATGCTTTGATACAGCACTCTGCGAACAGCCAGCCCTGTCAGCAATGACCTTCTGTGGCTTAGGGTGTCAATGAGTGTCTTCTGGACAACTGTCAAGTCAGCAGTCTTCCCCGTGATTGTGGTTGTGTGTACTGAACCAGACTCAGAGATTCACGGTATTTATACCGCATAAACAGTGATTTACTCAAACTCGAAATGGAATATTCTAATATTTTGAGATGCACCTGTATATATCGACGTTAACAATTTTGGCATAAGACGCCGGAAGTTGTAGATAACTGGTACAAAAACAGAAGCTGTGTTCACATGTGAGTATATCCTCAACTAAAAAAACCCCAGAAAGACTTAATTCAACCGGATCCTTTCGAATGAGTATAAAGGAAGGAACTCCGTTGTTCTACAGTCTTTCTGGATGCTATAGTTGCGTGCGCATGCTCGGGCGGAACTCTAAAGAACTGGTGATAATAGACTCGATCACGTGACCCACGCTCGAGGGATTTGCAACAGGAAGCCGGAAGCGGACCTTTAAGCGTGAGAACACACGAGATTTAGGCCGTTCGGTTGTTATTAAAACGCGACGCGTGAGCCAAACGCCGATCCGCTGTAAGAATTCTGGAAAGTCGCTTTCGACGAAATCATCTCGAATCCGACTTCAGTTGGTGTGAGGGTTAATCCGCTTTCCGTAATCCAGACTAAACACGAGACGGAATTGCAGTCTGTCAGCGAAGCTTATTCAAGGATGTCCCCCGTTTTCGAACCGTAAGCATTTACCTCGACAGGCCGAGCCCGTCCAACTTCTAATGGACAAACATCCGGGAACAACGGACACGAACCGAGCAGACCGAATCCGCTTTCCAACTCGCCGGTTGCCGCTCGAGACTCGACGGGATCGCGCCCGGTGTACCAGGGTTAGGTGGGCGGGGTGGCAACTTCTCGACACCGATCCTGCACCGGGCGTAAGGGAAGGCACAAAGGGAACCGACCGGTGTCTTACGCGAGAGATGTTCAGGTCCAGAGCAGGTGTACTGCTGGGGCCGTTATAATTCTAGAAACGCTTCCGGTTTTCCGCCCCCCCACCACCACCGATCGTCGGTCGCTCGGTCTCCACGACGTTTCGATTTCCGTCAGGTTTCACCATCCGGACACCCTGAAGTACCGACCGTTACATCAACAGAGAAACGGCGTTAGTCGCTTGATTTACTCCTCGTCCCCGTTTTGCTTAAACTGATCCTTCGGTTTCGCCCCTGCCCGTAGACCGTCGGCTCGGTGTCTTGTTTCGGTTTAACCCTCTGTATACCGAGTCAGTCTCTTTTTACCTTACTCGTACCGCGTGTGGGGGGGAATGCGATTGCAGCTGAGTCTGGAAGCTTCACTGATTCCGCTGAACTTGGCTACATGTTTTATAGATGGCAAACTCTGTGTCTTTTGTGGGGTGTAAAGAGTTAGGTTTCGCTTTGCATTCTTGCCAACAACGGCGGGTTGTTGGCGACACCGTAAGTACAGGGTTAACTGGAGAATCTCAGGTCTTTTAGGCGTTTGATTCTTCAGGTTAAAGGGAACAGCAGCAGAACAATTCGGACGCAAGTAAAACCCGATGCGCAACCAAATCAACTATTTAAATTTTGTTGTGTTGTTGGTGTTTAACTTGAAAGAACGATTCCAGTCCGAGGGGTTTGGCTGTTCCACGGCAGGGAGACGGCTCATCACCGCTTCGATAAGCCGGAGATCAGAGCTCCTCGCCGCCTTTCAGTCAACTTTGTCCACAAGTCGCTTCTTCGGCGGGACCCGGAGCCCCTTCGAGGCTAGTCTCGCGGACGACGAGACTTCCGGCTCCACCCGGGACGTGATATCCGTCCGATTCGTGCGGGAACGAGGCTTGTAGCGAAGGACTGAAAGTAGAAGCCGGTAATTAAGGCAGGTAGTAGAAATGTCTGCTGTGGCGAGAGAAAACGCGGGCGACAATGTCGCCGTTGGCCGCTCGAGCCGTGATCCTGTTTTTTTTAAAAAAAAAAGGGGGGCGACAGCGGGAACAACGAACAGCTGGTTCGTAGTAGAAGAGAGCTCTCCAGCATCCCTCAGAGATGAGGAGGCAGGCGCGGAGCCGTCGGCAATAAGATCATTGGTCCGAGGTGAAAATCCCCACCGCTGGGGACCCTACAAAACCCCGCTAATATCTTGAGATCGAACGAGATCAAGTCCTCCACCGTATCAAATTACAGTTAAGAGAATAGACTTAAAAACTCCGGGAACTAACAAATGCAAACGCCAATCTCTGCCCAACCAGCGAAGGGAGGATGACTTAACTTTCGGTCCGAAACATCTTCTCCCCTTCTCTCTATTTTCGAACTTACACAGATATTTCTAAGCGATGAACCCCCTGCATCGCAAAAACGTGAACGCTCTGTCTGGCAAACCCCAGACTATAAGGTCCATTTGTTACCGATTTCTCGTGGGAAATTACCATTAGATGGAAAGACCAGGCCAGTGGTCCGTTAAGTCAATCGAACGGTGTCCGTCCTGATTGCAGGTGGAATTAAGGTTTCTGAAAAAGGGATAACATTTGTACTTCTTGTCGCCTTTCCACCGGAGCAGATTCCCTCCTCCCAAGTATCTGCTCTCCCTGGTTCCAGGTGGAGCCAGTACGACCATCGCAAAGTCTTTCTCTTTGTAAGAGAACTATTATTATAAAGTGATAACCGTTTACTTCCATTCCCATCTGCTAACTGAACTGAGCGAAAAGATCAGCTGCCAGTGATGTTTGACTTCCTTACCTCCAAATACCCGGTAATAGTTTCCACCTTTCTGAACCACCCCGTCTTCTGGGGACAGGAACACAACACCGTGCAGCTGACACTCGCCCTTATCCGAGTTGAAGAAGAATGACATGCAGTCCAAGTTGGCGATGCACATCAAGAGGCACTGATTGGCGACTTGAACACCGGCAGATTTTTCCAGGACGAACCGCTTATCAACGCGGTCTCTGAACTTCTCGACAGGTGCGCCGAACCCCCCGACTGTGGCCATCGCTCTAACTGCAGTTAAACAGGTGCTTGTTAACACGTAAAACGCCGAGACATTCATGGCGACTGATGCTGATAGAAATACAGAAGTGGAAAGCTATCGATTCTCTTGTAGCCTCGTCGGCAAAATCGATTTGCTTTTTTATTTAGCGGTGCGTTCGAGCGGTGAACAACGTGGGAGCGTTGTGGCGGAGTAGGAATCTAATGGCTTTGAAACATTCCCATTCTTCCATCATGTTAGGAAGTTGGTGCCTTATCCGAATTTGTTCGTTGTATTCGGTGACACCATAAAGCCACGTGACATGTGGTAGCCTGACCTCTGTCTCGCACTAGCCTCTTGCTACACGTCAGACGTGGCCTTGTAGAAAACGGTTCCGGGACCACGTGGTGGCTGTCCCATGTGTCCAGACAGCTGATCCCAGGTGGCGCAAGTCAAGTCAGGAATACTGGCGGGCCTTCGAGGGCTTTGGTCACGATCCTCGAAGTCTCGACGACTGACAGTCCATTTTATCGTCCTTCACGGATGGCGATTGGTTACTGTGAGTTCTCGCACACGGTAAACAACAGTTGCGTCGACCTCGTCCAGGTGGCGCTGTCTCGTATCAGCTTCACCAGACCGTAAACCTGGCGAATCTCTCTGAAATGTTACACTGTTACAACTCCTTATGTTAAATCGTCTTAAGCCTCACCCCCCCCGGGATGTTTACCTCACGAATCCCAATCAACCGACAACGAAGCTGTTATACAAAAATCAATCATTCTCTTGTTACAAGATAAACCCACCATTGTATGACGTTGAGTTATTGTGGCCATTGTCCTTTGTCAAAAGGTAAAATACGGTGCCCTGCCATAATAATGCGACCACCTGTTATTATAACATACGTTAGCTTGAGCCAGAAACGGCCAATACAGACGAGCAATCTAGTGAAAGTCTTTGTTTTTACTTGGTCCAGTCAGCCTTCGTAGCACGAAGAGTCTCTGCTCTGTTTGGATTCGAATTAACCAGGTTTTTGTATAACGTCCAGATCGAGGTTCGCCCACATCCAGGGTAATATGGTAACACCTGGACGGCTTGATTTCGGAGACGATCTAAATGTTCTCAGGACTCATATCGAGTCTTTAGGGTATCAAGCAACAACATTTTCCAAACTGTGGTCACGAGAGACGTGTAATATCATTCCTCTAGGGAATTTGGGCATCCAAACCTGAGTATGCCTTGTTTGTGAAACACCATTTTAAAGACACCTGTCCGACCAATGTTTCGGGCAGAATTGAAGCATCCTTCGGTGAACCCCAATTCTGTCCGTTATCCTATCCGCCAGGTGTCGCTCTTTACAGTCTTTAACATGATACACCCGCATCCGTACCCGATTGTAGGCTATGAAGCTGTTTTTTGACGATTTTTCTGCCCCGGAAGTATGGAAGTTCGGGTGTAAGATCGATTGATGTTACAAACGGACCTTTTCCCTTGTTGACGGGCGTGGGAATTTCCAGGCGTCACTGGCGGAGGCCGTAATCGTCAGAAAACCGTTGTGGGTAGAGATGGTGAGATTAATAAAAGATAATTCAGATGAAGGGTGTCGACCAAGAGATTCATTCGTGACAAGTAAATCTCGAGGAAACATTTGGCTTATTCTAGAACAGTTTATATGAATAGATGAAAAAATAAATTGTCGTGCGGCTGTACACCCCAACAACAAGATGAGGATGCTCAAGACTTTGCTGCGTCTGGTCGGTGATGAACGGTCAGTTTTGAAACGAGCGCCATAATCCACGTTTTCATCCTCGTAATTACGCCGGAGAAACTTACCACTGATAGATTACCTGTATCCTAAACATTTTTTTTATATATGGCAAAGAATTGTTGATCAACAGATGTGAAAACGTCGTACACAAGTGATCAGACATTGACTTTATAGTTATTGTGGGAACTAGGAAGCAAATGCTACTTTGTAATTAAATTGCGAATAGTCACGGACATTTTATTACAAATATGAACAAACTAGAGGTCACAGCACGAGTGCATCTGAGCCCTTCGTATACAACCTCATCACAGAATTCAAGTCTTCGAGGTTTTTGTGAATAAAATGCAAAATAACTGTGTGTGTGACCAGATATTTCACAATCTAAAACAATTAGAATTTTGTTTTAGTCTGAACAATAAATCTAAGAATATTTCTGATCAGTAGCGACGATGTAGATGTAAAAGAAAATAGTAGATTTCAATATTTACTGTGGCCAATTCGCAGCTAATTACAGGGCGGCGGGGGGGGGGTTAGTTCTATATAGTAGAATTAGATTTAAAAGAATAGTATTCAGCAGCAGATTATCACGAGACTGTCCCATCATTACTTTGCTATGGAGTTTTAACAGATTTAATAAGCTTACATTTACAACAATTAGAGAGGAGGAGGCCGACGATCCCGGAGAGCCATATCGAGAAGGCTAACTGTGACGTCACCAGACACATCTCGAACTCTCGGAGAGTAACGTTTCCTCTCGCGGTTAGAAGAGGGTAGGTAGAAAGAAGGACGACTGGAATGCTTTGGAGTTAGGCGGACGGTATCAGGAAGAGGAGCGAGAGAGAGAGAGAACAAATGGGAAGAATCTGAGAGAGACAGAGCGAGAACAAGGAATCGAAAGAGAGACTCGAGCAAGGAAGAAAGATCTCTCTCGATCTCCCTTCCTCCATCTCTCTCTCTCTCTCCTCTCTCTCTCTGAGAGATCGCTCTCTCTCTCTCTCCTCCCTCTCCCTCTCTCTCCCTCTCCTCTCTCTCTCTCTCTCCAGTCCCCTTCCTCCTCTCTCTCTCTCTGATCTCTCTCTCTCTCCTTCCTCCCATCTCTCTCTCTCTCTCTCTCTCTCTCTCTCTCTCTCTCTCCCTTCCTCCATCCTCTCTCTCTCTCTCTCCCCCCTTCCTCCATCTCTCTCTCCCCCTTCCTCCATCTCTCTCTCTCTCTCTCTCTCTCTCTCTTCTCTCTCTCTCCCCACCCACCTGTTGATCAGCCCAGCGGGTGTTAATCATTAAGCAAGATTCTCAGGAATGGAAAACAATGGGCGAACCGAGAAAAACAAAAGGGAGATTCTTTCCATTCCGGCGGCTCTCGTTCGGCGCGTGAGAATTTTAGCGGAACCGGTGAGAGACGGGCGACGAGTGGATTTAGGGGGTCGTCTTGAAACAATCCGGGTCAGAACGCTTCGCATCGCCGAGGTCAATCGGTACCCGAATGAATATTCCGTTTCATCGATTATGGAAGGATGAGCGATTGGAAATCGATAAGAACGTGCATTTTAAACCATTTTCTGCTCTTGTAAAAAAACCGTACTAAGGGCTGCTAGTTTCACCATCAAATGTAGCTGACAGTGAAAATCATTATAGATCTCTTTTCTGGCGCCCTCGTGGGGTCATCCGTATTATCTCCCTAACCACCTCCGGCATCATCATCACCACCACCATTGTCTTCCTTTCCTTGTTCTAGATTTCAGTGACATTGTCAACCAGACCGCGTGTCCATCTAACTTTCTAGTTCTGCGGGCCGACTATTTCAGAGCGACTAACGTCCGCGTGAGTTGGCGGGCGAACCAACCTCCTGATCAACAAGCTAATTAAACATTCGTGCTTTATATACATTCACCTGAAAAGGTGTGAAGTTTTACACTAATTCTTCATACCTCAATATTTTCTGTAAATATAGAGATTTTGCTATTCGGAATTACATATTATATTCATTTTTTTCTGCATCATCATGATTTTAAACAATTTTATATATATGAAACTGCATGGAGTTAATGTTATTTATACATATATCAGGTATTACAGCATATGAAAAATCCCAGAAGAGTAATATTTGATCTTTATTGTATCCACGTTATCGGCCTTCACTAATTGCAGCATCTTCTAAAATCCCAGAAGAGTAATATTTGATCTTTATTGTATCCACGTCATCGGCCTTCACTAATTGTAGCATCTTCTAAAAATCCCAGAAGAGTAATATTTGATCTTTATTGTATCCACGTCATCGGTCTTCACTAATTGTAGCATCTTCTAAAAACCCCAGAAGAGTAATATTTGATCTTTATTGTATCCACGTCATCGGTCTTCACTAATTGTAGCATCTTCTAAAAATCCCAGAAGAGTAATATTTGATCTTTATTGTATCCACGTCATCGGTCTTCACTAATTGCAGCATCTTCTAAAAATCCCAGAAGAGTAATATTTGATCTTTATTGTATCCACGTCATCGGCCTTCACTAATTGTAGCATCTTCTAAAAATTCCAGAAGAGTAATATTTGATCTTTATTGTATCCACGTCATCGGCCTTCACTAATTGCAGCATCTTCTAAAAATCCCAGAAGAGTAATATTTGATCTTTATTGTATCCACGTCATCGGCCTTCACTAATTGTAGCATCTTCTAAAATCCCAGAAGAGTAATATTTGATCTTTATTGTATCCACGTCATCGGCCTTCACTAATTGTAGTATCTTCTAAAATCCCAGAAGAGTAATATTTGATCTTTATTGTATCCACGTCATCGGTCTTCACTAATTGTAGCATCTTCTAAAATTCCAGAAGAGTAATATTTGATCTTTATTGTATCCACGTCATCGGTCTTCACTAATTGTAGCATCTTCTAAAGATTCCAGAAGAGTAATATTTGATCTTTATTGTATCCACGTCATCGGTCTTCACTAATTGTAGCATCTTCTAAAAATTCCAGAAGAGTAATATTTGATCTTTATTGTATCCACGTCATCGGTCTTCACTAATTGTAGCATCTTCTAAAAATCCCAGAAGAGTAATATTTGATCTTTATTGTATCCACGTCATCGGTCTTCACTAATTGTAGCATCTTCTAAAAATTCCAGAAGAGTAATATTTGATCTTTATTGTATCCACGTCATCGGTCTTCACTAATTGTAGCATCTTCTAAAAATTCCAGAAGAGTAATATTTGATCTTTATTGTATCCACGTCATCGGTCTTCACTAATTGTAGCATCTTCTAAAAATTCCAGAAGAGTAATATTTGATCTTTATTGTATCCACGTCATCGGCCTTCACTAATTGTAGCATCTTCTAAAAATCCCAGAAGAGTAATATTTGATCTTTATTGTATCCACGTCATCGGCCTTCACTAATTGTAGCATCTTCTAAAATCCCAGAAGAGTAATATTTGATCTTTATTGTATCCACGTCATCGGCCTTCACTAATTGTAGTATCTTCTAAAATCCCAGAAGAGTAATATTTGATCTTTATTGTATCCACGTCATCGGTCTTCACTAATTGTAGCATCTTCTAAAAATTCCAGAAGAGTAATATTTGATCTTTATTGTATCCACGTCATCGGTCTTCACTAATTGTAGCATCTTCTAAAGATTCCAGAAGAGTAATATTTGATCTTTATTGTATCCACGTCATCGGTCTTCACTAATTGTAGCATCTTCTAAAAATTCCAGAAGAGTAATATTTGATCTTTATTGTATCCACGTCATCGGTCTTCACTAATTGTAGCATCTTCTAAAAATCCCAGAAGAGTAATATTTGATCTTTATTGTATCCACGTCATCGGTCTTCACTAATTGTAGCATCTTCTAAAAATCCCAGAAGAGTAATATTTGATCTTTATTGTATCCACGTCATCGGCCTTCACTAATTGTAGCATCTTCTAAAAATCCCAGAAGAGTAATATTTGATCTTTATTGTATCCACGTCATCGGTCTTCACTAATTGTAGCATCTTCTAAAATCCCAGAAGAGTAATATTTGATCTTTATTGTATCCACGTCATCGGCCTTCACTAATTGTAGTATCTTCTAAAATCCCAGAAGAGTAATATTTGATCTTTATTGTATCCACGTCATCGGTCTTCACTAATTGTAGCATCTTCTAAAAATTCCAGAAGAGTAATATTTGATCTTTATTGTATCCACGTCATCGGTCTTCACTAATTGTAGCATCTTCTAAAGATTCCAGAAGAGTAATATTTGATCTTTTATTGTATCCACGTCATCGGTCTTCACTAATTGTAGCATCTTCTAAAAATTCCAGAAGAGTAATATTTGATCTTTATTGTATCCACGTCATCGGTCTTCACTAATTGTAGCATCTTCTAAAAATCCCAGAAGAGTAATATTTGATCTTTATTGTATCCACGTCATCGGTCTTCACTAATTGTAGCATCTTCTAAAAATCCCAGAAGAGTAATATTTGATCTTTATTGTATCCACGTCATCGGCCTTCACTAATTGTAGCATCTTCTAAAATCCCAGAAGAGTAATATTTGATCTTTATTGTATCCACGTCATCGGTCTTCACTAATTGTAGCATCTTCTAACCCTGTTCACCGCTGTGGAGAGGAGGGTGATACTGCGGTAAGGTGTGACCTTTAGTAGTGTACGTCATCCCTGAATGACCCAGTGAATGCTCTAACAGTTCTCGCTGATGGCGCTATACTTTTTCATTTGTGACAAAGAACCTAAGTCCCCTAACTTTATCCTGAGCCCTTTCATGTAAGATTAGAGGACTTGATATTTGGTTATTCTCGGGTTTAAGAGAATGGCACCGGTGACGAATTTAGGGTACAGGGATGAGATCTAACTTCGTTCTCATGGCTGATAACGCCCGGATAGTTGACTAGAACCTGCAACGGGAGACTTTCTCCGGACCGTAATCCAATCGAACCTATTTGTTGGAACAAGCTTCAGGCCGCCATTACAAGAGGTCTCGCGCCGCCACGAACCTTACAGGACTTTGGTGATGCCAAAAAATGGGGCGATCTGGCCACGATCGACATTCAAAGACTCGTCAGAAGACCCACACGCCCGGGTGGGTGAGAGCAGCCATCGTCCTCTCACATAAGATACCGAAATGGCTTTCTAAACAGAAATATTCCGCTTTGGAGAAAAATGTCATAGTTTGGCCTTCTCTGCCTCGATAACTAAACAACCTTTAATTCCGAGCAGGGCTTGTCGCGACACCATCATTCAGCGACATCTCTGACGTTTTCCAAACATCAGTGCCTCCATAAATCATAGTTTATCTACATTACAGCTTTACCTTCTCCACGAACCTCCCTGAAGCCATTACAATATAGACGCTACATCTACCGACCTCAGGTAATTTTCAGCCAGTAACTGTGGAGCTGATATCGGGCCGTAAGCGTGTAGTTTCATCTTAACCCAGTTATTGTTCCCGTGGACTCATTAATCATGTCCTCGAAGACGTACGCATATGTATGCTTCTCGCGCGGTCTCCCATCTTCCGGCCTCGGTTCCAGATCAGTTCACGCACCCTTGCAATGACGAAAAGAATTCCTCTCTTCTTGCTCCTCCTGATGGCTGTAAGCATTCTGCTGTATTTGGCGAGCGGATACCTAAACCAACGATTCAATGGTAAGGAACTGATTTCCATCTCCTTCCGGCGTCTCGTCTCTGTTTGATTTCCTTTCGTACAGCTCCAGCCTGACCCTGAGGCGGGTGGGGTTGGGGGAGGGGTGGTCGGCAAAGGTCCGTTCGGATGGTGCCTCTGCCTGATGGATGAGGGAGGAAACCGACGGGTGGTGGGGAGGTCCGGGTGGTGATGAAGAAGAGTGAGAGGAAACCAAACAGAGCGCGACGACACCAAACCCAGTCGGCCCAGACCGGGATTCGAACTACCGACGTTAAGCAGGCGTGAGTCGGTTAACAGCCCAACAGGGGAAAAGGGGGTGAACATTGGTTTCTGATACGGCGAGTAGATCGGTAAACCCCTGGGCAGGGCTCGAGCTAGCGATCCGTCCACTCCGCTCGCGTCCAAGGGGTCCTAAAGAAGGGCGGGGGACACAGTCCGACGGGGGTCCGGACTCGGCATACACTCCGGCGTCACACACACTCGATCCTCTCCCCTGCACATCTACTGTTCCGTCTGGAGACGTCCAGCCTCCCTCTAACCCACCACTAAATACACCGAACGATAACCGAGAGAAGATACCAGGAAATTATCGCAACCCGAAACTACATCATCTCTTCGGTTATTATGAATTGGTGAATTGAAATTCCACCCCGTAGACGTTCGTGTCGTGCGCGACCGCAGAATGCGGCAGGTGAGTCATTCATGTGCGAAACAGCGACATCTGTATTTCATCAGTGAGCGACATTAAAGACGAGCCAACGTCGGGGGCCGATAGGGCGGGACTCCGATCTGGCCAGAAAGGCGGGTCGAGTTCCGGTAGAAGCAGCCCACCGCGGTGGTCAGCACCGACACGGTATCGAGTCGTCGTCCTGCGAGACAGCGAAGAAAAGCGAACGAACTCCATCTTGACAGCTGGCGCCGACAATCGGCCAGGTTGTCGTGTGGTGAGGTGTGCGGAAACCGGGGCCGGTCGGCCGTTTTCTGGCAGTTATTCCTCGCCCTTAAAACAGACTCGGATCCCAAACCTCCTTCCCGGGGACCGACCAGAAAGATAATCCGATTCAGTGCGTCGACCTCATCGCGTATCTTTAAAAAGCTGGACAAAGCGGAAGCCCAGTTCAACGTATTCAGGGGGGGAAAGGGTCAAAACTTGTTTTTGTTTGTTCCATCCACTCAGTATTAAATTGGGCGATGTTTATTCAGTTTAAGGACCAGCTTGGACGCACCTGTCTTCGTGTACCGTCAGTTGGCTACTGACAAACGGTTTCCAACATCCGTCGCCTTGTTTGTGTTGTTTTAGATTATCAAATTTGGCCAATTAGTTTATAATTTTATGCCCAAGTTAAAGCGAGAGAACTGATGCGATCAGGTCCTTGGTCGTAGATACTTCGGTACAGCCGCTTCCACAAATATCTCATGCGAGCCACGGCTCTGTGGGGACTGAGGGTTTATAAGGTGTGTTCAAATGAAACCCGGCCGGATGTTGATTACGAGGTCTAAACCGACACCGAAAGGGACTGGATCAAAGCGACGGTTTAGCGAGAGTGTCGGGGTGTTCGAAGGGGCTCAACTTCCCTTCCATAATCCCACATCTGATCAAGCCAGCTGTAATCTATGTAATGCAACAGAGCAAATATACTAACGATCCCCCGGCCGCGATTAGCGGAATCAAAGAAGAGAGAGAGAACGTTTATCTGCTACCCGACCCAAAGGGTAGTGATGTAGGACTTGCTAACGACACAGCCAGGCTCGCACCCCGCCCCCTCTCCCACGAGGGAACGACCTCCCTCAACAGGAGGATGAAGCGTCAGCGCACTCGTTCATCGCACGATGTTGGGCCACAAGGTGACCTGTGATTGTCTTTAATGACGGGACTACACTCACCTGGTGGTGATGTTGTCACACCTGCCGTGACGAATTCTACTGATGACCTCCGTGTTGCGTCCGTTGGCCCCCAAACCAGGCGCGGGATAACTAACACTCCTTCGAATCACCTGCCAACCAAACGTCACTTCCGACAGCCGGTCACCAGAGCTACTTTCTATCTAAAATGGCATCTAGGACCCACAGCAGCGAGTGTCGGAATTCCCGATTCTGAGGGGCCGAGTTACTTCGAGAACGACGACGATGGTGATGATGCTGTCTTCGGGCGAGTCTAAATCGACGTCGGCGAACCCAGAGGTCGGTTCTGACAGAGTCCGCTGTCCGCTAATACTACATTCTTCCTCCCAGTTGTATTTCGATGGCGTCGGATCCGTTCGGGCGAATTTCGTGAGAGAAAATCGTTTTCATCGACAAGAAAAGACGACTTCCATTGCCAGATTTTGAATGAAGACACGCAACCAGTTTACTACCCTTAGGCATCAATCTTGCAAGTTTTACGGTCGTAGGATATCTTTGTGTGGCCGAATACGCGGGTATGATTAGAAATGCCTCCGGTGTTTTAACCTTAACAATGGCGTCGACGATCGACCCTTTTGAGAAAGCATAAAGCGAGTCGTCCTTGCTTACGGTTCAGTTATTGAAGGAGAGGAGAGCGTTCTTTATGAATACGATTTAAAAAGCTGACCTATAACACCACTATCCCATAGATGGGGCAGGAAGACCTTGAGCTGATTGGCAGATCTGGGATATATTGAAAGAAAAGGAAATAGGATGCATTAGCAACTGGATTTCTCCATGTTAATCGTTTTAAAATTTAAACAAAAAAAAAAAAGATGGAAATTCTTTGTGTTTGGAATCTTGGCTCAAGCTATGAGGGGTTCCTTCCCTCTTTTAGTATCTGAAGTGCGCGAGAATTCTGGGTACATTCACCTTTAACTTTGAGTGTAGCGTAATTTTGGTCGAAGCTGAGTCGCCGATGTGCGGGTGGTGATGACAAAGGAGTACTTCTGAAAGGCATAACCACGCATGATTTACGAAAAGTGAAAATACAGCAGTAATTTCTTAAACCCAAATAACGATCTAGGAAAACCGTATTTCGCCCAGAAAGAAAAGTTGTGTTAATCGTGTTCGGAATTTCGTTAATACATACGTGTCGTGTGGGTAGAGGTATCGGTGGTAATTATCGCCCTTGCGGAAATGCTTCGAATTCAATTAGCACGAGATCGCGTGTGCTTTTTTTTCTTCTTAATAACCCTGTCGCCGAAATGTCATCACTTTGACCCCCCCAACCTCGAATAAACTGGAGTCTGAATACTCAAATCTATTGTGGAGCGCAGACATTTTACCCGGATGGTGCTGTCACGTTTTGAGGAACGGTCGTCGGCTTAGTCACGTTCGCCGACGTGACGTGGAATCCATCCGATAGTTTCCCGACAGCAGGTGCGTCCTCTCACTTAGTTCGTTCGTGTTGTCGTCCCACCCGATCAACGAGTTCAGGTCAGCTGTCGATGCGGCTGCATTTAAGTTTTTCCTTCGCACACGATCTCAATACATATCCGCCAAAGCGAAGTTTCTTTACAGAGTTTGGCACAAACTTATATATACATATATATGATTTAATTATTTAGATAAGGAAAGAGTTTTATGCCATTCTGGAGCAGAGTGCAGATGCTTTGCAAAGAAAGATTACCGAATTCTAAGTCCACGATACGCGGCTCGGCATCTTGGCATTGTCGTTTCCGTCATACCGATGTCCACAAGGGAGACAACTCTGCTTTGGCGTTGTCTTTCCAGTGTTCCTCCAGTCATGGGCGCTGAGAAACGTAGTGCTGCATTTGTCCGGTAGGGAGAGTTGTCAGTCCTGTCTCCATGTGGAGAAGCGAACTCACGACCTCCGACAGGTACATCTCGATGTCATATTGTGGGAATTCGTGATTCAGTTTTAAACGATATCAGCTTTTATTATTATTATTATTTTTTTTAAGTGTTTTCATTTTTAGAACTAATTAATTATTTTCCCACGTACAACGACGCGGCCAACAGCCGGTTTTCGAGTCGCTCAATTACCAACAACTGTCAACTCAGTGGGAGTAAAAAAAAACTCTAATGGATTTCGGGGCTCTTAGTTTAAATGTCTAGGTACGTGTCCCTCCAATTGCGGACACCCAACAGAATTATTAACTGCCTCCATTTCAGAAGTCGGCGAATGGGTTACCGGTCTTTGATCTCACCAGGGCCAAAATGTAGTTAAGTTCCCTTAGTTCGGCGAATTCCTTCCAGGCGGAAAACCAGTCGGGCACCTCGAAGGTTCAATCTTGGACCTTAAGCGAGACTTAAAAGGTTGCTTATTATTCTGTTTAAATTAAATTAAACGTTTTCCTGGTAGAAGACATTTCGTTAATAACGATTTTATACGAGTATGATGGAGACAAAGAAAGATATCAGTTATTGCTGATAAAGCAAAATTCCTATTAAATGTATCGACTTCAACGAGAAACTTCCATTCCACGTTACACAGACAGTCAACTGATGTTTACTTTCTTTAATACTGTAAATAAGCTTTTCTTCTGTGATACGTTCGTATTTTATGAAGTGGCACCGTTAACCGTTCTCCAAAAATCAGCAGTAAGTTTAATTCTAGTCCACCTGGTACACGCCGCCTGTCGCATTAATGGCGCCGTGAGAGAGAGAATATGGGGTCGGCTTTTAAAGCTGAAGAAAGAACAAGAAACTGTTATCAGTCTTTACTTATCTAGGCAAACGCGTGTGTTTGTGTATTGCGAGCAAAAACGGTAGGGATACTGGACTTTCCCAGCTCAAAGGGGTTCTAAGCAGCACTCAGTTATGAGAATGTTCTCTCGCGCGCATAATTCGAGAGTGTTATTCAGAATGAACTCACGCGCAGTTGGCTGATGGTACACGTGCCACAGTAGCTGAGAGAGAGAGAGAGAGAGGTCTGGGTGGGGGGCACTTCCCGTATTGGACAGAAAGAGTTCGGTGTTAGTCACCATTGGGTGTAGAAGACGACTTTGCGAACCGTTCTGCATTTCGTGTCTCGCCATCCCGAGAACGATCTGAGAGAAACGCTGGGAGCCCGTAGCGACCTACCCCGATCGACGGGATGTTGCCATGACAGTTCCACTGCAAGCATTAAATTGGAGTGGAGAGACTTGTGATGGCCGTGCGCCTACGCCAGCAACCCAAGTTTAGAGAACTAGCGTTTCTCTGCAAGCTGCGCCGAAGGTTTACGTGGTTTCAGGCTATGCGTCATTATGCCCCTGGCTGACAAGGACCAGAAGGTAGATTTCATTTACCTGTCAGTAATGGACAGGGGGCCCCCAGGTGTTATGTTTATTGATGAGGTTAGGTTGCGTCTCGACCTCGGCGATCTTGGCTGATTCATCATCGGGGTATGGCGAAAGTTCACTCATGGTGCTGGGATGCGTCACAAACGGGGACAGAACTGAGCTGGTCGCCAACAGGGGACTGTGGCAAGTGTCTTGTGTCGGACCACTATTCTCCGGGCGACCGCGCTGCTCTTCCCTCGCGTAACCGTCCGATTCGTTCACCGGGATGACAGGGCACATCCCCATCGGGCCAGGTCGCGAGACCACCACCCTTCACTTGAATAATGCCTAATGTGGAGGAATGGAACGGGAACGGGGCTCCCCGGGGTCGGACATCTTGTCCATAGCCAGAGGGAGGCGAGGTCCGATGTGTATAGGCGATTCCCTTAATCGGTAGATGTTTAACGCGGCTGGGTGCTAAGTCTTCGGGGGTCTCTGGGACGGTCTGTCCGCTCATTTCTCATGGGTGGCCTCACCGGGTGGCGCACAATGGGATAGTACATTTTCAAAGGGAAGCCTACCCCGCCCCTGCCCGCCATCCGTAACTTGGCGCTCGCGCGCGCGGTACCATTGCTGTCTGTCTTGTGTGAATGATTCATTAAATGGCCCTGGAGCCGCTGGGCTGCGTAACGAATTTCTCTTTACTTCTTCTTCTTTTCTCTCCCCGCCTCTCCAGCTCTCCATCTTCTCGCCTACCTGCGGTCGGAGGGCGCGGATGCAAAAATGGCCGTCCCGAACGATACTGGTCGTCACGGAAGCACGAATCGGGGGGGCGCGGCGCCCCCGTGCACCGACATAGACTGGAGGCGCGTGTACCAGGACTGGGCCGGCGGGCGGACGCCGATCCCGCGATTCGACGCTGGCGACCCTTGCCTGCTGCGTCTGGTGAAGGGCCGCTGCCACGACAACAGGACCGCGCCGAACGTGGTGCACTACGTCTGGCTAAGCCGACACGCGATGAAATTCTACACCCTGATCAGCATGCTGAGCTCGCACAGAATCCTCGCGCCCTGCTTCATTCTCATCCACGGGGACTACCTTCCTTCCGGTCGCTACTGGCGCTATTTCCTCTTCCAGAGGCCGCGCGTAATCCACGTGGTCACGCGACCTCCGGACGCCATCTTCGGGAAGCGGATCAGCCGCGTGGAACACAAAGCGGACATCCTTCGGTTAGAAATAATGCAAGGTAAAGGCCAACTTCCCCTCTCCGGCACTTCTGTAGCTACATAAGAACAGCACAGACCCCACCCCACCCCACCCTCCTCCTCCGAGGCTGCGGTTCACCCGCGTTGACCTTCCAGCCCATTATTCTCTGCGTGGTGTCTAACAGGATCGCCACGACGTAAGGCGTGACGTCGACAGCGCGTCACGTGACACCTGCGTAAAGCGTGACGTCGACAGCGCGTCACATGACACCTGCGTAACGCGCGACGTCGACAGCGCGTCATGTGACACCTGCGTAAAGCGTGACGTCGACAGCGCGTCACATGACACCTGCGTAACGCGCGACGTCGACAGCACGTCACGTGACACCTGCGTAAAGCGCGACGTCGACAGCGCGTCACGTGACACCTGCGTCGCTGACGGTGGCTGCTGACGTTTCATCGCTGACTTTGGAACTGTGTACGGTTTACCAAACTCCACCATTTCAAAAGGGATTTCGCTAGCAATTCTCAGCCTCCCCCCGAAAAGGTTCGATATCCGGCCCCGTTTTTCTACTTGTTCAGTTAACAACTGCAGCTCCACACCGTGAACATTACTATAACCTCAGGTTCTGTGCATTCACCTGTGTTACCTAACGTACGTAAAAGTAATTTTAAAGCTTTTTGTTGGCGGGGTCTTTTCTACCCTATGGTCCGATAATGAAAGCGGTGGTGACATGCTTTAAGCTTCCATAAAGAGTTAGCCGATATTCCGCCAGATGGTGCTGAGAGCCTTATCCTTTGGCCTTTGTCTGCCAAGACGTTCCCCATAGTTCTGTACTTCGTGTCTCTGTAGTACACGCCCAAAATGCTGCTGTCTTTCCTTAGCTGCAGTCTTTTAGGATTACTGCATCTTCCTGTAAAATATTGCGATTACAGCGGGGTACATGCGCATCAATATATACACACACACAAGATCTGTTTTACCTCCATACAATATGCCTGTCCCCAACATTGGTCGAAAGCCGCCGGACTTGACAGCTGCTATGAACACACGTGACCAAATGCCCCTTCCCAACTCTCTCCAAATCCGCGCCGACATGCAAGAGACCGGTTTCCTAGCCTATACGCTTTCATTACCACAAGAAAGATTTATCTCCCACTCCCCCTCTGTCTCCAAGACAAACTCGTCTTACGACCATCTAGCTCCAGGCTTCCTTCGTACAGTTTGCATAGGTGGGAAGGGAGGGCGTCTACCATTTGAACGCCCTCTTTTCAAAACATCTCGAGACACACGTACCACCTTAATAGCCCGGAAACTCTCTGGCGAAAGAGCTCTTTCCGCCAACTAGTTCCCCGTTCGTACACCTTTCTGACGTTACCCCCAAACTTATCCGCTCGCTAGCACCTGCTATATCCCAAACCCCCTCTTCAAGCCAACCGGCGATGTTTTTCCCTGCCGGCTCCAAGCTTCCAGCTGTTAACTAACTCGCGCAAGTTCCTGCCCATGCGCACAGACCCCCTCCTTAAACGTCACCGAATCCCCGCTTGTCTCTTCCTCCTCCTCCTCCTCCTCGACTTAGTCGTCAAAATGTTTGTTCGGACGATGGTTTTCTTAATCGCCGGAAGTTTGCGCAGTATATCCAAGAGTTATCCCGCTTGTATCTGGCCGAGACGAGGCTCCAACCGCAGACGCGAGCTGGTCGAGGTTCGGTCAGTGGACGGTAGCTCAGACCTTCCTTCACATCCCGTCGCCGGCGGTATCCACACACTCTGTAATACTGTTTTATCGTCCTTTTCCCTTTTTCTATTTCAAATAGTTTATGGAGGGATTTACATGGACTGCGACCAAATCGCGCTAAAGAGCTTCGACCGGCTGAGGAACTACCAGTGCGTTCTCGGACAAGAGACGGACGGGCAGCTGGGGAACGCTCTGATCATAGCCGAGTCGACGGCCCCGTTTCTAAGGATGTGGTACTCCGCCTACCACACCTACAACCCCAGTCAGTGGGCCGTCCACTCGACGGTGATACCGTTCCAGCTGTCCAGAGTGGTGCCCCAGCTGATCCACATCGAGAGGGGCACCATCTACCGGCCAAACTACACGCGGAAAGACCTGCTGTACGAAAAGAACATCGACTGGTCGGGCAGCTACAGCATCCACATGTACCACAAAGGGATGAAGATGAACTACAACCCAGAGATAATAAAGACGATGAATGCCACTTTCGGATCTGTAGCTCGCTTCATTCTATACGGAACGAAAGACTTCATCTTCTCCACGAAATCATTAAGTTAACAATTTCTTTGTTGTTGTTGTTGTTGTTGATAAATCCGTTCCAGTTTTTTGGTCAAAGCAGAGGAAATTTTGAAGCTGGCGTGGAATACGAAACGAAAGATGCCTTCAGGGTCAGCTTTCGGGTGGGCGCCCCGGGGAAAGGGGGAGGTAATAATATTTATGAAGCTACCTCAGTTAAATGTTGATGAGTCTACTAAAAAAAAAACTGCTCGCTCTTTTTTTTTCCAAAGTTAAAAACTAATTCAATGCGAATGTTTTAAATAAATGTTTGCCACACGGGTAAAAATCGTGAGTTATTCAAAAACTCTTCTGCGTACTAGAAGGGTTAATAAATTCTTTTATTTTCTTTAAAAAATAAAAAAAATGAAATACGAGAATCTGTTAAAGAATGGCTCCTTCACGGAAACCTTACGGGAGAAATACTGGGGCGATTTCAGCGAGCAAAGGAAACTCTCTGAGGTGGTAACAGGCCTCTGCGAGTCAACGAAACTCGGCAGGTGTGTCTCGCAGACTTACTTATCTGCTCCGGGAACCGTGTCCGCGACGACTAACGGGAACCGGCGTGGGACGCAGTGCCACTGAGCCGGGCTCCGGTCTGGTCACTGCCCTCGTCTTCAGGCATATCAACACAGAGTCAACCAATCAGCCGACTCCACCTGCCCCATCTGCGGAGAGGAGCCTCAAACGGTGTCCCACTGGCTACAGCGGTGCCCCGGTCTTGTCTCCCTCCGCCAACAAATTTTCGGTGAAGTGCTCCGCCGCTCAAGGCACTCGTCTCGCACGCAGCCAGCGGAGGTGATAGCGCTAGCCAAGAAGTCCCCTTAAGGATACTCTTGGGCGCTATGTCTCTACCACAACAACAACAACGGCGACTAACGGGTCATGCAGAGGACAGAGCAATCCGTGACTGATCTGTTCGGCAAATTAGGGACACGACGAGAAGACTCACCCGTTTGGTTCTCTGCCGTCGGAGAAACACCGGGAACCGGATACACATCCCTAAGTTCGCTGAAAGTCGGGTTTTTCCTAATATCCAACCGTGGCGTTAATTTAAAGGGGAATTTGACGGTTAAAGAAAAAAAAAAAAAAAGCAAAATGAGTCTTGGGACACTTTCCGGACGGAATGCCTCGCCGCGGCTTTTCCACCAAGACTTCGGGAAAAAAGACAACTTCGCAACCGTCACGGATGTACACGCCGCTTGTCTATACGTCATAGTTGTGCAATACGGTGGTTGTGTTTTTCTTTTCTCCACGCGCAATGACCGTTCCTAGATATTTGATTCTTGCTAATTTCAATATGCATTTGATGAACAGAGATGTAAATAGCATTGATAAAGCTATTTGGTCTTCAGTATTTGTAGTGAAGTCACCACAGTGGAAATATGATATATAATACGGAATCATACCGCTACGTGAAAGATGTCCTCCCTTCTCTCCATATTCTGTGTAGCGCTTCGGATCTAAGTTACCTTAATTTAAACATTTTTTAAGGCAAAAGTTTGTTTTTTTTTATACGATTGCAATAATAAAAACACGTACGAATTAACTAAAGTAAAGATTACCCGCGGATTATCGAGCATAGGATAAGCATACTAAGCTCTTTCTACGTAATTGAAAAGTATCATATTTACTAAATCGCCTTGATTCTTTTCCATGTATGAATTAAGGTTATAATTTTTATTACTGTATTATTATTATTACATAGCAGTTACTATAATGTTACGTTTGGCTTTCAAGAAGAAGGAAAAAACACGTTATTATTTATGCTAATTAAATTAGAGTTGAACGTTACTATGCAAGTTTTGAAGCAAAACATTTTTACCTGCAGCAGTACGTCTCTGTAATGGGTTAGGATGAGGGATTAAGTAGCAAACAAAATTCGATTTCCACAAGACGCCGTCAAGCTCAAGTGAGTTTTGGCGTGGATAAGCCGCGGGTACGAATAACGAATCAGATAAACCACAAACCGATCTACCAGTCCTCGTCATGACGACACGAGGAAGTAATCAGGCTCTCGACAGGTTCCCGGAAGTGCTTTCCTCCCGACGAGTTGCTGCGCTGATTGGATACGGGAGCAGCACATCCTGGTTTAAAAAAAAAAAATACTAAACGAGTTCGTTTATACCAAAGTGTGGCAATGGTCGGTTTCCTTGTCTCCTGTAAATGCTACAAGAGATAACGGCGCTCGGAAGACAGGTAGACTTTGATGCTGCTAAGAGACGGATATGACGAAGCAAAATCTCCTCCGCGTGCGGAAACTTTAAAGAGAATGTTCGATCTTGAGTCACGTGACTCCCCCCACCCCACGCAGGTTGGGTTTCGACGATTTCACAGCAAAAACCAAGTGGACCGCGAGTTGAAAAGAAATCGAGCTGGTCGAGACAGCAGTGAATGAAACCAAAACATCAACAACAACAACAAAAAATCCCGTCATCACGTGGTACTTATCTGAGTTAAGCTTCCGCATTTAATACCAAGCGATTTGTGGTTCATCATCTCAGTCGCCGGAAGAGTTATTTTGTCGTCGTTAAAAGCTCAAGCATAAAGAATTGGGTCCTGATTCAGTTAAAACCTGCATCCAAATCTCCGCATCTTAGCTGGTACGGCGGAAAACACCGCATCCACTTGTCGAAGGCTGTGACGCTATCACCATCCGATAGCCAGATGCCGTTTTTTTAAAAAGGGTATCGAATTTGATCTCAGCGCGGGAGAATGTCTCATACGGTCTATAGCAGCGGCCTCTCGCTAATTTCTAAATCACGAAATGTACGATGTAGCGATAAATTATTTTTACCTGGCCAACTAACAGGCAAAAAGCAAGAAAATGCAACTCCAAACTGTCTTATCGTAATGCCATGTCAGTGTCCCATCCGGATACCCTTCACGATCCAAGCTTGTCCTGTAAAGATGCTATTCAAAATCTGGCAATGGAAGTCATCTTTTCTTGTCGATGAAAACGATTTTCCTCTTACGAAATTCGCCCGAACGGATCCGACGCCATCGAAATAGAACTGGGAGGAAGAATGTAGTGTTAGCGGACAGCGGACTCTGTCAGAACCGACCTCTGGGTTCGCCGACGTCGATTTAGACTCGCCCGAAGACAGCATCATCACCATCGTCGTCGTTCTCGAAGTAACTCGACCCCTCAGAATCGGGAATTCCGACACTCGCTGCTGTGGGTCCTAGATGCTATTTTAGATAGAAAATAGCTCTGGTGACCGGCTGTCGGAAGTGACGTTTGGTTGGCAGGTGATTCGAAGGAGTGTTAGTTATCCCGCGCCTGGTTTGGGGGCCAACGGATGCAACACGGAGGTCATCAGTAGAATTCGTCACGGCAGGTGTGACAACATCACCACCAGGTGAGTGTAGTCCCGTCATTAAAGACAATCACAGGTCACCTTGTGGCCCAACATCGTGCGATGAACGAGTGCGCTGACGCTTCATCCTGGTTGAGGGAGGTCGTTCCCTCGTGGGAGAGGGGGCGGGGTGCGAGCCTGGCTGTGTCGTTAGCAAGTCCTACATCACTACCCTTTGGGTCGGGTAGCAGATAAACGTTCTCTCTTTGATTCCGCTAATCGCGGCCGGGATCGTTAGTATATTTGCTCTGTTGCATTACATAGATTACAGCTGGCTTGATCAGATGTGGGATTATGGAAGGGAAGTTGAGCCCCTTCGAACACCCCGACACTCTCGCTAAACCGTCGCTTTGATCCAGTCCCTTTCGGTGTCGGTTTAGACCTCGTAATCAACATCCGGCCGGGTTTCATTTGAACGCGCCTTATAAAACCTCAGTCCCCACAGAGCCGTGGCTCGCATGAGATATTTGTGGAAGCGGCTGTACCGAAGTATCTACGACCAAGGACCTGATCGCATCAGTTCTCTCGCTTTAACTTGGGCATAAAATTATAACTAATTGGCCAAATTTGATAATCTAAAACAACACAAACAAGGCGACGGTTGTTGGAAACCGTTTGTCAGTAGCCAACTGACGTTACACGAAGACAGGTGCGTCCAAGCTGGTCCTTAAACTGAATAAACATCGCCCAATTTAATACTGAGTCGATGGAACAAACAAAAACAAGTTTTGACCCTTTCCCCCCCCTGAATACGTTTAACTGGGCTTCCGCTTTGCCCTGTTTTTAAAGATACGCGATGAGGTCGACGCACTGAATCGGATTATCTTTCTCGTCGGTCCCCGGGAAGGAGGTTTGGGACCCGAGTCTGTTTTAAGGGCGAGGAATAACTGCCAGAAAACGGCCGACCGGCCCCGGTTTCCGCACACCTCACCACACGACAACCTGGCCGATTGTCGGCGCCAGCTGTCAAGATGGAGTTCGTTCGCGGCCTCTCGCAGGACGACGACTCGATACCGTGTCGGTGCTGACCACCGCGGTGGGCTGCATCTACCGGAACTCGACCCGCCTTTCTGGCCCGATCGGAGTCCCGCCCTTGCGTCTGTCGGATCATCGGCCCCCGACGTTGGCTCGTCTTTAATGTCGCTCACTGACGAAATACAGATGTCGCTGTTTCGCACATGAATGACTCACCTGCCGCATTCTGTGGTCGCGCACGACACGAACGTCTTCCTGGCGAGCATCCTCTAGTGCACATTATCAGGTGAAGCCGTTAAGCTGCCACCTGTCGGGTAACAGTGTTTCAAATGATGTCATCTAACGGGGGTCGCCTTATTATCTAAGGAAGTACGGACTGATATTCAAGTTAACGGGATACCCGGAATTATAACCAAAACCATGTAAACAAACAAAAAAAGAAGTAAAATAGAGGGTGAGGGTGGAGAACTGTGATCGGGCGTCGGTATTGATCACAGACGAAGAACCTGTTTGCAAATCGTCCAGGCTGACTGCGGAAATTCTACCATCGACGCCGATAGCCGCTCACTCCATCCCCGCTCATCGCTTCTGACAAAGCCGACCCCTTCCAGAACCAATTTCAACTCAGCCTCGCTTATCCCAGACCTTCAAGAGAAGCGAGCGTTTCTACTATCGATGACGAAACGACCGTGTTCTTACGGAACTCCGCCAGGTGGCGCAGTCTCCTTTCACTCAGCCGCCGATCCGTTGCATTGGCCACGAGAAAAACGGTCTTGTACCGACAAAACTCGCCGAAGGAACCATGCAGGGCGAACCCATAGCCTTTATACGCTTTGACGACGATTCCAAAACACAACCCTAGCGCACTCCTCTGTCTAGACGTAGGGGAAACCGCATCACCAGCTGCCCGGCTTATTCTCCAATGAAGTCGTCCAAAGAGAAGACATGGGATTGTATAGCTCACGTTGATGGATTAGTTAGCCGCAAGCGCCTGCCAGGCGAGAGTAAAAAACCCTTGTTGGTCCTTCATCCCCACCCAGTAGATAAATAGCCAGCCACTTGTCTTCAACCTTTGTTCTTGTCAGGCATAAGACAACGAGCTGCCCAACAACAACAAAAAGTAAATCGTTTGGTTATCGATAGAAGAGTAACGAGTACCGACTTGACGTCAATGACCCCCGCCGAAGTCGCTGAGATCCGACGGAGGGGGGCGCTCGTGTTGCTATTGTTACACAGGGAAGCTGTCGCAAAAGAAAGTCCCTCCTGGAGCCTTTCAATAGAAATTTAGGGCGACTCCAGAACAACGGCTACGGCAAAGATCGCGGCATCCGTATGCGTGGAGCTGGTTTCAGGGTCTGTCAAAGGACCAAATAGGGGTCAAGGCTCCCATCTTCTGGAATGAAATAAGTAATTACTGGGTGTTTTTTTTTATTTTTTATTTCTTTAAATAAAATATTCAGACAACTAGAACAGCAAGCGATGACCAACTCTAGTTGTAACAGCTATGAAAGTATATACAGAGTAACGTTTAGTGGGATCTTCCCGTATCGGACAGAGACAGTAATTGAACGTTTAAGTGAAGTCACGAACAGTGGACGACACCGCCACACACACGCACACACAGAGAGCACTCGGGAAGAGGAACAAACGCCCCAGCAGTTGTCCACGTTCGTCCCTTTGAGGAGAGAACACTTGAAATCGCGCAGTTGACATGTACGTGTAGCGGGTAGCGCGTCAGGCTCAACAGGAACCTGCCAAAAAGAACAGGGGGATGAGTCTGCGCTGAAGTCTCTTGATTTCCATACACCCGACTGTCCGGCCGGATGAAAAAACAGTACGCAAATATTTAAAAAAAAAAAAAAAATCAACACTGCCAGCTTTTCCCGGTAGGTCTCAGCACCAACCCCTGTTTCCCCCCCCCCCACCGGCCGCCTTTTCCCTTTAAGGGCAAAAAAAAAATTAAAAAAAATATGGATGTATTGGGTGTCGGTTTTTACGAAACAAGAAAGATGAGGATGTAAGAACGAACAGAGTTCGATAAACAGTTCACTGGTCAAGAGAAGGTAATAAAGAATATTCCTGTATACCATTGTCGTTGAATGCGCATCCGTAGTGTTTCTAGAACCTCGTAGAACCACCAGGGTGCAAAAGAAAATTACGAATACTTTGGATGGTATCCATAATTCTTTAAAAACGCTTTCCTCCTCCTCCTCATCGTTGTCACACACACACACACACACACACACACCCCTCACCTCCCTAACTCTTGCTCCGTCCCGTTCTCTTTCGATTCAGCGCTTCCAGTTATCTCCCTTTATCCTCCACTCTTTCTTCTCAGGATTCTACTAGAAACGGTACCCTCCCTTAGCAAGAAAGGGAAAAAAAAGCCTTCAGAAAACGAAAGTAAACACGTAGTAGCAGCGCCACATCTCTACACACTTGCAACAACAGCAACAACAACAACAACAACAACAACAACAACAACAACAATAATAATAATAATAATAATAATAATAATAATAATAATAATAATAATAATAATAATAATAATAATAATAAATAATAATAATAATATATTCCACTGTTGGCCTATGATAAAGCTCTCAAATAAATTATTGGAAACACCTTAGGTTTCCATCCTTCGACATTAAAGATTAACTTTAAAAAAATTTTTAAAAAATACGCTGCCTGACAAAAATATGAATGTCGCTTACAAATAAGTAACCAAGGTAATCTTTATCTAGTCTAACGAATTCCAACTCCCCCCCCCTTCACAAACCATATATAGATGAGTTTCCTATGCGGAAAATCCTTCCCCAGGGATTCAGAAATGTAAGTTCTGTATTAAAAAATACGGTTTCAGTCTTCACTACTTCTCGAACATCCTTCAAACAAACAATCCCCATCTAACCCTAACCCTTTTGCGGACAACGCCTCCATAAGTATGCGGGCGTGCCCGTCGGAAAGGGGTTAACCGTCGCATGGATGAGACTTCAGCAAAAGGAAAGTGAATTCTGAATTTTCTTAGAATTAACGGTGGAGGGATTTAAAATTTTAAAAAAAAAAGAAAAAGAAAATAGAATTGGCACCGAGCCCCACCCCCCCTTTTTTTTTTTTAAAGCAGACAAAAGAAAACAACAGCAGAAACCTCACCCTCACAAAAAAGTAACTGCCATTTTTCGGATCGAACAGTCTTGATTGAAACCGATCGATTTATACGCTTTCAAAGCGAAAGTACGCGTGAAAATGCCCACACCCGAGGACATTGCAAAGGGAGAAGAGAATCCTGGCCTCGGTTTTCCTGAAGACGCAAGCATCTGCAGATACAGGCGAGAGAAAAAAAGAGAGGAACCCTCTAAAAGCATTAAATTGGAATAAATATCGTCCGAGAAAAAATACACGTTACAGACATCGACGTAAGTATCGTGGAAACGCCATCTAAATCGAAATCAGTATAAACATCCGACATTAGCGGGTTAGTACTTGGACACTGAGATCGCGAGAAGTCGCGGTGCCGTAACTTACGGACACCTGCCCACATCAGGCGAGTATTGTATCACGCCTTGGATTGGTCCTTTCGTTTGCGATCTCTCTAGATTCAGGTGTTTGTAGATTCAAAGCCGGCGTGGGATCGTCAGCAATACACAGCCCATCCGTTTTCGTTTACTTTTCGCGATGTTTGTGTATTCAGCCTCTTCCCGAGTCTCTCAGGGATATTTAAGCTAAACAGGAGGAAGGAAGTCAGCTCGATTAGCGTAATGAACGAGGACGTCAGTGTGACTCATACGCAGGGCTGTCAGAACACGGTTCATCGTGCGTAACCTCAGCCAGCCCCATGCGCCCCCCCAACTCGGGGTCATATCTAATGCTGAGTACCTCGATCGATGTTAAAGCTCACATGGCCGAGTATTGATGTGCAACAGCGCAAAGGACGGCAAACTGACGACCGCAGGAATAGGCTGAATGTGTTTCCTAAGCAGAAAGTCTGGTGGCGATGGGGTACATGGAATCGTGGACCCTCCCCAAAATAGCCCGCTTCGAGTGGTAGGCTTTCAAGAAATACCTCCCTCCCCACTTTTCACAACCTAAAGGTTGAGGGGGGGGTACAGCCGCTGGTCGGATAACACGGCTTTAAAGGAGGAAAACTGCTTCCTAAAAAAAAAACCGGAATGGCGAGATTCGGCGCCATTTATACGCTCACCTGTTCAATGGTTTAGTCGAGCGCTAGACCCCTACATTAAGGAAGCACCTCGTTAGAGAACCGACAACGTTATCCACTAAAGTTGGAAGGATCTCGAGAAATTCAAAGAAACGCTAGAGTTCAGCTTTAAGGCGAAGATGCTGCTGCTGTCCGTCATCCGGTGAGGGATGGACGCCGGAGACGTACACAAATCCGGCTACGTCTGAACACCATCCGAAGTCTAAAGTATCCGAAACCGGAGAGAGAGGAGAGTGAAGAAGAAGAAGAAGAAGAAGCATGTTGCCAAATAGGCGGAAAATGAAGTCCGTTTATTAAACATCTTTCAGCGGCTCCCTCAAGAAGTGCAAGATGGGGAGGGGGAGAAAATTAGATAACAAACAGGGCAGAAAGACTCTGCTGAGTTTGGGGGGAGGGAGGGAGGGAAGTTGGTTCGTGAACCGAAAACCTGATCATTCGCGAGTTCTTTGAAAAAGGTAAATGTTGGTTTTTATTAGTTTCTGTTCTTTTATTGTGAGCAGGTTGAATTCCTTTTGATACAGCCGAGCTGTAGGTACCTGCTGACTACTAGTTAGGGGGTGTAAACTGTCACCAGCTGGAGAATTTCGAACAGTGACAGCCGATGTCGTAGTAATAGATTAAAGCACACATCAACGGCGTTTGTCTTACTTAACCAAATACCCAGTCTCAAGACCAGTTGCTAAGTTAAAAGCCTCCCCTCCCGGGGTAAGGGCCTGTAACTCCTTGCCTTTTCCAAACCAACGGTGCGCACTCGTTCAGTCGGTAACTTGGTTAAATTGAAAGTGAGGGACGTAAAAGGTCGCGGTTATCTCCCTTCGCTGGTTTTTTGGCAGTCCCCGGCATTTATAGCGTAAAAAAAAAGAAAACACAGCTAAAGGGAGGTAATCGAACCAGTGGCTATCATAAAACCTTTGAGCCCGATGATGCACTCTTTGTGGGCGTACCAGCCAGTGACGGTGGTCTTATATCTCTGGAAATCGCGTGAATAACAAACCGATTACCTCTATATAATCGCAGTCACAATAGTTATGACGCGTATCGAATGTCTAAGATGTTCAGAAAGGTGAAAGCAGCCCCCTCCACCCCCGCGAGGCATTAGCTTTCGGAATCTATGACGATGTTAGTAGGGAATATTTATTAAAAATCAGGTACCGCGATCGATCCGCGATGATGTAATACAAAGGGTTAATCCGATGTTTGTAGCAATGAAGCACCAATGGCCGACAGATTATCAATGGTTACGGTTAACAAAAATGACACAAATCCGTTGCGGGTCACATGCTTACTCAACTTTCGTTCGACATATCAATGAAGGAACTACTCCCCTAACTTCACAAAAGACGCTTAATCTGATTGGCTAGCTTTCGCTTCCGTTGATAGACTGATTTGCTCAGCGTGCCCAAGTCGTCACACGTCGCAACCGAAAAGGAAACTCTTCTCTTTAGTTGCCAGCTTTTTGGGCCTCACCGTTGCTCAGAATCAAGCTAACAGGTCTTACGGGCCAGAGATTCCATGCGCATGCGCGCAGAGATCTCGCAGAAAACAAATCAACACCTGCGTACCAAATCAGACTTCGGCCGTCACAAGAGTTCGTGTCTGCGGTAGTTTCTAATAGGTGACGTCTCTTCGATGGAATTGACCGGCCGTCTCTTTCTGTCGGAGGCAGTGTTCGGCGAAGCTTCGAAGCCAAGACGTATTAACTCTCAACGAACCACAAAAGCGACTTGGTCTCTCGGCGAGGAATAAATTCACGGATTAAGAGACAGACATTTCGACACAACCGGTGAAGCTCCTCCGCCGAGGGACGGAAGGAGCTCGGGTAATACTAGGTATATGCCACCATCGCAAACATAGGCTGCCGGCGTTTCTTGGACAAGAATTTGGACGCAATTATATATACTACATTATAATATGTCCGAGGAACCCGGGAGTACAAAAACTTCCTGTCTATTTCTTTCTACGGTTCTAGACATTAACGAAGCGATTGAAATGGTAGAGTTGCTTTCTTTTGCCAAAAAGGGGGGTTTAAAAGGGGGTATCCTAATCCGTATGCCTTCCATACGTCCCTTACAGGAATTTGACATTCCGTCTTCTCGGTTAATGTATAATTATTTATAAAAAATATTGACCACGCCCTTTTTCTTTCTTTTTCAGTAAATGCGGCAGTAAAAACGAAAGTTATTTCGGAAGGAAGCCGTCGTTGTGGAGAGAAGAAAAAAAAAAAACAAAGCTAAAAGGTAACCAACAACAAGATAACCAAAAACCGTGTATACAAAGTCCTTGTTGGTGACCAGCAGATTAACAGATTTGTAGGTCTGGCCGGAAGCATCGTCTGTAGCCTGTTGAATGGTAAATCCCTTCGTGACCAGGAGCTGCAATGCAACGAACTACTAAAATCTCAGTTAAAAAAATAGAGTTTACGTTTGCAATCCGCAAAATAATTCCTTTTCTTTTCCTCCCCCCCCAAAAAAAAGACCTGGTTCCAATTTCTGTCGTCAGGGGAAGGCTGTCACGTGGAAAGACAACAGATACCACCAGCTCTCTTTACCTACCGCATAGGACGTAAACTGAAAGCCGTCGATCGGATCTGATCTCTCTCTTTCCCTCCCCCCACCCCAATCACTCTTCCGGTTCATGCCATCCCGCTTTTGAAGTTAACCGATGGACGTCGCTAATTTCAGGGGTTTCCGGTGAATGATGACGCAGCTGACGTGATACGCGATATCCCTTTCCCTCCCTCCCGACGCACGAGAGTTCTCCGGCCGCGAGCAGCCTCGATCTGGTGTCGGTCGCGTCCGCCTCGTAGCTCCCCGGGGTTTCCGGCATCAAGTTTCTCGAGTGGATTTCAGCCTAGAAATTACTCGGAGAGATCATTCCGTCGGCGACGAGAGCCCCTCCTCCTCCTCCTCCGACAAAGGGTTACCGGGCGTGTAAATTCCATTAAGATAAGAACCAGTTGGCACAGATTCTGTTGCACCTGTGCTTGGACAGAAATGCCCTCATCCCCTCCACCCCTTCGTCGGTGGGGCCGAAGGATTGGTCCAAGGAGTGGATGGCCGGATCGGTGAGCCGGAACGATTCCCCTTCGAAAATTCCCTGAAGGTCGCACACCAGCCGCCGACCGCCCGTGTACCAGTAGGTGAAGTGGGAGAACGCCTGCACGTAGGATGAACTCCTCAGCGTGTCCGCGCCGCAGTTCAGGTTGAACTTCTGGAACGGTCCCCGCAGGTAGGACTCGATCGAGACGCACTCCTCGGGCGTGAACATTTTCCGGCGCGTCAGCCGCTGCAGCAGCCGGGTACAGTGCGACACCGTGTCGATCTCAGCGATAACCGGCACGGCGAAGCTGATCGGCTTCCCGTCCGGTACGTAGACGGAGAACTGGACAGCCAGCTTGTTCGCCTCGGTCGCCTTCTCGATCTCGTCGAGCCAGTCTTCGTAGTCGCCCTGCCGGTCCTTGAACGTCTTGATAACGCACAGCTGGCCCTTTTTCGGGCCCCTGCCGTTGAGGACGCCCAGAAACATGTATTTCCGCCGGCCCTCGCTGAAGTGGTGGTACTCGAAGTCGGCCCAGTAGAGATGGCGTTCCTCGTCCGGGGTCGAGAGGAGAGTTTTGTTGTAAAGCTTGAATGCCATTGGACTGGTCGAGGGACGGGCGGCCAGTTACACCTAAAACAGAAACAAAGAGAATCTGTGAGAAGACATCCCATAATGAGGCCCACAGAGGCAGAATGATTCTGCCGCTTGGGCGCCACAAACAAGCAATCCGTGATGGGCAGGTAATAAAGGCTGGATTACAAAATTTAAAAAAGCACTTATAATGTGCCGTTAAATGTGATATGAATTCGATCTTCGCGCCAGGTCCATCTTCATCGGTAAATGCCTGCCATTAAATGACATCGATAAATGTCACATGACGGTGCCTGACTTTGTCAGGTGAAGGAAGTAGAAAGTAGAAGAGAATTTACATTTTCGTCAGACGGTACACTATGGACGCCTCGAGTGAAGGGGCCATCTTGCATAGCCCATTGTCGGGAGGCCATTGGAAACCCCTCGGCACGGCTCGGGAATTTCAGAAATCAGCCTATAGCGGCTTACTGCAAATGATCTCTGATCGGTCAGTTTTATCTCCGAACGTCTAAGGCAGAGACCAAAATTCAGGTGACACCGCGAAGCGTGTCAGTTTGTGACTGTTTGACTCTTCAAAGGTTTCACTAACGGGGTGGGGAACCTATGCAAAACGCCTGCCGTAAACGCGTCTTGCTACTTTAGCTTCATTCATTTAAAACAAACAACAACAACAACAAACTTTTCTTATTTCGCCGAGTGTCCGTATTAAGTAAAACTTAACTGTTTATTTTTTTTAATTGTCACGCATGAGGCCGAGCTGAAAATACTACAGATATTACCGATAAAGCAGGCAGGGCTAGCAGTTGTACAGTAATTATAGTGTACACATCTCTTCATAGCGACGAACTAAGACAATCACAGTTGCGCCCCTTCAGTCGTCGAGCTTTCACTTAAGCACACCATTCAAAATACAATTCAATTGTTTACCCGATGACAAAGATGTTCCTTGCGGTGTATATAACACTTGGGGAAAGAGCCGTTTAGTGGTGAACGACAAAAAGGATGCATTTACATGAATTTACAAAAAATGAATTCTCTGGGGACTAAAAGAGATGGAACCCCCCCATAAAAATTGTTTGTGGGAGAGAGAAAGGAAGGAAACTTCTGCTCGGTGGGTGGGATGTCGAATACAGGTATCGGCTAATCCAAATGAACATCTAGCGCGCAGCTAACAGCCCTACGTCTCTCAGAAACCCCTGACCACCTGTACGCTGCACTTGCAACAACACGCCACGCACAGCAGCCTGGTTGCCTTAGCAACAACAACACATTGCGCGAGAACTTTGGTGCTGCAGCCAGATCTCACAGAGATCTGCAAGGGTTTTACCTTCGACCGAACATTTTCCCCTGGCCTAAAGAATGAGAGGAAACGGGTAAACAGAAGAGGAAAGTAAAGCAACAAAAACGTCTATTAATAATAATCAAATAATTTGGTTAATATAGAAAGTCGAGAAGCCATTGCAGCTTGCAGAAGGGACTAGAGTATACTTTCGATTTACTAATTTCAACTTTAAAAAACCTATCGTTTTAGTTTATAGCTTTTACAGGCGCGGCTTGGTACAATCTCATCTCTGGTCTTCAAAAGTGAATTTCTGTCTTATACACAGGACGCCTCAAACCTGATACACCACAATAGGCGACACCCGACGGCCCCTCTCTTCACGGAAAATAGTTCTTAAAGCATCAACCATTCTCTGTTGGAATTCGTGGATATGGTCAAGATGTTCTATTCTACTTTACCATTTCTTTGGAGCTCCTGAATGAAACTTGTCCTAAAGTTGAAAGACCAAATACCTTTGTATGGTAGCGTAGGAATGTGTTTATATGTCTTTGGAACATCCTGCTTATATATAAGAAGAAAAAAAAAACCCGTTTCTTCCCTTCGACATTTTCAACTATATTGGGACTGCTAGATTTCCATAGAGCGGTAATTTTTTTTAAAACGAAAGTCTGTGGGAAACTTTATCTTAAAACCAGGAAGTTATCCCGCGATATGAGGCGCTAGAATGGTTAGCCCAGACAATGAGAAATCGTATTTCTACAATTGGGCCGAGCTTTGTTACTTATTACGGTTTGGCCGCGTGATTCTCAAGAAGCTAAGCCTCGGAAATATCGGGATGAAGTGTAGTGAAGCAGAAAACGACAGTCGGTCAAATTCCTGTGGAAGAAAGCCCACTTCCTCCTGTCTCCCAATATCCCGGAGCGTATTAGCCAATGGAATTTCAAGGCCTCGGCCTGGAGCGACCTTCAGCTTGCCGCTCTAGTGTACCTTCTATCCTTGACCTTCTGCGTCGGCGCTCGTCTTGGCCACGTGACTTCGGAAAGGATCGGTAAACAAATCAGAATTCAGGTGGAGGAACGTTCTTTCACTAGTGATGGAAACTACTAATTTTTTGGCATCTCGAGGTCACGATTGAATGTTTAGAGTTCATAGGCAAATCGGATCGATTCATGGCTGATCGTATAGCTAGATCCTGACAGGGCTAGAAGAAGGAACAGACATCACCTCACTCTCTGAATCTCGAACAAAGGCTTTCCCAATTTTATTCTTCTTTCTTTCTGCTTTGACGTTGGAAAATTCTGCTTTCCAAACCGAAGCCGATGGATCTCTGGTAGTCAAAAGCTTGTCGCCTTGGCCGTCGTAGGAGTTACGAATCCACTCCGGTCAATAATAGCAGACAGTGAAAGTGGTAAACTTTTAAAAAATCCCACCGGTAGATGGCAGCGTTGTGAGATAAAAGACAAGATAAACTGGTTTTTTTTTTGTGCAGCGTTTTGGATGGATTCAAGAAGATACCGAGTAACAATAATAATAATAAAAAAAAATTGTAAGGTTCTGATCCAGACCCGGGGATTGTGGTAAATGCCGCACAACTCTTTCGATCGATGACTGTCTAACGCTCCTATTTCGATATCTTTTGAATCGGAGACACCATCATCAGTTTGTGTGGAAATACCGGTTATGAGTCAGAGATTAGAAAATAAGTCAATCTTTTAGTTCATGTATTTTACGAGATCTTATAATAAAGACAAATTTATATCCATTTCATTGCCTTTTAATTTAATTGCTGTTCTCGTGTTGATGGATAATTTCCCTGCAGGAAGGGAAAGACCCATAATTGTTTGCCCAAAGCATATGTTAACATTAATGCGTGTGAATGAGACCTTTAATACATATATAAAATTAAAATAACAAGAGCAAAAGTTTGCCATTATCTTCCCATTGGTAGAGTGCACCTATTTCTCGGAGTTAAAAAGGCCTCAGATATCCGATCAATGCCTTTTTGTTCGCCCATACATCAGAAAATATGGTACGTCAAGAAACCGCATGCAGTAAGTCTCCGTATCTATATTTATTAATCGTAAACATTATCTAATTACAGAATCATAAAGAAGTAAATGTATGTATATGAGGATCTTCTCATTACGTCCGATGTGATAGTTTCGAGTAAGGATGCCGTCAGCTGGATGGACAAGAGTTAAAACCTCCGCAGGCCCTCTCCCCGAATTAGTTTTCAAATCTAAAACACTGTGATGTTTAAAATAGTTCAAATAAATAAAATGCCTGGCTATGATAGCTTTGAAATGCTAAGATAAGCCGATGCCATTATTTTTTACGGATTATTGGGCAGTCGTATTTAGTTACACGTTTAAAACATTTCTTTTACTGAAAATACTGAAATCTAAACCAGACAAAATGTTAATTGTTTACGGCGAACAAAAGTATTTCTGAGTCTGCGTTATTCATAATCCGGAACCGGAAGTTCGTTGAGTTTTGAGAGGAATACCGTTGTTACAGGGAAACAACTGACATAAACCGGAAGTTCTTTGAAGAACAAGTTTTAGCCCAGTTCTACCAGAATTCAGCAGTGGGTTATCTCCCGCAGCGTTGCACTGTGGGAAGATTCTCTTAACTATTAGTGAAGAGAGGCAGCTCGTTCTGCATTCCAAGAAATCCCCTCTTAACCGGAGTAAAGATGGCAGTACAACGTAGCTGTATCTAAAAAGCAAAGTTATCCACTCGTTATGCAGATTTATAGAATTAAAAAAAAACCTTCTATTGGTCGCAGTAACGGAAAAGCAAGAAAGAAAGAGAATTGTATTCTTTGAGAATTATTTTTTAAACGTCTCCTATCATATCCTCGTTTCCGGGCCAATCCAGTTAAATAATGGCATTCAAAAAATTACAAAAATACTTTTTTTTTGGTTGTTGATTTATCCCGAAATAATATGAAACAGATTCTTAAAGTTTAAACAAAATTTGTAATTTTTTTTTTCTGTTGGTAACATCATATTTCAATTAAAGAGAGAGAGAGAGAGAGAGAGATGGATAGAGACGGGGAGGGAGGGAGAGAGAGATGGAAAGAGATGGATAGAGACGGAGAGAGAGAGAGAGAGAAAGAGAGAGAGAGAGAGAGAGAGAGAGACGGGGAGGGAGGGAGGGGAGAGAGATGGAGGAGATGGATAGAGACGAGAAGAGAGAGAGAGAGAGAGAGAGAGAGAGAGAGATGGATAGAGACGGAGAGAGAGAGAGAGGGAGGGGGAGAGAGATGGAGAGAGATGGATAGAGACAGAGAGAGAGAGAGAGATGGAGAGAGATGGATAGAGACGGAGAGAGAGAGAGAGGGAGGGGAGAGAGATGGAGAGAGATGGATAGAGACGGAGAGAGAAGAGAGAGAGAGATGGAGAGAGACGGGGAGGAGGGAGAGAGAGATGAGAGAGATGGTTTAGAGACGGAGAGAGAGAGAGAGATGGAGAGAGAGACGGGGAGGGAGGGAGAGAGATGGAGAGAGATGGATAGAGACGGAGAGAGAGAGAGAGAGAGATGGAGAGAAAGTATTTAGTTTAGAAATTACTAATAATTTTGCAAAGAACAAAGGAAACCCTTTTTTTTAAAGCCGATCATAGCAACATCAGAAAAGCTTATTTCCCTCTTTCTCTAGCCTCGACCTAGGCATCTTTCACGAGCCGGAGATGAGGGTGGGGGCGACAGCTGACAGCTGAAGTCCCGGTCGGTAAATGGAACCGCTGTCTCCCAAACGCCGCATAACAATAAGGCTGTCGCCGCGAAACGAAGACAAAACTCGCCAAGGGCGGAAACATCTTACCGTTCTCGAGTCCAGCTCTATCCGCTTCTGTCGCAGACCGAGATGAAACATGCGGCGGAATCTTTCGCATCTAGCGGCCCCTCGCAGCCCGCACGGTTGCCGGGGGAACCTACTTCCCCAACCCACGCATATCAGCCCCCGGGGCCCCTAGACTATAAGAGAAAAACCGCGACGCGAGATCTCTCGCCCGCTAACCGCTGATCAGAACACGAGCCTTTAAAAAAAAACAACAATATCAAGTTAGGCTGCCCCCACCTACCCCTTCAAAAGACGGGACCCCACTGCGCGGGGATATATATTAGCAGCGAAACACGATACGGGCCCTTTTCTGAAGCCACCCCCCCACTTTTTGGTCGGCTTATGCTTTGTAGCTAGCTGCTGCATAAGGGCGAAGTCGGAGACGTCCTATCGCCAAGCTGGGCTATATAACCGCTGATTGGGGGGGGGTCTGCTTTTCTGAGAATTAAATACGGTTTAAAACATCTGAAATGGGCTCTGAAGACAGAAGTCTGACCATAATTCTGAAAATAGAACTGCCGCCATACAAGGAGAGTGTCGCCGGGATGATGATGATGATGTGTTATTGTAACCTTAGTCTCACGGTCCTAAACTAAGAGGAGGAGCTGAGCGTATTTCAAACGTTGAAAGATATGAAGTTAATATATATATATATATATGGAACACCATCTGGGTGACTCATAGTCTCAATGTTCCAGAAATTATAACTTAATTTAAGAGAAATAAAAAAAAAATTCCTTAGCAGAATTACGTTGCTATAGAAACAGAGACCTGGAGACAAAGGTTTGTTTCTCTTTAAAACGCGATGAATCTATTTTGAAAAAAAAGAAGAAGAAGAAGAAGAAATTAATAAATGCAGTCGTGCTCTGGTAACATCACACGTTTCTTTCTGTTGATGGTCCTGTGCGTTCATTCAATTAAGTCGACATGACTCACACAGAGAGACAGACAGACGGACGGTTATCACTTCTTGGTCGTCGCTGAGACACGGAGTTATCCGCCCCTGGCAACCGGCCACAGTGGAGACATTGAGAGAACCCATCCCATATAGCATCTCTCGCGACACGCTATCTTTCGCAAAAACGCCTACAAGTTCTACGTCATTCGAAAAACAACCCCTGTCGTTGTATGGATAGATAAATCAGGGGGCGAAACAGACTGAAGAGACAACTGGAGTCTGTTGATAAGAAGAAAAAAAATCTCATTTACTGCGTAACTCACGACGATTTTTTTTTAAAAAGAGAGAGAGGGAGAAAAAACCTCTCCGCCATCGTTTTTTTTTTATAGAAAATTCTAGTAAATGTGAACATTTTTGGCTTTGAAATACGCGAGGAAAAGGCTACAGATCGTCTGTAAAACACTCACCTGTACAAGGATAGGAGAGGAAGAGAACACTTGTAATCCGGTACGAACTAGTTTGCTTCCTTTTGTTTTCTTTCTAAACCGAAGTTACCGTTCTCAAAGTGAAAGTAATGGCTTCTTTCGCCAACTGGGAGAAAATCCCGTATCTGCCGACCGAATAAAGTCGTGCCGCCGAACTTTAGAACCTATGCGTTTACCTTTAACTCTAAAATCCGTTTTATTCGTAACTCGGACGGTTCTACAAGTCTGTGGAGACGCACCAGAGTAACAGGCTACTTTTTCGTAATTGTTGAGTACCTAGGGGACGGGCGGCCTGACATCGAAAAGACGGCCAGTACTCGAGCAATGCTAAAAGACGACTCTACCCCCTTTTCCGCTTAAGAGTCGGAAGAAAATCCACGCAGACGGGAGTAATATCGGGTGGATGCTGGGGGAAGCCGTGGGGAGCTCCGAGCCCCCGAAGTCCGGGTTCGATTAACGACGACATCACCTCGACCAGAAAGGAGACCGAGTCTTTCAGACGGATTCCAGGCACGTCAGCATGAGTTATCGTTCCTATTTCCGCCCCACATTTTTCGCGCAGGAATGTTTATGTCAAGGCCGTCGACGAGTACGGAGAAGCCTTCAGATGCCGATCCGCAGTGTTGTAAGAAGTTCGGTATTGGCGGGGTTCTGCGGCACCACCAGAAAATAGGGGGGGGGAGAACCGGTTCCCAGCTGCTGCAGTAGTAATTCCTAATTAAATGCGGAGGTGCGGTGGCCATAATCGACGTCATCGGGTCAAAGGTACATGCCGTCGATTATGGCCACAGCTAAACCTTTAACTAAGAGTTACCATGACAACTAGCCCACCTCCCCACCCGGTGTTATAACCGCCGAGGGGTCTCTGGTAACAAGGGTGGTGGTGGGGGGGGGGTATTAAGGCTACACAACCGCCATCAAGAATGAGCGACAACCCGCCGAGCTCGTCCCATATTTCAACAGCTGACGACCCTCAGGGATGTCCAACCCACCTGCATTCCTAGTGTGCCGGCTTGTAAGGCAAAGGACGGCATGAAGTAAATCACGTGTCTCCCGTGCTCCCAGCTATCGTTCGAAGCGCATCCTTCCTCCTCTTATTAATAATGGTGAAGTGTCCCCCGAGCAGACGGTAGAAGTCAGTGCGGGTCGCTGGCCTCCCGCTCCCGCCACCTCTCTCCTCTGATGCGGCTCCTGTCCGTGAACGTCCATCCCGCAATTAATAGATTTTGATGACTCTTGCTAACCCGTTGGAAAGCTTGTAAACAGGAGACAGCGCCCAGAAGATTCCTTGGGAAGGACCGGCCAGTTCTCGCGAAAGGCGAGGGACCATTCCGTAATCTGTCAGGAGAAGCCCGCCCCAAATCTCGGTAAGTGATTAGCCGGATGTCGATCGATGATAACCTAACCTACCTGTCGTGGCAGCATCTATTATTATTATTATTATTATTATTATTATTATTATTATTATTATTATATTAAAAGAGTAGCATCGCGAATAAAGGAAGTTTCAAAAACTTATCGCAGCCGACGCAAGAGTAAGACGCTCCCTTTGCCATGGTAACCCTGAAGATTGGAAAGAAAATCAATAAGGAAGCTTGGATTTCCAATGAACAATACGGATCGGCATATGGAAAATTCCATGCGGGTGACGGCACTTATTGCTGCTGATGCTAGAACCAGATAATTACGTAGACGGATTTCCACCTTTTTGTCTGTTTCCTCCCCCTTTCCTATAAAGAAAAGAGAGCAAGCATCATCATCAACAAACAGAAGCTCGGATGCGGCTGTAAGTCGGATGGCTAACGACGCCTTCCGTGGTAATGGGATGTAGGCTAGCAGCAGCAGCAGCAGCAGCAGCATTATGCGACTGGAGATGAATGACACCGGATGGCGGGTGTCGGGACAGGGAGCGGAGAAAGCGGCGACCGGCTGCTGTGGACAACCACCACCGAAAACCGAGAGAAGATGAAGATGAAGAAGAACAACCACCAGAAACAAAGCCACACCCTCCGCCAGCCGGAGACTTACCGGTTCGTCGGCGTCTCCTGTCTGTCAACCCTCTGTCGACGCGGACGTCGTTGCGTGTCCCTACCCACCCCACCCCCTCTCCCGGAATTACGCGGCGGCCCGACAAATCGATACAATCTGCGAATATGATGATAACTACCTGACGACAGTGCCCCGGATAACGGAGGGGAGGGGACGGGAGAAGGGGAGGATAGTGATCCCGCCAAGTGTCGGGGAGCCTCGTTCCTCGTGAGAACGTGACGTACTCGGGCAACAACAGAAGGGGGCGAGGATAAGACAGATTAACACAAGCGGGAAGATGTGATCCTTTGAAGGACCTCGACCCTGTCCAGGTAGAGCGTGACGACAGCCGGCCGTCTAAAGGTGGGAGAGAGAGAGCGCGTACTGGTAAAACTCGAGCGTAAGGATTACAGCTGACCCCTTCTTGTCTCCCTATCAATTGCCCCCTCCCCTCTCCGCCGAGTTATCGCTTTTATGTTTTACATTTTTCCGCTTAGCGGACGAACAAAGTCCTTTTTTTTCTTCTTCCATTTATTTTGGATAGGTAGAAGACAGAAACTTGAAGGGGAAGAGCTGACATTTGAATATGGACATTTTGAGAGAAAGAGGAGACAGCCAAAATAAGGGCTCTCTCTCTCTGTCAGCTGTAATCACGGCCTCGACGAGATCGTCCAAGTGCCCGTTCGCCGTTCCAGGTCGAGAAAAGGCTGAGCAGACTGGTGACAAGTGACGATCGTTAATCTATCCCCAGCCAGGTCTCGATGGAAATCGTACCGAGACGGACATCGATCGCTCCGAGCACTTCGTGTACCAGCAAAGGTTCTAACAGTGACGTCAAAGCCTCATACAGACGAGCTGTCAGCGGTCGACAGGAAAACCATCATCCCGGTACCCATAGAGAAAAATTACGAGCAGTTTAAGTGTACTTATATTTACATTAATAAATTAGTTCCTGCGTCATAATGATACAAGTTATTTACTACAACAAATGCTAAAACGAGTATTCAACTTTTCATCTTCGTAATAAGTGCATATTTTTGGAAAATTTTTTATAAAGTATGGAGATGATTGCTGCTGAATTTATTTTAAGTTAACCATAAAATGAATGTTTAGCGACGTGATTCGCCATTAGACCTTCCCTAGCACCTGTTCATTGGTATGGAGGAGTCTTTTCCTGGCTCCCGCATTGAAAGTGACCAGGCTGATGGCTCTACCCTTTTTGCTTAGGAGTCGGAAGAAAATCCACGCAGATGGATGAAGCTTTACAACTGTAATCGTTGGCTGGAAACAGATTCAGTAACACCCCTTTTAGAAAACTACCCCATAGCTCCTGTCGTCCACTTGCTTTGCTAGCACAGCAGAGTTCTATAGATGTAATCCACGTGTAAAGCCTCATTCAAGTCAAAGTGCCAACATTCCCTTTTCCATGTCTTGGACGTAAGTCCAGTCAACCGTGAGTTCTAAATGAAAGGTAAATACCACCACAAACACCCCCCCACATTTTATGCTTAAGAACATGGTGTTAAAATTTCCAATAGCATAATTGTGGCATAAAGTAGTCCAACATGGAATTTACAAAGATGCATGGATTCTCTTCACTTCCAATAATTAACAGCAGCCTTTGCTTAATCACAGCTAATTCCAGTTGGACATTGTTTTGTTGGTCCTCTTACCACCAATTCTTGAGGTAAAGTTGACAAAAGGCACACGTCTCCTTACTCACACCAAACTGTTGATTATATACGGCCGGTTTGTCCCCATCACTTGGTATGGTGATTTTCGGAAACACCTTCATTGATTGGTGAGAGGGGAAGGTAAATCCAGTTTAGTTCTTTGGCCCCCTCACACGACAATAGAATACAACAATGTTAGGGCAGATACATTCGCTCTGATTACTACGGTTGACTGCCACAGAGAGCATAAACTTTAAATGGCTTCTGCCTTTGAGTGCGAGCCAAACGTTTTAGGAACATAGTTAACCATCTGAACGTGTCATAACATATTTGCAACGATTTACCTACTTGTAACATTAATTTCAAGACAAGTTTACATTTGTGGAAATTTAGATGCTCTTCATACTTATAGACAATACAACAGTGCTATCACTTCAAGAGATTCATTGTCTGATTAAATCTTGCCACTGTAACCGGATCACAACTAGTAGCAGAGATACAAGGAAAAGTAAAGCTAAATCCATACCTTTAATAAAATACATTTAAAAAAAAAAACAACAACAAACACACCAGAAATGTGAATTGTTTATTAACTAAAAGTTCCACGTTAATCTGTAAGCTTAGTTTTGGCATTGTAAGCAAGGTAGAGAACTAGGAGAGAAACCAGGGCTGCCACAAATTCACTTTGTACGTACGGTCCCTTCCACACTCCCTGAAATAGATAACACAGTGAAATAAGTAACGGAAACCAAACAGTACATTTTACTACCGTACTGTTTATGTAAACATATTCCTCTCTCGCACACAAGCCTGACAGCCATTCATATTGCATGCAGTAGATATTTATTTTTATTAGCTGATGGTTTAGAATGGCAATGAACCTGTCGGCTGTTGATGAAGCAATGAAAAATTGGAGTGGCTCACACAGCCAAGCACTCCCTCCCCATCCAGTAGTATAATCCTGGCGATGGCAACAAAATCTCACTGAAGCAGCTTTAAAAACATCTTCACATCCCTTTGTTTCTACCAGCACCTCACAAATCAAGGGGGGGTTGTAGTACGTATTTAGTAATTAGAGTTAGAATCAAACTGGTTTAGTATTTGTGAAGAGAGATGTAGACTTAACTACTACTAATCAGGAACGTGCCAATTATCAGAACGACAGATTACTGACTAATCAGCTGATTAGTAAACTTCGTAAGATAATCTATTAATATGTTAACCTAAAGAGATGTCTGATAATAGCACTTTAAAATTAATATTTAAACAAGGTTGTTGTTGCCTATAACAATAGATCTATCCAATTATAGCATTAGAAAACAAAACAAAAAAAAAAAACACCTGCCAGATAAACTGGTTAGTCATATATCACCTAGATCGGTACACAGAACCTCCGTTTTTTAAAATTCTGCATCTCTCAATCAGTCTGAATTATAAAATGAATTATTAATCTGTGAGACCATGGGCCAAGAGCAAACAATTCACTAAGAATTCTGTTGATTTTATAATTTACTATGGCTGCTTTTCATTTCCAGGGCTAGGGGTTTGAACGTATTTAAAAATAATACTATTAAAGGCAAGAAAAGAAATCAAAAACCACCAACCAGTTTACAAAATAATGATGTATGAAAACCTTTTCAGATTATTTATACTCTTCTGGAAAGATTTTTATGTTTTAAAGTGTATATTTAAAAGTGTATTGAGACAGTCTAAACACAACTTTTCTAGATGTGACTTGAATGTGATATGATGAGAAAATTAAGTATTTCTGTCACAAGTCAACATCATTCAGCTTGAATTCAACAAGATTTGATGTTACTGGATCAGTGGGGCAAGCTACATGTACGTTTCTGTTCTGTACAGCCTGACTATCTGTGGTGGAGAACAGCTGGACTGAGCCGATGGAGACCAACACCACTTACAGTAATGACCCAGACAGGTTGCAGTTCACCGCCTCATATACACTGTAAAGTTGCAGGCAGCAAAAGGCAGAACTGAGCCCGACCAACTCTATTTTATACTGCAGTATCACTGCCACTGAACAGCAATTCATTGATTCAGAACACCATGTGTACTAATGTGTCCGGTTACCAATGTCAGGATGAGATTGAACAAAAGATGTAGGAAGTCTAAAGTGGAAAACTCTGAAAGAAACGGTATCATCATGCAGTCAGGCAATTTGCAAAAAAATATCCTCTTAATCAGATCCTGTGGTGATTTAGCATTTTTGACAAACAAAATGTGTCAGTCCAGTGGTACATCAACAATATCAGGTGAACAGATCTCCCTTCTGTTCTGCAGCAACCCAAACTGCTCTGGTGTTGCGGCGGGTTCTGAGATGAGCCAGGGTGTCGTCTTTGCCACACAGACCAAGCAGCACAGCATCAGAAGCAGAACCATATTATGCAGCTTACATTGGTACAAGAACTGTAAATTTTATGCATGTGACATAGAAAGAAGTGGACACAAAGCTACCCTCCTGCTGGAACCCTTAGGTCATCTGATATCCTGTCAAAGAGATGTGTGTGTGTCAAATGATAAACTGTTGTTGCTGATGCTCAACAATGGTTGAACTATTGAACTATTTCTACCAATGATCATCCACAGGCCACCTGTGCTTATTACATTATTGCCAAAAGAACTAATCCTGCAGGTTTAAAAAAAAAAAAAATTTGATACTAAGAAAAGGGATTCTAATCAAGGCTTTTGCTGCTAACAGAATGTTTAAAAATAAACGCACAAAGATATAAAAATTTTAAAAGTAATAACAACACACTTAAATCTCCAGTAAATGAAGGGCAGAGAACTGACATTCTTTGTAAAGGTTATGATTAGAGAAGGAAGTATTCTTCACAAGACAACATATAAACAATACTTGTTGTTACCTGGTGGCTGATGTCAATGGTAAACAAGGGCTTCACATTTTTGACTCCTTCACCACTTCTCTGAGCCTAAAGTATCAATCAAGGAAAGACAAGTTATCAGAGAAGCATTTAAAATGTGCTGAACACATACCAATACTGAAGGTATGATGATGATAGGTAAACAGAGTTATCTACCTTTGGCATGACTATTCTTCTAAATTCATTTCTATCATATCATTCCCATCCATTCTGGATTATAATATACATAAAATGTTTTTTTTTAAATAGGCATAAGAACATAGATACAATTTATCAAGCACCTCAACTTAAATTTATTGAGGTAAGTTGCAATAAGAAAATTGATAGCATTAGTGATGTTTATTTAAATATGAATTAACATTTGAATCGAATACATTTGTATAATAACTGGTAGTTTCTTTTTAAAATTTAAGAAATAAATATAAGATACATTTCACTAAGTATTTCTAGGCATAACGTGCTTCTAGCTTCTTTAAAAAGTGTGAAGCAAAGTTACCAGCCAAAGACAACAGTTTGAATACAGTTTGTTTTTTTTTTAAAGTTTATAATTTCACATTATCCAATGACCAGTTGATAATGCGAGCTGGTAAATATTCGTACATTTCTACTGACACCAGCAATGAGAGAAAGTGCCCCCCCCCCATCTTTTGGGCATTTGCAACTCTAGTCTCTGGTGGAGCTTTCGCAGATAACGATGTAGCGCTAGCAGGCAGCACAAAAGAAAATAAAAGCGTTTGTTGCCATATGGCGGGGGCTCATTTACCTTTCTCAGAGAAGCATACCCTTCTTCATCATAGAACCTCACGAGGTAAGAACCAGCTGGTAAGTTCTGGTGTTCATCATTAAAGGTAACCTAAAGAGTAGACAACGGCACACACAAGAGTCTTTCTATTTAATCGAAAAGAAAAACATTTAGCGTAGTAGCAGGAAATCCCACCAGTTTCCTAAAGTACACAGCTTCAGCACACTACCCGCTGTGTCCCATGTCACTGCTTTCTCTCATTTCGGAAGGTTGGGGTTTAACTTGAAAGCAGAATTTTTTAAAACAGAATTTAAAAAAAAACTTAAAGATCAGAAGATAAAGAGTGGTTGGGACAATGGGAGACAGGAGAACGGCAACTTGTTGAGAAAACATAACTTATGGTGGGTGAGAAATCTGCCCTCCGCCTCGCACTTTTCTAAGGAGCAAAGTGCGGTTTTCTTGATGAGTGGAATCCAGATACGAAAAATTAAAAGCACGAACAAACAAAGAAACAACATAAGACACTTAATATTAACAAAGACAGTTTCTGGTTCTTTTGAATGAAAAATATAAACCTAATTTTATTAACTTCAACCTTCACCTGTCCTTGTATGGATAATCTAACTTCAGAGTAATCACACTGTCACATCAGGAGGGTTGATTACCTGGTAGCTGTTAGATTCTGTGCTCTTGGTTGCCGGTACTGTTTTTCCATTCAGATCAGCATACAAATTGATATTCTGAAACAAAGCACAGGCAAATATACACACCGATTAGACAATCCCGTGGATGTGGCATCTTTCCTATTGAGTAATAATCATTAAAATCTATAAGCTGATTCCTTGAACAGTAGCATTCATCAATGAGGGACCATGCTTTCCTGTCAAAAGGATGACAAACTTCAACGTGCATATTACAATTGAGCAGGGTAGTGTATGGCATCTGGCTGCATCACAGACCGATAAAGCACCGTACAATGGTCAGCTGCACCACGCAGGTGGACACGCACTGTATGATGCTCAGCTCTGCGCCGTACGAGTTCTGATGTGCATCTGTTAACTTGTGATTAGCTACTTTACCACCAAAAGCACAACAATGTATTTTCTATAATCTCAACCAGTCTAATGTTTATTTAGCAGTGGACAGTGTGGAGATCAGGTTGTGATAAGTCATTCTGAGGGATCAATACAGTTTAGTCCAGGGCTCCTCCATTAACACCATCTCCCAATTTTAGGATGTAAAAATGTATTGGGATTGCTCAAAATTAAAGAAAAGATTTAAAAAAAAAAAAGCTTATTCTTATAGCCAAGCAACTTGCCAATCAACAGCATCTTTTATCAGTGATGATTAGGAAAGACCTGATAAATCAGATCATCTCAAACCATAATGCCAATCAATGCACCCATTGTAGTGTAGTGAAAATACAAAGGCAAGATAAACTTCAGTGTTAAACCCTACAAGTGGCGAATGAGAACCCCAGATTGCATACCTGAGTTTGGGTCTAGCACGCTGTAAATCATGACCCCCTACCAAATACTGATTTCTTTCTTTCCTTTGCAAATGTACTGCAGCTAAGCGCATCACAGTGAGCATTACTTATGCATGTTTCAAAGATGCTAACTTTAAAACTATAAGACAGCATATTTAAATGCGCTTACTGTTTTACAGATTTTAAAAATACTGCCTTTATAAGTTGACACACACAAAACATTTTACAATTTTAGGAGGCCCTTTTATGAAACGCAAAGACCAAACATTTAAATATATTTCCTCAGTCCACTGTTGTGTAATCTAAATAAACAGACTGATAGCACTTCTCCTTCAAGTCTTCCCAAGTTGCTACCGGTTACAGTTTGAATATGTTGGACAAGTATGGGACCTTAAGAAATGGCTCTGAATTTAGAAAATACTGACAGATTTACCTTGATTGGACCGTCAATGGTTAATAGGATAGCTGACAGGGGATGGGGATGGGGGAGATGTGTGTGTGTGTGCAGACAAGCAATTTTTCTGGCTATCTACAGTAGCTAGCACTGGAGATGATAATTATAGCATGGCTTGATACAGAAGTCTTCAGTAACAAAACTCTAAATAAAAATTAATGGTTAATGCAGTTTATAGCAATAGTATAAATCAGTTAAAAGCTTTAATGCACGTGACAGGAAGTGTTTTCAGCTTCTCATCTTTCATTTTTAGTTTCGTCATCATAGTAGTACGCAGAAACTGGTATAACTAGTGACACCTGCTTCTGGTAGTCAGACATTACAAAACATATATGGATTTATGACTAACCATTTGCACACGCAGTGAACAATGTCTCCTAGATATATTCCCATACAGGTCAATTAGTGAATGATTTTAAAAATGAAGGCAAGATTAAGGCAAAATCTTTAATCAGTGTGTGTTTAGAAAGAAGAGTGGGTAACGAATAAAGTAAAGCCTATCTTGTATAGAGTACCACTGTAAACGAAACTGCAGCTGAATAATCGATGCTGGTTTGCTGAATAGATCCAAAATATTATGCATCTAAATCTTGATATCTATTTCTGAAAAGTACTCTTTTCGTAAAGTACCCAGATTTGTTAAATGATGATGAACTAAAAGATCACACACTGCTTTCTGATATGCAATAATATGAAAATATGTAATATTTAAGACTTATTCTTTGACAAACATTACAAAGTTTCAAATAATATGTACCACCAGACAAGTTTGGACGTAAGCACAAATTGGAACAATTATTAAAATAGAATAGTATAACCAAATTATTTCTTGCCATAACAGTGAATCTAAGAATCAACACATGGATACAAACTTTAGCATAAACTTTGGTTCATCAAATATCCCTCCCAAAGAGAGAAATTACAAGTATCCTGAACATTTCCAGAACATAACCCCATACACATGGCATAATTTCATTGGATGAGAAAATATGATACCACATGTCACAGAGCATTATAAATTGAACAAATGTTTATAAACCTCAGTGAAGTTGTGACTGTTGAAGGCTATGTTTGTTGAAAAATTTTGTAAGGATTGCAAAAAGTGTTTCGAGAAGGAAAAGACCAAGAGAAAAAAAAATTGCCAAGAAATTTGGAATTGTGAACAGAGGTATTCACTACAAACTAGATACCAGATGACTAGAAGCAATACAGACAGAAAATACAGAGGGGGAAGATGAGTAACATCTAAAGGAACAAATATATTATGCTGTTGAGCAAATGAAATAGGACTTCAGGCTCAGAAATTACAGCACTGGTGAACAGCGCACAAAATCTGGTGTCCCTGACAACAGTAAAAAGGCACCTTAAAGCTGCTAGTTTAAATGATAATGTGGCTGAGGAAAAAGCAACTTTTTAGACCTTCTAATAGAGCAAAACATTACACAAACATTAGATCACAGAAGGCTGGAATGTGTGTGTGTTGAGTCAAAGTTTCAGGTGCACAGGTCAAAACATGTTGCTCCTACAGTTAAACATAAAAGGTGGTAGCATAATGGTTTGGGGGGTGTTTTGGAGTTAATGCAGTTGATCTTTGTACAATTAATGGAACACTGACAAAGCTATAACTAGTGTTTTGCAAAAAACATGCAATTCCTTCTGTCAGTCGATAAATAAGTGCCCGGGGTTCATGCAACAAGATGACTAAGCACACTTCTAAATTATGCAATGTTTGGGAAACAAAATAGGTAGACTGTCCTCCAGATTATGTATTAGCCACTGCAGTCAGTCATTTTATCTTTTATGGAATACCTACAAACAGCAGAGAACTGGGTGACACCTGCATGTTTGGTAAAGTCACACAACAGACTCCTCAGAACTTGTAAAGTTATTATCAGAGAAATTTGTTTCATCAAAATAACCACTCAAGTCAAAGTTTATTAGATATTATTTAGCATCCCTGCATTGTATCTCAACATTCAACATTTTATGGCAAAAATTGGCTGCACTATTCTTTTCTGCTACTCCTAAATGACTCAGTGTAAATTTAAATAATAATAATAATAATAATCTCAATTTGATAAAGAGGGTTCCCATTAACCTTAGATTTTGTATAATCTGCTGTAGAGACATGAAAAAGCCAAAGAGAGAGAGAAGGGGGGCTGGCGTTTACAGTTATTAAATTATTTCATTATGAAGAGAAGTTTTACTATTCTCAATTTGGTTACACACATTTTTTTAAAATCTAGATTTCGTTATTCAGCAATACTTTCACTCAGATATTACAATTATTTGATGTTTGGCAGGCACCATCGCATTACTTACCTGTTCATCCATAAACAATTGTTACCATCCCTTTTGAACTTATGGTGGCAAGAAAGAATAACTAGATATGCAGTACTGACTAGCATTTTCATGAATTTTTCAGCACAGTTTTGTGATAAACAAATGAACTGAAGTATGAGAACATGCCGAGTTTTTTTTCTTTTTTTTTTGAATGGAATACTAAATAAAAGCATTCCCTGATTATTTCAGATGGGCATCTTTCTCGATCAGGGCTAATTAAAAAAAAACTTGTCCTCATATGTGTGTTTGCATCCTAACTTCCATCTGCATATCTATTAGTGCACTTAAAGCGCATGCTATCCTAAATTATTTATCAGAAATAGTCAAGCTACTTGCAAAAAAACTGATATTCCCTGGTTTAAAGATCAT
>JACATO010001166.1:0-22500 GCA_018389105.1 Nautilus pompilius | reverse complement strand
TATCATTCTTAACAGGTGTAAAAAAAAAATTCTAACAAATAAATAAATGCAATTAAAAAGAGGCTATCTTTGTTTGATAATTATCTTCCATCTGATTTGTACTGGTAGGGGTGAGAGATAATGCAAACGAACACCGAGTAACTTAATTCACTTCGTGACTAAACTTACCGGTATCAACTGTTTCAACTGAATTTCAGAAAAATGTAAGATTTCGATGCTTCTCAAAGATGCTCGGGTAACGCCATAGGTTTCTTGCCAAGATCATCAACTTTCTTTGCGCCATGATTGTGTGTAGTGGTGTATGGCATCTGCATGAATTCTGAAGTCACTACGTAGTTGTTGTCTTTTTTTAAACTCTCTCTCCAGAAGAGCTCTAAAAAAGCACAAAATGGTGTTCTCCGAATTATCGACAGACACAACCAGTCCTTTCTTTTACGCATTTCATAAGTTTGGATTAGTTAATTTTCTTATTTAAAGTAAATAACGAACTAGTTACTGAGCGAATTTCCATTAAGAATTATTTCAAACGTTTTCATGTTTTGCATGTTTATTATTTTCCAAAGAAAGAGCCGCTTTCTGAAAATCTATGGCTTTTAGCCACCTTTCTAACGTCATCTTTATAATTTCCGTCATTGTTCCTAAGGCTCCGATCACAACTGGTATCAATCAACTTCACTAATTTTCCACAGTTTTTCATTTTCTATCTTCAGATCTTTGTTGTTGTTGTTGCTATTATTATTATTATTATTGTTGTTGTTGTTTAAGTAAAATACCTATGTTTGATGAGAGATAACTTATTAATTTTTAAAGAAAATATAGCAACTTCATTTGCACGAGGCAGAAAGTGGCAGATCCATCCTTGGTTCAAACAGGTGACGAATGACAGTTTTTCCTTATTATAGTATTTTTTTAAATAAAAAAAGAAAAGAAAACCTCGAAAGTTCGCGAAATAATCGATGGACGAATAACGTTTTACCTTTTACCATCATCTTTAATGACGAATGTACAGAACCAAGATTCCACCTGCTTGTAGTCAAGTAGCGAACAGATATTATGGCGTGACCAGATGTGGCTTCGATATAAAGTGATTTCTAGCGAGAGCGCTAGTTGGAAATTCGGTTTTTCGCCAATATTAATACGCCGGGAACTTGTCAAGGGCCCCACCCCATCCTTCTTGGTTTTATTCAGTTCAAAACTTTTGTTTAGAAAACTAAAGGGGAAAACCAGACTTTGATAAGTTTCTGTACAGTTTTTATCCAACAGCAGCGGCTCACCGGGCATAAATTTACAACGAGAAGGAAAATAAAAAAACTGTTGACCGCGGAGATGTCGTCTAAACCAAGGACCCAGTTCCATTTTTTTCTTTTTTTCTGTTTTAGAATTAGAGTTTATCCGCCATGCTCGGCCTTGACAAGCGCACCCTCCACGAGCAGACCTCCTGCTCAGGGTAGCATTCTCACCTGGTAAATCAACCATCCGTCCGCCTGCACTTTATTCCACCGACCAAGCAAATCGCACCGACTTGCTCGCGCGCCGTCGTTCCATCGGCTGGCAGAGCCGGAGTTAAACGATTCGTTACTTCGCTCGAGTGCTTACGACCGCCCATCTGGGTCGTGTGAGAGCCGTCCTTAGTAGTAACGTCCGCACCTTTCGCCCACCGTGATCGGACGGCGGTCTGTAGTTGTTTGGATTGCTACCAAGGAACCATAACAGTTTCGTGGAAAATATGCGGAGTAATCTTTGGCTGCATTCAATCTATTTAACTTTTCGGAAGCCGAAACCACTTAATTGGAAGAAAAAAAAAAAAACTAACCCCGAAGAGATGAGCATAAATTATTCACGTGTCCGCACTACGGCGAACTAAGGTAGAAAGCTGTTAAAAGTTAATGATAGCTTTTCCTTACTAGTGTTAAATTTTACAATTAAAACGTAGAATAGCGTTAGTAATCTACTATACCGTTTCTTAAAACTTTTCTTTTAAAGATGCAGTAACAAAAGGAACCGGAAGCAAATCTTGAATTTTACAGTCCTATTGAAAGTAATCCGATGATGAGAATGGGACTTAACCCAGTGTTGTTTTCCCTTACTGTCAGCAGAGTCAGCTCACCCCCACCCACCCCATCCACCCCAAAAGTAGTTTTCTGTCGAGTTATACTCGTTTTAATTAACTGATTGATTAATCGTATTTAGGAGAGGTTACTATCTTGTCTCGTGAAATTGTTGCCCCTCTCTCCCACCTCGACGCCTCCGATCGGCAAGATAACACTTCCGCATATCCCATTGAGCGCCGCCTAGACCGCGAGACCGCTTAAAGATAGATCCAGGCTCTGGCGACGGACGGATAGACACCGCTTCGACATCAGGTTTATGGAGTTGCGTGGTCGATTAAAAACCCCTCATCGCATCGAAACGAAACGAAATGGCAGCCGTATATATTAGATTCCAGATTGTTGTTGTTTTAGAGTGATACAACGACACGCTTGGGCTTCTGTTCTTATTAATAATAAAAGAAATTTTATTTGGAAAAAAAAAAGAAAATATTAATCCGTGCATATCTGTTTCTTAACGTCGCTCACCATATTGACGACTATAGATGGCGGAATGTACGTGTAGTCGTTGTTGTATTCATTGTCGTAGTTGGAGTTCTGCCACTTGACGTACTTCAGCTTCCGCCATTTCGCTATGGACTGGAAGTGCTGGTTCATGTCGGACCAGTAAGTAGGGAACAGCTCCACTAGCCCCGCGTGTTTCGGGATGAAGAGCGCATGCGTCAGACCCGCCCCGTGCATGCCGATAAGGATATCTGTATTTGCGATCCATTTTAACTGCGCCTCCATCTCAAAGCTGTCCAGCTGGATTCCTCTGATGTCGTGCCCCTTCAGCAGGTCCCGCAAGCGAGACACCAGCTCGCCCTCGTTGCGGATTTTCCGGGAGACCAGCCCCTTTGGGTTTCGCGGGTGAGCGACGTAGTCGTGTCTCCACACGAAGAGCACCGAAAGCCGGGAGCAGTTCAACGGCTTGTGAAGGTTCTGCAGGTAACGCGTCAGGAAGAACTCCCGGAATTCTTCCACATACGGCAGCTGGGACCTGGGGAAGTTCAAAAGAGGGCTGTTGTACCCCATCATGTTCCAAACCATGTCCCGGTACATAACGGGCTGTTTCAGGTGCTTCACTCGCTGGTGACCGCCGAAAAGCACGTCCCAGACCCTGTCCAGAGATCCGTAGGGGTGCGCGTCGACCCAGAGAACCCGAGTCGACTCCGGCTCTTGCTTGAAGATGACCATCATCAGGAACGCGTTGTAGAAATCGGTCATCGTGTGGAAGAGATTCACGTATTCGTAGCGCTGAACTCCGATGGTGAACCGTTTTTCGAAGATTTTAATTGGTTCGAAAAACTTTCCGACGACGACGGACTTGAGCCAGTCGTTCAGGTGGTTCTTTCCGTTGAAGACGTAGCTCGGCTGCTCGGGGCACCGCAGAGTGAAAAAACCCGGGCGCAGAGTCAGGTACTCGGCCTCCTCCGTCTGGTTCATGACCTCGGCCAGATTCTCTCCGCCCAAGCGACCTCGGCTCTTGCCCGGATCGACGACGACGTCGCGGAACCGGATGAACTCGTTCCCGTAAGCCTCGATCCGGCTTCCGCAGACGGCCGTTTTCTTGCCGAGCCACCGGCGCGCCGTCTCGTCGGACACGTTGAAGGGGCCGGAAAAGAACTCGAAGTAGTGGCTCGGCGGCACTCCGGACGACCCACCCACGACGGACAAGGGCCTGACGGAAACCCTGGTTCCGTTCCCGCTTCGCTTCATCGCGTACCGCTGGATCTTCTCGGTGTTTTCGAGCAGGGTGCGCCTAGACAGCGTCGGCACCACGACGACACTCCACAGAACCATCCCCGATCCGGCCAAGAGGAGATAAATGGCGACTATCACGAGCAGTGATTTCTTCAACCTCTGCTTGCAACAAGAGCGAGCACGCATCATCGTGCAGCTCCAAATCGCAGACTTTATTTCCTTATTAGCCACGGGGCATAATTCGGTCCGGATTAAAATTTTTGCCAGAGACACTGAAATAAATAAATAAATAATTACATACATACAGAATCTTGTTTCTCGTCACAAAAAACAATCAATTTTGCTTTTTTTGTGGTGGTTAGTAATTAAAACAGTTTCAACAACCTCCTGCCTAATCAATAACAATAATATCTTTGTTTTATTTAATAGACTCAGAAAACGGATCTATCAACCATTATGTATTCACAAACACACCCATTATATATCTGTACCGGTTTTATAGATTTTAAATGCTCGGGTAATACACCATGCCTTGTTAACACTAACGGATAGTTTTCCCCCGGTGTTGATTCGTTTCACAAGAACGACCCCTTTGTAAACAAATAAATGGAATTTCAAAACAAAAGGGGGAAAAAACACAAACAAATCGGAATAAACCCAGCGGAAACATTCCACAATATATTAAGGAACTTAAAAAAAAAAGAAGAAGAAAAAATGGAAAGTAAAAAAGAGCTGATCTTATGGAGTAAATATTTTGAATAAGGCTGCTTAATCATACGTCAAAATCTAATGGCGAATTTCCACTCGAGTCTATTAATGTAGCACCACCACCCACGTTTGCACAATGTAAAGATCATTCGAACTACAGTTCTCACTTTTAAAGAGAAGATAACAGGATTTTAAACAATAGTAAGTGCTGAACAAATGTACGCTTAAATTTAGTCTTATCGTTAGTTATTCAAATTGCAGACAATTGGTAGACGACCATCTTTAAACGCAATACTTTCTTTTAATTAAAACATGTAGATTAGGCTATAATCGACGTCAAATGGTTAATGAGCTATAATCGACGTCACGTGGTTACGTACAGATGAGCTATAATCGACGTCACGTGGTTACGTACAGATGAGCTATAATCGACGTCACATCCTTTGACCTTTAGAGAATTACTGTTGCTATAACAACTTATCCTTTAGCCTCACTGATGAACAAAAGAAGGAAAAAAATGAAAATATGGCAGTAGAAAGAAAGTAGACGGCTGGCGCTGGCATTTCCCATTACCTTAGTCTAACTGAACTACCGATCCTACGTTTTGGAGATCGGTAGACGACTATTAACCGGAAATCCCGGGCCGCGCGCGGCAGTCTGCACAAGCAGAGACACACACACACACACACACACACAACACACACAGAGGCATAGCAGACAAGTTAAGCTCACGATCTGTCAAAGCGTTGCGCACTTACCACGAATTCAGCTCTGGCCTGGGAACCGATCTAAAATTGTCAGTGTTATATCTATAACTGAAGTAATCCGCGCCGAAAAAAAACCCACGCATTCTTAAATAAGTGCAGTCTGTCCGACATTAGATCTAGCCGTATCCGAACGCGCGCGCGTTTCCAAAATTTCTGTTACAAATTAATAACCATTTGTTTTTTAAAATTATTATTATTATTATTATTATTATTATTATTATTATTATTATTATTATTATTCACTGTTTTAATTATAGATTTTAAAATGCAATAATGTCAATAATGTCGCGTTGCCCGGCAACCAACTTTATGCTCTAAGCTAACCCCGAATTCAGCCACACAGATATCAAATTATTCTAATGTTTGCCAAATACCCACTGTAGACAATGGATTCGCCTACCATGAGTAAATATAGAACAAATTAACAAAGAAAGCTTGTATATTTTTCAAGTATCTTTATTGTGTATATAAAATATTGCACAATATAATCGTAATTGCGCGTTATTGGTCGCCATATTTAACTGGCACGACAAGAATTAGACCAGGTGATTCGGTATTAAAGCCTACCTTTTCACATTTCTTGAACGTGTCCCCTGATATTTATCTAAAATCAGAACCCACGTTAATTACAAGAATTTCCAGACTGACTGGGATTGTGCATAGGTGAGACACCGTCAGCATAGAGTCTTTAAAACAGGAAGCGAAGTTAAAGATCTTAAGCTCTTTGAGTCCGACACTGGCTCTTCTACCCGGAAATGGACCTGGTAGTCATGAGAGAAATGTCGACAGCCGTCATCGCTTGGAAAAATGCACCGGACAACAGGTTTAAAAACAAAACCTTCGTCTGCCAAAGAGTGCATTCCTCGCAACCTGTTGATTTAAGAGCGCCCCCCCCAACAAAGCCAGATTTAAGCTTGGTTACGTAACTTATGACCCCGATAACCGGTAGGGGGAGGGGTTGCACCTCCCGCCAGGCCCGGTGTAGAGATTCAATACCGCTCCAGTCTATGACATCCGCCCGGCTGGTGTATCGTGGGAAAGTCGCAGGTGAGAACAATCGAACCTTGCATCTGGGGAAAAGAACGAGGTCGTTAGATTATGAGATAAAAGATCACGGGGGACAGGGACGAACAGCTATAGCAGGAAGCCGGGCCAGATGGAGGTTGGTGCGGACTTTCAGGCTTGTTCATGAGTGCGATCAAGAGACGATCGTCAATTGGGGGGGGGGGTTCGAACCCAGCCCCCGCCCATCCAGCCGGGGTAGCGCGACGAAACCCCCGACTCATCGGAAAGGCCGAAAGTCCGCGCCCCTATTCTCCACGCCAGATCAAGCTCCGTATGTCTGGTCAGCCGGAGAACATTTTCCCTCCCCCTTTTTCCCCCTTCTTACCTGCGTTTCTTCGCTCGGCCATTGATCCATTAGATTATCGGATGGTCCATCCTTCGTTTTCTTTTTTTTATGGGTGTGACGGCGGCGCGGGGTTGGGCGGAAGTGGTTCCCTCTCACCTTGACCACGGGCCTCCACCGAAGAAGTCACGTACGCACGAACGAACCACTCCTAGACATCGATTATCTCCTCTTTGCTATTTCGACAGCGACGGGCCCCGCGCCGCGTTAACTCGTTCTGTGTGTGTGTGTGGGGGGGGGGGGGAGCTCGCGGGACCAAATCTATCCATGTCGCCGACCGAGAATTCTCATTACAATAGTCGTCTGTCAACCACCACCCCCGCAAAAACCCTAATAATGCCGCGCGCGGGCTCGGCGCACCAAACTTTACACATAAGCATGTCGTCTGCTTTCGGCGTCCCCGCCCTTCATGGCGGTAGTTCTCCCCCCCCCACCCTTCCGCATGAATTTCTACTCCGCTGTAGGACATTAGTCGCCGCCGCGCCCCTCGACCCCGTCCCACCCGGAGGTGGAGGAGGAAGGGGGGGGGCTACGAGCAGACGACACTATCGCAAAGGCCATATTTTCACACACACACACACGGGTGACATCGAGTAGCCGCGCATGCGCTGGCAAACGACTCGGCCGTTGCCAGCCTCTGGCGTTCCGCGTTACCTCCTCCCTCCCCCCCACCAAACTTATCTCTCGCCCAGTCGAGCATTCCGTCTCACCTGTCCGCCCTGCTGCCCACCGACGCAAATCTAACACGATCGACAACGCCAGCCAGCCAGCACCGCAGTTCGGAGGACCCCCAGTATAGAAATGGCCGATATTCCCCGACACCGCCCGACGGCCAATGACATACGTCGGCACATACGGCTGCGGAGCCCGTCGTAATCGACAGGATGCTTGCTCCGTGTCCGGTTGGATGCAGAAGAAGAAAGCTAGAACCCGTTTCTTGTTTTAATGGTAACGATTATAAGACCACCCTGCCACCGTCTTTCAACTCTCTTATTTCCACCTGCCGGCTGTTTGAAGAAAAAAAAACAAAATGTGTGTGGGTCAGAGGGTAAGTAGGAAACGTCGAACTCTATTTCTGAGATGAACTTACTACCAATGGACAGAAATCAACCCTCGACTTAATTATTCTGGTAGAGCGGCACTTAGACGAGAGAGAGAGAGAGAGCATAAGATCGAACACCGATAGACTCTCGACAGTTGTTCGTATTTGGACGATTTAGGAGATTTATAGAATTTAAAACAGAGATTAAGAGATCTCGGATAATGTAAGACAAATTAAATACCTATAAACCCTGCTCTCTGGGGGGTAAGACTTTTAAAAGCGAGAAAACAGGTAGAAAAGGCTTCTGTTTTGAGCTTAGAAAACATTAATAGGTTCATATTTCTTCTTCTATCACTCAGTTCATAAGAGTGGGGATGCGTTGCACCGTCGCTATGCCCGGTGCATCCGTCTTCAGCAGCGGTTTATTCTTCTGACTTCTCCTCGTCGTAGGAGACTCGCCTCTGTCGTGGCTATAGATCGTCCCCCCCCCGACATTGGCACAGCAACAATGCCAGTAAAGTACCTCGCTCGAGGGTCACAACAACGCGCCAGCAGCGGGAATCGAACCCACGACCCTTGGGTCCTGGAGCCCACACGGCTCACCCACTGAGCCCCATCGCCTGGCGGGTTTTATGTTTCAATTTGTATTGTGTGCAGAATATTAAAAAATAACCAAGTGAAACCCAGTGCAAGAGAACACGTGGATCTCTCGCTTTTTATACGAGGTCAGAGTCATTTTAGTTAATTAAAAATTTATCTAAACTAATTAGAATGCACATAAATTTTAAGAAAATCTCTATGTGCCCCAACTGCTTGTTAAATTATATAGATGTGAAATAACTTACAAAACAAAGACAGGTGTAGTAAAAATTTACCAGTTTTAACTAGATTGCCTTAGCGTACAATAATAATTAGAGACAACTTATATATAAAAATATCTGAAGATTACGTAAAAAACTGTCGTGGTATCTGACATTTAATTAGTAGAGGGAGATTATCAGGTCTCACCATGAAGATGTCATAGAATTAGCTGATTAAAAGTGTAAAGTTTTTCATATATAAATTAAGACTCAACTAATGAAAAACCATTCATTATTTACTTAGTTGCAAACAATCTCTTCGATTGAACTACGTGTCAGCTGCTCCCAATGGATGGATATGAGTAGAACAACATTACAAAAGCTTAGCCATAAGGATTAATCCCGATCCATCAATGGATGTGATTAATGAGATAGAAAGAATAATCCAAAGAATCACATGACCACCATAAATACTATCCACTATCCGTAGACAAACTTAATCCTGAATACTGTTTTGCCTTAACAAAACAAGAGGACAGAAAACTAAGCTCAGAGACCGACATACTACTCTTCACGTGTCCCATAACCCATAGGTCGCTGGGGCACCTCGAGAGGTGTGTCTAGGGTATTTTACAACCCGGCGGAGCCCATCACTCCCCAAGTTGAATGTCAGCGTCTTGAAAAGGGCCGTAGTATACAGCTATCTCGGGTATACCTCCGAACCCACCTGGGATCAAACCCGCGACGAAAGAATTGACGAGCGAACCCGCTACCCACTGCGCCACGACGCAACATGCCATTGAGATAGCTAAATACCTTTATGTCGTACATTATAGAACTCTTCCGCTATGTTTATATCTAGGCAAGAAATAAAGGATTTGCTTGGTTAGGACTCTATATGGAGTTAATACAGATGTGAAAACCAAGTCAAATGATTTAGAATATATAACTCACTCTGTTTTCTTAAATTGTTCATTGCTTCACCACAGACGAGCCAATGGTGGTAAGAGTTTTCAGAATGGATATTTTAGATTATTCAAGACATTTAAAGGCAGACTTTCGTTCAAATATCATGAGATTGAAATATAAAGACAGACCACCATTATATTTTTCAGATACAAATTCTCCATGCTACCGCAGAAAGCAGGAGAGACATGTACAAAGATATCGATCTCTGTGATACTTCTGCTTCCTCATTAAAGCACCTCTCCAGAATAAGAGGACACAATGAAAATGCTGGAGGAAAGGCTAGAGATGGAAAAATCCATAAACATATTTTGTAGACTTAGCGGTTCAAAAATTTAAAAAAAATTTGTTGGGAAAATAAAAAAAATAGTAAAGATGATATTTTAAAAAATCTCTTATAGGATAAAAAAGGGCGGGAGTTGCGGTAAAATCGCTTTTCCTAGGCGTATGTAGCTAAATCCGGGATTTTCGGAGTCCAATAGATGTAGTCCTCCTAGCGGTACTGCTTTCTGTCGCCGAAGGTCTCTCTCTCTCGCCATTATGCACGAACGGAGAATAAGACGTAGATGCGATGATGCGGGGGGGGGCTGTATATTATCACGTGGCTGAAGCGTAGCTACCCAACCCAGTCGGTCGCAAGCACACGATTTACTTTGGTAACCAAACTGTAGAGCGAGATGGCACAAGGCAGTCCAGGCTTGCGCAGGATAAGAACAAAGGAATTAACATACAACCAAAAGAAGAAGAAGAAAACGTTATGCAATTTTAGGAGGAAAGTAAATTATAGAATGAAAGCTTGGCCTATTTTCCTATACAAACCGAATTTTAACCGAAATGTAACATTTTCTCAGCATCGATTTTCTCTCCATTGTCATACAGTTTTCACCGAGGCTTTGGGAAAACTGTAAACAGATTTTAATACCCATTTCCTTTAGCCGCTCGCCCAGCCGTTCAAATAACTCCCCTTCCTTAGATCTTATTTGAGTGTAATCTGTTCAGCCTAATTAAAGAAAAAAAACACACAACACAAAAGCAAAATCAAAAAAAAAAAAGACGCTGAAGCCAAGCGACTTAACATAATTAAGATCTGGATTCAGCGAACACATTGCTAATGAAAAATTATAGAATGCACTTGAGAAATATTTAATTAATATCCATCGATACTCCGGAGAGACTGCCATCTGGTAGCTCGGAGCTCTTATGAAGTGAGAGAAGGAAATGCAGAGCCGTCAGATCTCTCTAGGGTACGCACATGCGTAGTGTATACGAAGTTGTCTGCAATCTCCGCGACAGGAGAGCTCTGGAGATGCCCGTACAATGGCGTACATGTTCGGGAAGTATTAAAAGCTGAAATTCTTTTTAGGGCTCTGATGTAGGCGAGTTATTAAAATGATGTTTTTAGATAAAGGATGAATTCGGCCTTTTGTATCAACAAATTTCAGTGGTTCTCTCAATTGAAATCTAAAAAAAAAAAAGTAATAGAGAAAGCAACGCACTGTTAGTGAAGAAACAAAGCAGACAGTCCTTATCTCAGGCCTGGCTACATACTCACATTAAAGTAAAAGGGGGCTGTCTCCTTTTTGCGGAGTTAGGAACGAACAAATGCTACAGGGACAACTCTAACCTATCTCGATGTTCATCACTGAAGGACAAACCTGATTTCTTTCTTGTTTACAGTGTTTCTAATGTCTGCAGAGTTCTTTTTGGACTCATCGATCTTTAAATCCCTCCTAACCCCATCAGCGCATTGGAATGGGTACCAACTCTTCTTTTACCTTCTCACAACTAAAGGTAACGTCGCAGGCAAGTCCAATGAATTAGGCAAAAGAGACGGCCATTTATATTACGTCGCCAGAGATGTGATGTCGGTAAGTCATACAGTGGTCATGGTAACGGTACACCGTTTCCAAGGTGAAGCCTGGAGCTTACATAGCCACTGAACCAAGTCTTGCTTTATCAGTAATAAACTTTAGTAGGCAGCATGAATAACTCAAGGACTCTGTCTTTACAGTCTTTACATGGAGTTCATGCGACGTGTACTACTACTACTACTACTACTACTACTACTACTACTACTACTACTGCTACTGCTGCTACTACTACTAATACCCTTTATATTTAACAGCATCCTCAAACCGAGTAAAGATGATCTTTGGTTCCTTGTATCATTCATTAAAGGTAAGGTAAAGGCGACCACTTTCTCCCACTGAGCTCCATAAGGGTAAGAGCGCGTGGCGATGATGTGAGTGATCATCACAAAATTAAATATTTCAATGACTTGTCTCTATCGTAAAAGACATCTCTCTCTCTCTCTCTCTCTCCCTCTCCCTCCATCCATCTCTCTCTCTCTCTCTGTCTGTCTGTCTCCATCCTCTCCTCTCTCTCTGTCTGTCTGTCTTGTCTCCATCTCTCTCTCTCTCTTCTGTCTGTCTGTCTCATCTCTCTCTCTCTCTCTCTCTCTCTCTCTCTCTCTCTCTCTCTCTCTCTCTCTCTCTCCCTCTCCCCTATAGACGCCCGACACAGGATCGAATTTAGTTTTGCACAAATAAACAGGTGAAACACATTACCTCTAAATGCAAGTGCAAATGTCAACCTGTCTCACAGCATAATTCCCCGACCCGACTGGTTCGTACGTTCTGAAAGTCCTCGCCGTCCGATTACCTGATCTCTTTTCTCGCCAATTTACTGGGTCGCAGTTAGTGACGGCCTTCTCCAGGCACCACAAACAGCAGATTTCCTGTTTACTATGACATTCAGCTGCAAAACAATTAGCTCCACCATTTTATTTTAAAAGAAAAACTAACCGATGCACCCTCCGCCTGTCTACTTAGTTCCAGCCTCTCCCTAGCCGCCGTCTCTCGATATTCGGCACCAGACAGCGGGTTTCGTCCCGCCATCGACACCGAGCGGTCAGCGTCTTCATCGAGCTTAAGCGAAGCTCGTGCTCGACCAACCAAAGCAAGATTTTACCTCCCCCAAACTAGGAAAAACATTTACGCTCGAGCCGAAAATGCCACCCGGTTTCCGAACCTTTGATCTTCGGCGATTGCCCTCCATCTACGAACTGGACGCCAAGCCGATCACCGGTTCCGCCGCCCCACCCACCCAGCAACGTTTCGAAGGACCTCTTCCTGGATTGGACGTCATCACTGCGCAATCGATACGAATCGCGGTTTGTAGCCCTTGTGTCAGACCGACCAGCTGTACTCGATCGTGCCGTTCACGGTCGACTCGAGCCCCCCCCGTACCAGGTTGTCCGTGCGGGTGTGTCGTCTTTGCTTAACCAAAACTTCGCAATCTCCTCCTCTTGACAATTAACGTCGTCAAACTCATCCCAGTTTTCTTTCTTCCTCTGACCCAAACCCGCAGGGCTGGAATAGCACAGCTGGAGTGGAGCATCTCTTTCCTTCTCTCGCGTCGCACTTCCTAAATATACGCTCTGTCATCTTGGCGGACGAGGGAAAAATCCTCACCGTTAGAGGTATTCACATTTGGCGACTGCTAATTCTCAGCATAGATTCTTTTAGATTAGACAATGGAAAGCATCAACCGAGCAATCGATAACGGAAACCATCGGTTACAGGCTCTTCTGTCTTTGGTAACGATAGCCTTCATTGCTTGCTACCAGCATAGTTTGACATAGAAAATAACTAAAACTCTACCGGGAATCCTTTTTAACCCTTGTTCAATCAATGTCCCGTATCCTACTTTGATGTCGAAAATATCCGGTCACTCCAAGTACGCTGATAACAACAACAAGAGAAACAAACGGAATCTCGGCTGGCGGTTATTGTTAAGCTATTCCATGGTTTGATTGCTTAGAGATTCGTCGACTTAACATATTACCTTCCACTTTCGATGGCTTAAAATCAATAATTCTGTCTTCGCTTCGAAAAGTTGCACGAATCGGCGAAATACGATACTTCATTGTACGCGCACACACACACACACACACACGGATTCCAGTAATCAAATCATCCTCGCCGTACCTGAAAACCACAGATTCCAGTATAATAGCCGGCGCCCAGGTCTGCAAGTTGTTTCGGATCGATCTGCCAGGCAGGGTGGGCGATCTGACGTGACGCGATATTTTCGGATCGTGCGCGCCCGTCGCTAATGGCGAGAATAAAACTCGCGAATAAGCAGAGCGCGATGCCGGCTGTAACGGGACACCGCGGAGGAGGTGCGAGAAGCACGCCCGACTCTCAGCGAGCGGTGTCTGCTATTTCTCCGCGAAGTTATGCGGCCGGAATCTTTTTCGAGATTTTAGCTCTCCATCGGTTGTTTAGATCATCACCGCCGTGAGCGGCATCGCAAATCAGTTTCAGCGGAGGAGGAGGAGGAGAGGGGGTGGGGGGTACATAACAGCGAAAATGCCGATTAGTTCCGAGTGGCTTAATCCTAAGAAATAGTCAAAGAGGGACCAGACTGCGCATCTTAGAATTTTCGAGCTGCGGCGGCCTGCTTGCTGGGTTTCTCCCGGTGCCAGCAACAACGATCAGCTTCAGATTGACAGTGCGCCATAGCCGCGCCGACCTCATAGCTTCTTCGGTTGGCAGCGCGGTGATCGCATTGACAAGACTACCCCGACAAAGCTGGCCTTGAAACATGAAGGTCGGGGTTATCAGCTTAGTTATTCGCTGGTCGGAGGGGCCCACGCTAGGTTAAATCTCCCCGACCGCGGTTCGAGACCGAGCCGTCAGCCATATCGGCCCGTTGCCCCAGGCCCACCAGGCTGCCGGCAGAAGGGATGTCCTGCTTATTGCCGACTGCCGTGTTCTGAACCCATTTTTCATCGTGGGTGTCGGCGGACTGCTGTCTCGTCAGCTTCCTTTAACAGCTGAAGACGGGGACTCTCCCCCCTTATTCGCCCAGTCGGCTGTTCCGGCCACCTCCCGCCGGCCCGTTAACGTCGACGGTTTGAGCGCCAAACTGACCACCTGACTTCGCACAAAATGGCGGCGATGGCTCGGAAGACATCACGCGCGTACGTAGATGTGTAAACGTGTTGTTATCAGAAAAATCAAGGCGCATCACCGATAAAAAAAAAAAAAAGTATTATTATATGTTCTGCTACAGAATCCAAGGCGGCCGTTGGTCCAGTGCCAGACAGGAAGCTGCCGTCTGTTTTACAATAAACATCCAAGCTAAGAATGTCTCACGCGGCTGAGTCCGGCTTAACACGGCTTCCCTGTTCTCGGCGGGTCGTCCGCGACAGAAAGTAGTGCGAAACGCCATGTTTTCGCCATCGCCAAATTTACAAAGGCAAAGCGGTTCCTGACTGCAAACAGCTTTACTACCATTCAGAAATTTATGAAAAAAGACAAAAAAAAAAAAAAACGAACCAAAGACGTCGGGATCCTATTCCTTCCACAAGTGGCCTCTCTCTCAGGGACTATCCTCATGCTTCCAACGGAGACGCCGATGATCCAGTGTTCATAACTGATGACGAGCGAGAAACAACAGATGCAGCTTACCGCATCATCAGCCATCACTATGCAAGCGGAAACCAATAGGATCTAAGGTAAAATCAGTACTGTATCATATTATATTTTACATTGTTCACTACTGTTACTACACTTAATTAATTATCTCCTCTCTCTCGTCTCACTCATGATTCATCTCCTCTCTCTCTCCTATCCTCTCTCTCCTCTCTCTCTCTCCTCTCTCTCTCTCTCTCTCTCTCTCTCTCTCTCTCTCTCTCTCACACTCTCTCTCTCTCTCTCTCTCTCGCTCTCTCTCTCTATCTCTCCTCTCCATCTCTCTCTCTCTCTCTCCTCCATCTCTCTCCCCTCTCTCTGTCTGTCTCCATCTCTCTCTCTCTCTCTCTCTCTCTCCATCTCTCTCTCCATCTTCATGCACGATATTTCCATCATATTACATGTATTTAAATGGGGAAAGTGATTCGCTTACCACGATGATGTTCAGGGACGCATCTATCGTGTTAAGCGAGACTTAGCTATATATATATTATTCTTAAAACGAAGAATCGTTTACCACACATACAAGATGCAGATTTTTCATAACCTAAGCGCATGCACACAAGTAAAATCAACAAAACTGTTTGTTCTGAGAGTTCAGAAAACCGGCTTGGTTAACCCTCTTCGGTTGAACGTTGTCGAAAACTGTCAGTGCCTTCTGTCTGCTGTCTACTTTAGGACTTCCGAAACGTAATGTATACGGGACAAAACAGAAGTGAAAGGGCCGTTCTGTTTGCATATGGACTACTGAAGGAAACAGCATAAGAATGGGCCACCGAGTCAACTCTAATCGAGCTCGGCTCTCAGAATGTAACAAGAGCTGCCGAAGTACAGCTATAACCGATTTAACGACAGCCTCGTTCACGCACCGACCACAGCGCCAACCGGCCGACGACGGATTTCCGCTGATGCGGCGACTTCCGGTTTTTTTTTTTCTTTATCTCACGATAATAATTCTATAAAAAAAAAAACCTTCCCGCAAACCAACAACCGGAAACGAGGTCTCCCGAAATTCAAGCAACGCCAGCTCACCAGAGGAAAGTGAAAGTAATTTGTCGCCCAATTATCGCTGTCGGAGAGTTGAGTTTAGCCCCGGCATCATTCAAAACCGGTGTGTGTGTGTGTGTGTGTGTGTGTGTGTGTGTGTGTGTGGGTGTGTTGGTTGAGCTATTTCTTAAATAGGGGTTCTTGAATTTTCGGTTTCGCGTCGGAACCAAAATGCAAGGAGTTCAGTGGCGTAAAGATCCTTCCGAGGAAATCGGTTGCGCGATTTCACTTGAAAACGAAACCTTAAGTTTCAATAAAGGGGAAATGATGAAGCAGCCCGTAAAGCTTCTCTAGTTGGAGATAATTTAGAAAAAGAAAGAAAAAAAACGGTGGTGGGGTGGATAGGTTTGTACTGTCAGCAGAGCGGAAGGTGAGAAAAATTCCATGCGAAAGCAGCGAAGGGATCTGTCCCCGCTCGACGACTAACCTCTGGGGTTGGGGAGACGAGATCGCTTAGCGCCGCAGCGAAAAATCGACACGCAGGGTGCTACGGTGGCGCCGTCGACGGACGGACACTTCGTCGATATCGTTAAGTAGCGGAAAGAGAGAAGGCAGAGATATATAGTTTCCGAATCCCTGACACCAGCTAAGAGGAGAAGCGAATCGCCCCGGAACCATAATCACTGTGTCGTCAGTTGGGCTTGTTTTATATTTATATATATTTTCCTTTTTAAAAATAAAAGACAAACGAACTATAACCATCGAGTTCCTACTTTCAGTCGCTTTCTTTTCTCATTATTGACAGCAGTCAACGAGCAGCGCCATAGTTCTTCTGCGAAATAAAGATCAGATAAAGATCCCGCGAGCCTTGCAATTTGGGTATACATATATATAATATATATATATATATATATATAAGAAAGTAATTGATGGAATAAAACGTAAACACGCACCTACGTCTATCGAAAGATCACCTTTGAGAAAGAGGCAGATCAGTAACAACGACACAAGTGTGCATCAGACGTCTCCGGGGACGTCATTCTGCTGTGCTTTTGAGTAACTTCCGGTTACGGTATATATAGGGTTATTCAAAAAGAATGAACCGATTTCATGGCGCATTACTTCAGTTCTCAAGCATCGTCATGGAATGAGTCAGTGACCATTTGAAAGAGGACTTTTCTAAGTTTTGATTGGCTGCCACAGGGGGGCGCTGTAGTCGCGTCGTTCCTCCGGCAACGTTCAGTTGTTTGTTTACCCTCAGAATGGCGAGTCCTCAGCAAAAGGCGTTCTGCGTTCTCGAGTTTGCTAAAACAAAATCGGTTGTCACGGTGCAGCGTGATTTTTTCTTATGGGGATATGTAAAAGATCGCGTTTATGATCCACCGCTACCCACTAACCTCGATGACCTTAAACGTCGAATAACAACAGCGATCTACTCAGTGGATCGTGATATGCTGATACGCGTCAGGGAGGAATTCTCTTATCACATTGATGTTGCCCGTGCTGCGAGTGGTGGCCACATTTAACACTTGTAAGACAGGAAATAAAACTTGATTGTGAGTAGAACACCTGTGACTTAGCTGGAGTTTTCTATTGCTTTTCCTTATTAAAATATTGCGTAATGAAATCGGTTCATTCTTTTTGAATAACCATATATATATATACAGAGTTATTCAAAAAGAATGAACCGATTTCATTACTCATTAATTCAGTTCTCAAGCATCGTCATGGAATGAGTCACCGGGCCGCGGCCTTCACCCAGCGGGATATAGTTACCGCCGTCCGATTGTTATCTAACGATGTATTTAAGACTAATGTCTGAGTATTAAAGTAAATCAGAGATCGCTTGGCAATCTCTACTTGCTAAATTTCCACATACAAAAAGAATTAATTTATGAAGTACAGCACCTGGACTACTTCCATGTGAAGTGTTTCTTGTGTAATAACTTGTATGACAAGATCGACTCTTAACTGTCAAGACAACAACAGCACACTGCGCCTTGCACTAATAAACGATAGATCGATCAGATGCTTATCGCATTCTTATCCTCTTTTACATAACCAGCGAATGCCATCTGCTTTTTAAATCTGTTGATACATCGGAGAGCTTACGTTCATTGATTTTAGCATAATATATATTTTAAATAAAAAGGGCCACATAGCAAAAATGCTTAGAAGAAAATTTATTTAAGTTTTATGTTGTCGGCGAATCACCTTTGACTTTGAAGCCAAAAGATGGATGCATCATTCTTTTGAGGTTGTCAGCTATTCCCTTTAAAGCCGAAGTTGCGTTTAAGTTTCTACAGATCGAATTTGTGTCGGCGAATTTCATTGGCCGAATGATATACGTCGTTAAAATCTAAAAAAAATTGGACGATTGCTAATGTTGACAGAACTCGCGACTTTTCGAGAGAAAATTTAATATTTTATGTTTCCGAATGTAAGCGCCTCGCTGCAGCCAGACGCAACGGCAGTTAAGTTAATCGCAGAGGCCATTAGCTGATTGCTGCACGATGAAGCACATACTGTTCTGGGTCATTCTTCTATTCTTAGAATCCGGCAATTTCTGCTGGCTATTGAGGTTTCACTCCGAGGTTTTAGATGAACAGACAGAACGGTTCTTAATGGAGGAGGAGAGAGAGAGAGAGAGAGAGAGAAGAGAGAGAGAGAGAGAGAGAGAGAGAGAGAGAGAGAGACTACCGGGGTCGAGACATCGTACAAAGACTTGCTAAAAGGACGGGTGATTTGCTGTAAATCCACCTAAGATTCCCATTACGGTACAATTACAGCCGCTAAGGAAGGTCTGTTTCTAGCTAACCACATCAGTGCAAAAGTTCCACGGACATCAGCCAACCGGCTGTATTACGTCATTACACCTGTCGTGGGAGCTCAGTGTTTTGCTTATGCTATAGTTTTTTGGTCTCCACTGTAGTAAAGATCGCTACAGAAAAGACTGGAATTAGACTCGCGTTTCAAAATTTTCAATATTCTTTACTACTTCATTTAATTTTAAAACTTTTTTGGTAAGAGTTTAATTAAGAATACTTGAAGCTCGAAGTGCCAATTAGGTGAGTTCATACAATAAGTTAAATAATACATAATTATATATATTGTAATGTAAGCATATTGAACTATTTTCTCTTGCGTTGGCTAACATGAAATGAGGAAAATCATTTATTATTATTATATTATTATTATTATTATTATTATTATTATTATTATTATTATTATTATTATTATTATTATTATCTTTTTTAACGTTACGAAGAACAAGCAGTATCCGGTCAAAATGTTCCCGTGCAGACTCATTAGGGGAGAACCGCAGTACTCCGGAAAACCAGAACAGCAAGCGTTAGTAGGCCGGCAGAAGGAAAAAAAAAGATGTTTTCCGTACCACCGGCGTCGTTCTGGGGAATGGCGCAGGGGCGTTGAAGAGAAAGTAAAAGTAACAGCAAAAAAAAGAGGCCGGCTGATATAGTCTGGGAAAATCCACTATTCGAGCTCACTGCTGAATTTCCCTAACGTCGTCAGACGTGTGAGCGGTCATAAATAATCTAATCTAACCGAGTCGTCCAAATGACTGGCGCCGAAGCCGGCTGAGGTCTTGTTAGAACATGCAGGGCGGTAGATCGACGTGGAGCCTCCCTCTCCTCCCAGCCAACCGGCGGCTGGTAAACGACCCGGTTATCCTAGCGAGGTCATCACCACCCGTCGATGTCTTTCAGAATTTCCGAGGAGTTCCCGGCCTGGCCGACGACAACCACGGAGAAGAGAGAAAACGTTTTCCACGTCGACCGAACCCCCGAGAGATCGGCCCTGACTGCGTGCGGCTGAGCAGATCCGCTTACCTGAGATAGATTACATCCCCCGAGTCTGTCTCCATCTCGGCTCCTTTCAGCTGCGGTATTGATTTTAATCTTTTTTTGAACCAGGCGATTGGTTAGGGGCCCCAGCTCTGAACAAAGGCGATGCTTCTAGCAGTTTGATCGTGAGCTAAACGGCTTTTGGCTTGTACCTAATAATAATAATAATAATAATAATAATAATAATAATAATAAGAATAATAATAATAATAATAATAATAATAATAATAAACAATAATAATAATAATAATATATAATAATAATAATAATAATAATAATAATAATAATAAAAAATAATATATCAGCAGAGCAATAACCCTCAACGATTCTTGAATGTAAGAACAGATTTAATTAAATAATTAAATAAGTAGGCGTATGGCCAAAAAATAAGTCCCCCGCTTTCGGGTTTGAGCATTTAGGATATACTTTAGAATATGAAGCGATTGAGCGATGATACTAAAGGGGTTTTTGAAAATGATCGGCATTATTATCCGCAGACTGTTACAGATTCCTCAGGTTAAAATACTAGAGGACATAACTATAAACTGACAAAAGTAACAAGACTGCTGAATATTTGAAGTTTACAACTGAATGGAATAGACTCCCCATTACAGATGTACTGGGTGATAATGAAAATTTAAAATATATATACGCTTAGCCAGGGCATTTGCAGTCGTTTAGTAACCGAATCCTGATGGCGACAGGAAAGGATATCAGAAAGGTAGATTCATTAGTTAGTTCAGCTACTACTACTGTTCTCTGTGGACAGCTTTTCTTTTTTAGAGTGTAAATCGGTTTAGAAATCAAATGAGGAAGGAAGGCACTGTCTTCCATCGACGACTTGTATAGGTCGTGATGGCCTTTTCCAACTAAAAGGAAACCGTCTTAAATTAAAAAAGCTGGTTTGGCTTAATTTTGATCTTAAAAAAATAGCGTCAAATGTGAGAAGACAGAGGTGAATAATAAAGCAAAGAAAAGGATGGCAGAGAGTAAAAGGGGCAGGGTAGTGTGTTTAAGAAAGATCCAGAAAGATAGATAACCCTACATTTATTGTATTCATGATTTAGCCGCGTCACTATCATTACAATTTTATTTGTATTAGATTAGGAAAATCGTGAATATTGTGTATATAACGAAAGACCGCTCATGTTCATATAAATAGTTATACTGTGGTTACTTTTGTTTTGTATCATTTATCTGTGCTGACGTCACATCCCTCTCTGTGCCGACGTCTTACCTTTCTGTGCTGACATCATATTCCTCTCTGTACTGACGTCATATCCCTCTCTGCACTGACGTCTTACCTTTTCTGTGCTGACGTCATATCCCTCTCTGTGCCGACGTCACATCCCTCTCTGTACTGACGTGTTACCTCTCTGTGCTGACGTTATATCCCTCTGTGTGCCGACGTCACATCCCTCTCTGTACTGACGTCTTACCTTTTCTGTGCTGACGTCACATCCCTCTCTGTGCTGACGTCTTACCTCTCTGTGCCGACGTCATATCCCTCTGTGTGCCGACGTCACATCCCTCTCTGTGCTGACGTCACATCCCTCTCTGTACTGACGTCATATACCTCTCTGCACTGACGTCATATCCCTCTCTGTGCTGACGTCACATCCCTCTCTGTACTGACGTCTTACCTCTCTGTACCGACGTCATATCACTCTCTGTGCCGACGTCACATCCCTCTCTGTACTGACGTCTTACCGCTCTGTGCCGACGTCACATCCCTCTCTGTGCTGACGTCATATCCCTCTCTGCACTGACGTCATATCCCTCTCTGTACTGACGTCTTACCTCTCTCTCTCTCTCTCTCTCTCTCTCTCTCTGATACAACCTTTCTCCCCTGTGCCTCGGATTAGGAAAATACTTTTCCCGTTGTCTTCCTGTTTGACGAGAAAATCCGCGTATCGCTTCGACTCTCAGGCCTTTTGTATTATGAGAGCGCTGAATGATTAAAAGTACAGTCAGTTCGACACAAATAATACAAATAAAGATAAACATCAGGAATAGAAGACCGATGAATAGCTATGTAGCACACACACACCACCCTCCACCATTCACGTGATCAGTGAATCGCTCGTGAGTCAGGCGGAGCGAATTCTTTCTTTCCCCATGGTAGAACGTTACTGCGAGTGGGGATTGGGGTTAGGTCTAATTCGAAGTGAAGCCGCTAGCCATAGCGAGGAGCAAATATAGAGAGTTTCGACCGTCGGCGAGCCGGGCCGGGAGAATGGACGAAGATGTCGACTTTCCTGTCGGGGAATTAAAAAAAAAAAATTCCGCTCGTCGCTAAGGAGAGAGGCTGAAGCCGGGATTTAAAACTGCTGAGGGGATTTATAGCAGCCACAAGACGGAGTTCAGGAAGGTACTGGCGTGACTGCGGTACTGTCCTCGGGGACTTATCTGCCCCACTTCGCTTTAAAAAAAAAAAAATCCAGACATAATGGGGTCCGATCGTGAGTGGAATTTGAATGGCGATAAGCTTCAGTTTGTGGTCAGCAGAGATCGGGCCGCGTGAGGAGGCGGGCCATATACGTACACCTGGGGCTGAGAGAGTCCCCGTCTACGGTACGGACGGAGGAGGGTCCCGCGTCGGCCGGATATCTGGGACGGCGGGGCAGGTGGACACGGAGAACGGGAGTGGAGAGGAGGAAAGGAAAGCAGGACGAGGAGGCAAAGTGC
>JACATO010001165.1:0-45921 GCA_018389105.1 Nautilus pompilius | reverse complement strand
ATCGTCAAAACGATCGCGTGTTAATATTGTGCTCCTTGACATGATCGCAGCGCGCTACCTTTTCGAGAAAGGAAACGTACTTAAATAACGGTACAGGCAAAACAAAAGCTAATTAACGGATAAGCTTAACTTCCTAAATAACGTGGCCTAACCTTGTGAGTTTAAAACCAGGGAAATTTTTGTTCGTCTATAACACGGCAACTGGATCAGGGCAATTCTAACCGGTACCAGTACGCTTTAACATTACCCTGCAGCAGCCTTCGAACGTCAGCTACAAAATCCTAACTTACATGAAAGACTCGCTACTCGTGTTGCCGCGAAATTTATCCCTTTACCTAAAGATTACGCCTGCGCAGAACGAGCAAAAAAAAAAAAAAAAGAACAACAAGACTTCTTTCCTCAACGCGAGTGGGATCAAATTAGAACAAGAGTGAGATTTTTGGGCGATTTAAAGCTGTTTCATAGGTTTTTAATAGAAGCGACCACAGGATCGTAATAAAGAACACAGCGGGCTACTTCCGCCATTCTTCTCCTGCAGGGTCGGATAAACCGCTCGAAACCCGTATTTTAAACTACCGACGAACTTATTTCCACAAACTTCGTTATTAACTGCTGTTTCCGGAGAGTTCCTCTCATCTTCGGGTTTGATTTTTAAACAGGGGCATCTTCACTCTGAGCCTGCTTCACGATGCAAACGAAACAGTATTAACCCCTTCTCGGCGAAGAGAAAATTCCGTTGGTCGTCCGTTGTCGACGAATACCGGATTCTAGGTGAGGCAGGGGAACGGTGCCACCAGTCGGACCGAGCGACGAGCGATCCGAGACTGTCCTTGCACGCGCGCCCCGTCGGCACGAGAAAATAATAGCTCCGCCAAGCGGCCGGTAGTGTTCTGCCGTGACTTGGAGGGGGGATGCCGCATTCTTAAAGCTGTCTCCTTGTTCAACATAAGGTACACTTCCCAAAGCCCGAGGTCTGCTCAATAGAGCTGCGTATGCAACTAGAAACAGCGGTATCGATTTCTCCGTTTAATGTTGAAAGTGCAAAGCACAGCCGCTCAAGTCATTCAGTACAGCGCTGTGCAAATTAGGTATTGAAGAAGAGCTTCCGCTAAATGGCGTGGAAACATATTTCAGACAATAACCAAAGTTGACCTTAGCTGATCGCGAAAAATAATAACGCTTTGTACACATGCCACAAGATCAGTGTTGCGTAATGATGAACTACATAAATGCTGTTCTAGCGTTTAGAAAAGTAGTTTCTAAAAAAGGAATCACGAACAAAAGCCAGAATGTTTTCGGCGCAGTACTTTTGTACTTTTGTGAGCAGGTCGTGTGCCCTAGATTCGATCCGCTCGTGGCCGCGGATGGAAAGGCAGGTAGGTTCTAAAGCATTTATTTCTCTGACGTGAAGATAGAGGGCGCCACGGAATGATTTCATGAAGTCTTGAATGGTGAACAGCTTCCGTTAGCCTTCTACGGGGTTTTGGAATAATTGCGTGAATACTCTTTGGATCGCAAATCTCGCTGTACTGGCGGAGACTCGTGAATCAGCGATAAAGAAAGGGCAGATTTTAATCGCGTGCGATTATAAGATAACGAATTCCCCGCTGTAATCAAATGCAAAAGTGAAAACACGGCCGCTGGCTTCTTAGAAGTGAAAAGATCAACAAAACTGCGTTCGTTAAGGTCAGTCATTTTAAGGGAGAAAACATCGCACGATTTAACTTTTCTTTATTTTCGATTTTTGAATAAATAATGCGCAAGGTTGGCAATGCAGGCAAATAGACGAGACTAATTCACTGTCTGTGTGTCGTGTGCGATTCCTTGCTGAAAATCTCGCTAAAGCTGCTCGAAATATCCGCATTAGAGCTGATATCTACGGGTAATTAAAAAGTCACTCCCTATATAAATGTTTTATAACCTTCGTTTCAATGGGCGGATGACTTTAAGCCTTTTATCCTGATTAAATGTATTCATCGGCTTCTGTATTATCAACACATTTTCTCGAATGGGACGTTACGTTTTCAAAGAGAACGAGCAAAACTATTTTGTGGGACCTTACTCAACATCTCACGAGGTTTTGTCATATTCCCTTTTCGTCCTGTCCATTCTGGGGCTCCTGGCAGGCTATGACATCTGATCCGCCACCGAGCCGCGATGTCATGTCTAGTCACACCTGAAACAAAGATAACATCAGAGAATGGCATAAAATTATCCATTTAATGACAAAAAATACAGTTTTCATTTTTATGAGAACAAAAGCTATAAAATCTTTTAACTACTCTATTCATATCAAGAAAAATTTGAGGATGTATCGCAGTGTATGGACATGGAATAACACTGTCATTCTCCAGTAAGTAACGTCTTTTACCGAGCTGGGATAACACTGTCATTCTCCAGTAAGTAACGTCATTTACCGAGCTGGAATAACACTGTCATTCTCCAGTAAGTAACGTCATTTACCGAGCTGGAATAACACTGTCATTCTCCAGTAAGTAACGTCTTTTAAGGAGCTGGGATAACACTGTCATTATCCAGTAAGTAACGTCATTTACCGAGCTGGAATAACCCTGTCATTCTCCAGTAAGTAACGTCATTTACCGAGCTGGGATAACACTGTCATTCTCCAATAAGTAACGTCATTTACTGACCTGGAATAACACTGTCATTCTTCAGTAAGTAACGTCATTTACCGAGCTGGAATAGCACTGTCATTCTCCAGTAAGTAATGTCTTTTAAGGAGCTGGAATAACACTGTCATTCGTTGGTAAGTAACGTCTTTTAAGGAGCTGTAATAACAAGAACTTTCGTTGCTTGTGAAGATTTAAGATTTAAAGTATGAAGGTTAGGAGCAATACACTTTAATGAATATTCAAGTTTTAATAAACGAGTTGGAGACAGAATACACACTGTGAATGGTGAGAAGGAAGTAACGCAGATGAAGTATGACTGAGTAGGAGCGTGGATTGGCTGAAAGGTTGGAGATATGAGTTGCTCGCGTGCGAGTCTGTGTGGGAACCATGTAGAGCATATCTCCGCAAAGAAATACAAGGTGCCAGTCAAACCTGTAGGTACGGCTACCAAAGGGAAGCAGCAATTGTAGTCTTTATAGACAGGCGCTCTTATTGCATAGTTTAAGTCGGGGGTTATTTTGTTTCCTCCATAACTGGTGCACTTTAAGGTGTAAATGCATAATGCTGATGTGTGCATTTTTAATTTGCATTATAGCTTTACCCTGGCTGGTCGTACATTCTGATCACCTCGAGGTTTTCTGAGAGAGAGAGAGAGAGAAAGAGAGATGGAGAGGGAGAGAGAGAGAGAGGGAGAGAGAGAGAGATGGAGAGAGAGAGAGAGATGGAGAGAGAGAGAGAGAGAGATGGAGAGAGAGAGATGGAGAGAGAGAGAGAGATGGAGAGAGAGAGAGAGATGGAGAAGAGAGAGAGGGAGAGAGAGAGAGAGATGGAGAGAGAGGAAGAGAGAGAGAAAAGAGAGAGAGAGATGAAGAGAAGAGAGAGGGAGAGAGATAGAGAGGGAGAGAAGGAGAGAGAGAGAGAGAGAGAGAGAAGCAGAAAGAGCGAGGCTCGAGAGATGGACTCTAGAGAGAGAGATTCGAGAGAGAGAGAGAGAGCATGAGATAGCTACGAGAGAGCTGGAGAGAGAGAATTTCGAGAGAGGTCCTGATGCGATAAGTCTTCGGGGATCCACAGTCGTGACCATGCTCACAGTTTCTGCAGCAGTAAAACAGAAAGTAGTAAATATGTCTGTTGTGTACAGTAATAGAAGTTGCTAGAGAAGCAGTTTGGGCTGACCGCTACGAGCGGGTGCCCGTTTTGTAGAAGTGGCTGCTAGGACAGGTTTTACCGTGCATTTATTCTAAAGCTGGGTGGAGAGGTCGAGCAGCCTAAATAAATGAATTTAAAAACGTTGCATAATTATTTTTTTTATGAAGGTTCGGAGAACAGAGGGAATCTTTACCCGGAAGATATTTTTGTTCAGGGCAGAGCGCATCGTTACCGTTATGGCAGAAGTCGTCACGAAGCCATCGGCTGCTGCTGTTAGGTGCAAATCCGAAGGTTTTGCGCTCGGCCAACAGAAAACGGGCTGCGTGTAGCAGGAACGGCAGTTCTGATTTCGCTTCTATTTTTAAAGAATGTAGGGGGCCGATTTCCAATTACTACAGACGAAAGTCTTGGGTGTTTTTTTCCTCTTTCTGGCACGTCCTCGTTCCCACTCCTGAACTCTCGAGGAGATCTCAGAACATGGAGCTGAGAGAAGATGGGGGGGGCTTTTGACCAAGGGAACTTCCACCACAAGCACCCGAAAAAAATTAACCCTACTAGAACTCTTCAGATAGGGGGAGGAAACCAGGCTGAATCCAAAAAGACCGGCTGATACAGAAGAGGGAAAAGAAGACGTACTAGTAGAGGTCGCCAAAGTTATTCCAATGGGAACCGACCCAGACCCTTATCCTCGGCCATTCGTCTGCACCCATATACTTAAATATAAATATCGGTATTGTCAGATAGAGAGGATTTAAGATGAATAGGGCAAGGGGTCCTGCGGGCACCCACCTATTTTCGTTAAAGTAGCCTCTCGAAGCTATTTTAACCATTAATTGCGGTTTTCCTTTTTTTAAAAAAAAGAATAATAGCCAGCGGAAACAAATCGGAAAATCAGCTGTGTTGGCTGAGCATCGATCCTAGATAGTCCGGTTTAAAGTATAACGAAGAGGAATCTGTCTTGTTTAAGCAGAAGTAGCTTGTTTTAGGATCGTCGGGTTGGCTTCCTTCCTGTAATACCCTGCCAAGCCAAGTTGTTGCGAGTTTTTACACAACACATACACGTCGGGGTTACAAATAAGTTTAACGTTACGAGTGGTGAATCTGATTTTTCGAAGAGGACAAATGTAGTGAATGATGAAGTTCTACCTCCATTACTCTAGGACACATTAGAATTGACTGCTCATATTAACCCGACTTCTTTACAATGGCCACCGGTAGAAGAAAAATATCTCTTCATATATATATTTTTTTTAACATTTAACTCCTTAAAAAGTAAAAAACGCTTGATGTTATTCCATAAGCCGGTGGTTCTGAACCTTTTTTTTGGTCTCAGTGTGAGGCGTCACGTTTCGGAACCGATGATGGTATGGCCCTTAGGTAGACGACGTGCGACTTCTTGTACAAGAGATGTCCAGCCCAGCCACTTCTTGGACGCCGCCGTTCATGCATGGAAGCCATGTTATACGAAATAGATGGATGTCGTTGGGAAATGGTTTGATAGCTCACTAGGGTGGTGGGAAACTTAATTGGAAAAAAAAATAAAACGTTTCCAGTCCAACCCAGGCAAACAGCAGAGCCCTATTTAGTCTCCCTTCCTGTCGGAGACGTACGTTACTAAGGTTCCCCTTTAGTGTGTGTGTGTTTTTTGTGGAAATAATGGATAAAATTAAATAGGTTAGGGGTCTAACCGTGTAATCAGTGGGGCTCGTAAGTGCAGGATAACTGAGATGTGGAAAATGCCTGGAGCCGTGGATCTGGATCCGGGGATCGATTGGTTCGCGGATAACTTGCGAGGACAGACAAGGCAAAGCGAACGCTAGATATTCAAGGAACCCCTTTTGATCTTTTGCCGAAACCGACATCATGGCGAGAAGAAAAGGCGTTAGCCAACACGGCTGGATTCAAGAGAAACAAAAGACTAACGTGTCGAAGAATGGCTTAGTTCATTTCCGGCAGAACGGGAGCTGGCTGAAGGCAAAAAACCATAAGACCCCTGCGTCGTGCTTCGGAAGGAAGGGCTGGTGTGAGAAGGGAATACCAAATACGGAAAATTTCGGTAAACAAGTGTACGGACCACAGGAGGTTCTTGCTTGATTCCAAGGCATTAAAGATTTTGATGAATAGAAATTACTGAACTCGCAGTTTGTCAACCCGAGGAGGATGTGTTCATCATACCGACAATATCGAAAGAGATTAGAATTTAAAAGAACATGTTTTAACTGGACCAAGTCCTCTTCTCACCCAAGCGGAAAGAGGGTATTTTTTTTGCATTTGGAATATTCCTTCGGTCAAAAAAGTCAGGTACACGACTGATCGAGTTAGAATGTAGGTCAGTGATAGGTATGCCAGATTATGAAGTTTATAACATGATACCTTTGATCTGCGTAATACATACGACCGACTCACATAATTCCGATAATTATTTCTGTCAACGGATGGTCCGAATTATTATTATTATTATTATTATATTATTTTATTATTATTATTATTATTATTATTATTATTATTATTATATTATTATTATTATTATTATTATTATATTATTATTATTATTATTATTATTATTATTATTATTATTATTATTATTATTATTAATTTGAGCTTTTCTTTGTTCTGCTATACTTGTTTAAAATACACCTGGTACCATGACTACAGCAGAGAATTTTATGTGAATTAAACTAAGAGACTGGTGCAAGCGGAGTTCAGATGTAGAATTGACTATTAATTAATCGCTGCTTTCTGACTTTGTCAGAGTCTATAATATAACAGTGTGCGAGAAAATGAAATGTTCGACCTGTATTAGATGTGGCTATTTTTATGGTAAATGTACTAAGTCTGATCAATAGGCAGAACGTATTCACACCGCTTGTTCTTAACAATCTATCGTCGGTGCCGTACACATCTCGCCGGTTTCATTCGTATTATCGAGACTGGCGACTGGTGAACTAATAACTCTTTTCAAAGCGGCGAGAACGATAATTTAATCAAATCAGCCTGTACAGATCCATAGATATTAATGGAGATTGGAGAACAAAAACTTCTTTTTTTTAAAAAAAAAAATTAAATTTTGATTGTTAATTTACAGCTGAAACGAAGCACCGCATGTATGCAAAAAAAAAATCAGATGTCATTCTAGACAAATCGTCTACACCGGGAGGGGGCGCGAGAATACAGCGTTTGATGTAGCGAGAGAGTGGATTATCGAGATTTAATCTAACACCTTTGATACGGTTTTCGTAGTATGACCCGTAAAACACCCCCAACACGGTCGGCTGGCAAAGAAGAGCGAAGAGAAGTAGTGATGTCAGGTAGGTGTGCCAAAGCGAGTCGGACGCCACATTTGTTCAGTAATCTAACCAACTGACCGCCGCGCCATCCACATCCAATATACTCTCTTAGAAATGTGGTCTCCCTGCCTGCACAACATATTCAAGCTGTGGACAAACGAAAAACATATCATAAGTGTATAATTTTCGTCCGATCAATTATTCCCAGTGTTCTAGTAGTTTTGCTAGCAGATGAAATACATTTGTTTTGGCAGTTAAGATTCCATCTCCTTTGTGGACACTGACCTCGATAAAATGATACGCTTTAGGCTAATGCATCATGGGACATCAATAGTAAAGGGCAGGTGCTCTGTAATAAAGAGAAGCGTAAACGAGTAAATTTAATACGACTTTAGTTTGGTAAACATTTTTTTAAAAAATAAAAAAGAAAGAAAGAAAGATAGCGGTAATATAATTCGGAAAAACGTACCTATCACCACTGGCGACTCATAATTGCTGACAGAGATGGAGATGAATGAGAATCTACAGCAACAGTAGAAAATGGAAACTATTAAATGTTTTTGGAAAAAAATAAAGACAAATAACAGCTTTTATCGACTTTGTGATTGCTAGGGAGGCGCTTTGTTGCCCACTTTGTTATGATCTTTGAGCAAACTCTGCGCAAGTCATTCCAAAACAAGTAAGGCTTTTAGAACCAGTCTTGGAAAATATTAGCTGCAATACAAAGAATGAATGTCGATCTTCATATGTAAACTATAATAGAAAAGGATACTTTGGTTTCCCCAGTAAGTTTCGTTTATCTGCGCTTCAGTGAGTTTACCGTAGAATAACTACTAACTAATGAATGCTGTTTCTAGTTCTAATTATTATTTTTTTTAAAGAAGAAGAAAAAAGTCTCTTAGAAATTTGGTAAAGTCAATCTTCGGATGGACTCCTGCCAAAGTTTCCGCTTGGTGAGAGAAAGATCTCGCCAAGGTTTCAAACGGTTATCGTCAATAATGTTATTTTCATTTATTCGCGTTACTGTGACGTTATTAACTGTGGCCCTGGACCAGGGTTTGCAGCAATTGACCGAGGCGAGCAGTCTGCAGCTTCTCAGTGCTCATCTTTCTCGAATTGGCGGTCAATTTGGAGACTATTAGAAAGTTAAATACCCGAGCATAGAACCATTTACATAAGTCACTTATAAAGAACGAAGATTCAGCGTGAAGAACGCAAACCATTTTGGTTGTTGTTGTTGTTGTTGACGTGACCACAAATAAGGGGAGGTAACCAATGTCACCTCGACATGCGAAGCGCCCCGCGTCATCCCTCCTTCCCGGAAGTACTCCCGAACGGATACGAGCCATATCTACCACTTTACTCCGCGGTTCCTAATCAGTCAAAATGTCCAGGGTTCTAAGGATTTTTTCAAACGTTTCGTGGTCAAACCAATAAGAATTGTCTCCACTGATCGAAGAACTCGAGGCCGCTGTATTTTGCCTTTAGTCGCGCCGGTTTGGCTCACAGTCTGAAACCAGGTATATTGGCCGAGCACGGCGCGGAACTGGATCAAGCAGGGATGTCGGATCCGCCAACTTCGAGAACGAGTCCGTGTTGTTCGGATTCACCTCAACTTTTACCGTGGTTTTTTTCTTTCTTTCTTCACGTGCACGGCTTTACGACAATTTATTACCATCGCCCTGTTCACTGCTTCTACGCACACGCGGATACTCATATCTTTCGAGCTCGCAAACCGAGTTACTCGGGGACCAGTGAAAAGATGGGGGAAGAGACACAGTTTGCCTCTTTCTGTATGTACAACCATAGCCAAAAGGTATGCGTTACGGTAGAAAAAACAATAACATAACCTCAAATCGTGCTAAAATAGCTCGACACTGTGTCCATGACCACGCATTCGTAATGTCTGCCTCTGAATACTTATTTTACTCCGGTCCCCACTGGTAAACGTGATCTTTTTGCCCGGAAATCACTCGTGTTGCATTTCAAATTGTCTCATTTCTTCAATTTGGGTCATTTACCATTAAGTCTGTTTGTGGGGGGACTGCAATAGGTTAGCATGCAGATTTAGCAGGTTTAAGTCGACTTTATCAAGAGAGATAGGGAAATGGTGGAACGATGCAAAATTTTGGGGGTCTGAAATATCTCGGAACCTCGAAGCAAAGGTAATTTCCTGTCCACGGTGTGGAGAAAGAAAACAGCCCCTTTTCTCGTACAGCAGAGATTTGGTTAAGAGAGATAACGGTAAAGGAAGCAGCCGCATCCAGATAGATTTATTCTTCAGGTTTTCAAAGGCAACACAGAGATTATATGTATGTAAGGCTAAGAATGACTCACCAACCCTGGTTCATGTAACAAAACAGGAAGCTTTGCCGTAATTACATTTCTTGGTATTACGTGAAATTAACCATCAATTTAGATGAATTATTTATAATAGGGGAGTATTACGTCTCTGAGAAAAACCTACGGTGGACCTCATCAAAGCGGCGAATTAAAAGCCAGGGCTGATCGGGTTACACCAGTGGGTGGCTGTCCTACCGACGGATGGTGATGAGATACCCACGCGCTCTGTTTTCGCAACCCAGATTTTGTGGTTTTTTTTTAAAAAAAATAATTAATTATTAGGAAAAAAAAAAACGGGTGCTATTTGGCGAAGCGAGTGGCGGAACCGTCGATGGTCACCCGAAGGTTTGTCCACGCAGATCCTTCTCTTCCGTCATTAGCACTGCCGCGCCCCCTCACGGAGTATTCTAAAGTCTACCGAAACTATTAGGGAATCGGGAAGTGCTAACGTCGGACATCTTTCCACGAATGAAGTCAGTTGACGCTTTAAATAAAATATCACTCCACGACAGACGTAAGAAAGATACAATGGTGTGTTTATTTATGCTTTTTTAAATTTTTTCCTTTTCTGGTGAACCTCTCCAGGTTTATGGGATTGGATTTCAGTAACAGGTTGTAAGTTGCCGCCGTCAAATCGAAGAGCATCTGTCGCGGGTACCTTTAAGATGATATTTTGTTTGTTTTGTTGTTTTTTTTTAAAAAAAAAAAGAAGAAAGAAGATACTTCCGGGTTTCCATAATCTCCTGAGTGGGCGTGCACCGTGCTGTTTGTGGTCGCTCTTCTTGGTCATAAATCAGCTTGGAACGCCTGCTGATTTATCGTGCTATTCTGGAATTTTCGTATAAGACAATCATAATTTGAAAAATGGTGCTACAAATTCGTAAAAATAAATTAGAATTACTAAGTATTCCAGGACAATCGTTTACTTCTTCTTTCTTTTTTTTTTCCGGCGCATAATGAAGAAGTCCACTGTTTATAAAATATATACCTACGGATATGAACAGGTGCTGGAGAAAAATTAATTAAGAACTCCCACAATCCACTGCGACACCCATAAACCGAGACGGTGGGAACAGCGCAATATGACTATCTCTGTTGGTGTTTGGACATTAACGTCGATTCCGCTCGCTTCGGGTTATCTGGACGATGCCCCAACTTTCAAGACGAGTGAGATCCGTCAGAAATTACCAGATAGTGGGTTCGCTGTGAGAAATCCTGTTCGAGTGACTTCGCCAGAAAAACAGTTCGTTTTTTGTTTTGTTTTGGAGCCTCTCCCCTTGTGTCGGATGGCGCCAGATATGACTTTTCTCAGACTTTCGTGAAAGAGGAGGGAGGGAGGTAGAAAGACAAGCGGATTTTCTGAGGTTTGGACCAAGCTGACAACTTTTAGCGTTAGTCTTCGGGTCGCTGGATACCCCCAGGCACACACACCCTTCTCCTGCCAAGTTAGAAAGTTCCGGCCAGATGTTTTCGAGCGGCGAAGAGAATGGTCGTTGGTGGTGCCAGCAGACGTTGGAACAACTCGCTCTTTGGCGAGCGCCGGTAGCGATCTGAGCAGAAGGATATTATCCAGCCATCTCCTATTTTGTAAAGTCTCAGCCGGGTGGATGCCAAAGCGTTTGGACGACGGCCAAAAAAGAAGTACCGCACGGGTACTTGTCGGAGAGGTGAGAGGGCGGTGAATTCCTGAAGAGAATAGCGGCCCGTGGCGAAACGTCGGTGCGCCATTACATCCGCGGAAGCAAGAGGCTGTTTCAAAAGTAGCTTCGCTCTTTGTTGGCCAAAGACAATATGCGCCTTCTCAAGGACTGTGTAGCATTATCGGTAATTGGCAATACTGGTGGCGTGGTGAAGTGGTTAATCTGCAGGAGTAGTAAAATTAAAATCCCGAGTTCGCTTTCCATGGGAACAACACTGGAATGGTTTCTTCTCCTACTTGTTCCCCAGCCAGCCGTTTGGTGGGCTTCCCAACTCCCACGTCAAATAATGATTTCCAGGAAGGATTATGTCCCCGTCGACCCGCAGACAGCGCAGAACTCCTGACAATGCCTTATAGCGGGCATTTGCAACGCTACGCTTCCCCACAAGGTTTGCCTATCTCGTAGACGCCGCGTCGTGTCACCTCTTCCCATCCTTCCTCCTTACATTCTTCACCTCAGTCCTTTTAAGGAACACCTCGGAACAGCTGCAGCAGTGCGTGTATCTTTATCACGCTTCAAAAGACAGAATGAAGCTCATGCACTGTTTTGAGGGGAGGGCAGGATGTGTGACACGCCACGGAAAATACGAAGACGGGAGTAGCCCAGGGTGAAACCAGTGGTGCCTGCATCTGATGAATAAGAATCTGATTGCCAGGCATTATGAGAAGTAGAAGATATAATGACTTCATTCAGCTGCGTAAGAAGGTTAATGGTGATGACATTTTTCCATAGGTATTAAATATACTTGAAAATTATTTTGTAAATCTAGGAAGGATAAATGCTGAATATGTGCAGTTTGAGCTCGTTTGATGGTGGTTCTGTTGGTGGTGACTCTTGACCATCTCCGAGAGCTGTATCCGGGTAACTCGCCTAGTTACCAAAGCTAATGCTACACGAACCGCCATCCCCCCTTCTAGCTCTCTACTATAAACACACCCTTTCAGGACCGGGGATTCGTCGACGAGAACCCATTTACAATCAGTTTTTAGATAATGTTGCGAAACATAATTTACATCCATTAAACGTGCATTTATCCTGTAGAAAATAGAAACGGATATCCCTTTATTCAGAAGTCTTGTGGCATTTTAAAGTTTAATAAAGATGTTCAGCTATTTCTTTAATGATAGCGAATGAAGTCAACTTTAAAAAAAAAAAGTGTATTCATTAAGATTCAATATTTTTTTGTTGATTTCACTTTTTGAAATATTTTATGCATGATAAAAAATATATCTTTATAAAAAAGGAATTCTATTCTCAAAAGTTACAAATAATTTTAATTTCTTTAAAAAAACTGACAGCATTCTTATTTAATATATTGAAAAATAGTTTAATGTAGATTCACGGAATATTTATATTTCTTCGGTATTCGTGAAATAATTTTAATGATTTTCATTACGGAGAAATTTGAAATCATTTTATTATTTTTTAAAGAATTTTAATTTTTTTTTTTTAAAAAAAGATTAATATACTATTTTTTTTTTCATACTGTTAACACAACCTAATGAACACGTCAAACAGTACGGTGGTGAGGAATTAGGGCTTGTATCATTATTATTACTAAATTTAAAATAAAGATCACGCAGAGTTGGCATTAAATGTGTGCCCGTGTATTGCAGAGTGTTTACGTTGACTCACCTCTCCGTGTGTGGAGGGTTAATGTTGACTCTGCAATTTTTTTTTTAACCAGAATGTCGTTCATACCTTCTGTAGCTTCATCAAAGATGTCTGCAATAACTTATTACAGATTTTTGGAATATCTTGATAAATCTAGTAGAATTATTTATTGGGGTTTTTTTTTTTAAAAAAATATTTGCTTAAAATATTATAAAGTTCGAGTTTTTTTTTTCATTTGTATGTAGTGTATATAAAGATTCTAGATAATTACTAAAATAGTTAGATATATATGTTAGGTGAGTGTATGGAAATATTTCAGGAGTTAATATATTATTAACAATCATGGGTTGGAAAGGGGAGGTGAATAATAGAGTAGATGTTTGGATAGACACAGAGGTAGAGGGGACTGGTTAGAGAGCGAGTATTTCAGAATGCATTACGATCAGATTAGTATTAGTAACCCCGGCTCCTTTTCGTTTATTCGAGATTCCACGTGTAGAAATAAATCATCATTAAAAGGGAGGATCGAAAGGAAATTTCACCAGATAATAATTTTGTGCTTTTTTTTTTAAAAGATAATTGGCTGGTTGGTACTGATGGCGGTAGCCGGGGTGGTTCACTTAGGAAGCTACCATTTTACAGGAGAGAGAGAGAGAGAGAGTGAGCTCCCTTCGCCCAGTTTACGCGCATGTCTAAACCGTCACGTGGAAATAATCGATTTCTCAGCTGCCGAAGTGCTCGCTGGTAACTCCATCCTGCCCTTTTTTGCTTTTCTTGTGCATCGGGAAGCAGAAGTTACGCAAAGAGAAGACGAACATTTATTCCCATTTTCGCACCCACCCACAAATCTCGGCCTGGTCCATATTCGGCCTTCGCCAGGTAGCGCTGTGGGAGGGGGGCAGCGCCGCTGGGCCGAGGCGCGCGCGCGCTCGCGTGCGCCCGTGCCCTGGGTGGGTTAGTCGGCCAGCCACGGGGTTATTTATAGAGGGGAAAAAAGAAACTGAACGAGCGAAATTGTGTATTGACCTTTCCCCCCCACTAGCGCGCGCGCGCACGCACGCAGAAATGGGTTCTCTCCGGTGCACGGGGTCAGAGTTCTTGAACTTGTTTCGACACGTCATGTTTTCTAGCCGCTTCGTCCCCTGTTCGTGAACTTTGGCCGCTCGAAGGGGGGAGAGGAGGAGGAGGAGGAGGAGGAGGGGAAGATAAAATAGAACAAATAAATAAAGTAAATAAATACCGAGTCACGTGCATTCCTGAGCGTGGCCATTGAGAAATGAAGAGAGTCAGGGATATAAAAGAGAGCGCCGTTCACGGGCTGATATCGAAAGTATTCGCACGTATACGGAGCTAATTCTTTTTTAGGGCTCTACAAAAAAAAAAAAAGCCACAGATACATTATGGGTCGGATTCTGTGTTCTCGTATCTCTGATCAGCTTAAAATAACAGCTCGTTATATCCTGGGGCATTGTGACCCGGTCATCTGTAGTTCAGTGGAAGAAAATGTATTTCAGCATACAAGCCGCCGCCGCCCCCCCCCCTCTCCCTCCGCTCCTAGAGCAGGCAGGCATCGGCCGACGGCGCTCGATAGGTACGAAACCCTGCCGTCGTGCTGTGTTTTGTTTTCTATTTCCATTGTTTACTGATGATGGCATCCTGTCCCTCGTCCTCTCTTCCCCCTTACCGTTTCTTCACATGCACCCCCGCCTTTGATAACGAATGGCTATTCCATCCTTTTCCATTGCCACTTTCTTAAAAACAGCTAGAGAGTCGGTCTACGGCGGTGGGTGCCCCCGTGTAACCTGCAGCGGGCGGACAGACAGACAGACAGACAGACAACCTTAGAAATGAAGAGACTTTTACATCCTATCTTTCCGTCTGTCCAGTGCTCATGTACCGCGTTGTACGGGCTACCTGCTTATTTCTTTGTTGGCGGAGGGGATTCTTGGCAACGATTTTGCCTCACGTGCAATCAGAGAAGGGGTTAGCTACTCTGAAAATACCAATGCATCACCATCACTCACTACACAACTGAAAGGTAAATGCTGAACCTTCCTCCGCTGATTGCTCCCACCCCGAATACCGTCCTGACGGCGGCTCCCTCGCACCATCCTTTGTTCATAGTTTACCATTCTCCCTAGAAATGCATCGAGTAGCTACTGTTGGACACCGTTTGTTTACTTCCGGTTCGATATGCGATAGCGAAAGTAGTGTGAGCCCTTAATTTCCAGATTCAAATTTGAAAAGAATTTCTTAAAACTAGAAATATCTTCTGTTCAAAGACCAATTACCCAGCATGCACCCAAACTCACTACACCACGTCATGTCTCGACGTCACGGCCGTTAGCGTTACGTCACATGACAAAAGTAATAAAGCACCTTAAATCTTTACCTTTAAAATTTATATTGACACCGTTGAGAATATGAATAAATATCATAAGCGTATACTGTGTGTTAATAAACTGTTGTTTTGTTTTGGGGAGGGTTCACTTACCAGTATTAAAGAAAACACTACTTAATTATTTTTTTTTTATTTGGTTGTCATTGGCTACAGTAGAATTTTATTGCAAGTTTCCTGAAGTGGATGGGTGGGTGAAATCGCTGGGCTCAGTTTACTAGACTGGTGGTGACTGCAAGAAGATTACCTTGATGCCGTTCGTCGCAGTGCTATACACTTCAATTATAAAATAAAGGACAAGAATTTTTCATTACTTTTACACAGAATAGATAATCCGTTTGTTTATTTATTTATTTTTGGTGTTGGTTTAGAACTATATAGAAGCATTTTATTCCGAAATGCGGAAACTCTGATTTCAATCAGCTGGCTTGCTTTAGGGTATAACGAAGATGCTAGGACTTCGTGTAAATATGCCGGGTAAGCGTGTCATTGGCCTCCCAAGGTTAAGACACCTACCCTGATAACCTACAGGTGGGCGACCAGAAATAAAAGGAAGCGTTCCCAAAACTTGTTTCTGGATTAGAAATGTTTGCATTGTTTCTTCAAGCGATTTTTCACCGTTTTCTTTTTATGAAAAACTCCTTCCGTTCTCAAGTCGGCAAAGTTCAGAAATTACTATAATTTTTTTTTTTTTTTTATAATCCTGAAAAGGTCGATGAGATGGGGAGACTTATAAAAAAAATATCTTCGACTTGTCCACATAAGCCCCTGAGTGTTTGATCGAATAGTCACCGCGATTCGATCTCGAGCTAAGACAAGCAAGCCGGCAATCTGCCAAGTCTTTTAGCAAATTCGTAATCTATTCTCTCTCTCACCTGATGGGCCTTATTAATGCAAAGCACGTGTTGGCTACGAACTGTTAAAAGAAGAAACAGGATCATCTGCCAGCTCTTCCCGCTTCACATCTGTTACTGCTATTCTGATCTGTTTTCGGTCGACCATTGACCAGAATTTTTGCCAGTATCAACAGGTACAACACACTGAAGCGAGCGATTTAATATTTTTTTGCGACGATCTCGCGTCGTGGATTATTTCATGGGTCTACTACATCAGCAGAGCGACCGGGAGAAGAGAGCCGGGCTATATTGAAGAGTTTTAACACATTTCTCGAGGTTTTGCCTAACGTCAGGGGGCGCATTGATAAATTAGAGCACGTAAAAATAAAAGTCGTCAAGGAAACGCGTTTTCTTGATTTAGTGAGTGAAACGTGCAAAATATATTATCCGTTTTTCGCTTTTGTTCCATAAGAAAAACACCCACAAAGACAGTTTGTGTTCCTCCCAGGTAATGGGAAGCAACTTCCCCCGTCGTTGCCACGTGGTACAGGCAGGTAGTTTCTTCGCTGCTCGTGTGTTGTCGTATTTCTTTCTGAAAACTTACAAACCAATCATTTTAGGGGGCTCTGGATTAACTCTTCTGCCCACGGTAACTGCAGAACCGAACCGCGAATAAATAAAATAAGATGAGATTCATTTTTAAAATAGTTTTAATTAGTATTGCAAAAGGATAACTTTCGACAGCTGTAGTCAGCAAAACAAAAACACCATTCAACAAAGAGATTTAAGCAGACTTTTGTTGTTGTTCTTTTCCCTGTAGGTATCTTCCCGCATCGAATAATTATGCGGACAAACACGATGGACTTCAACAATAAATAATACAAAATCCATCGTAGATCGAACAAAAACAAATAAATAAATAATAATAATAATAATAATAATAATAATAATATAATAATAATAAGAGAAATAATTTATTTTCAAAAACTACTTAATATCTGAACCAAGCCACATAATCACAACAACCACGATGACATCCATTTAAAAGATTTTGCTATTTAAAATGTCATTCTGGTAAATACATATTCTTGTCATTATGGAACAAGTCCTTTTTATTCTTGTCTCTCCTTTTTTTTTAAATATAATAATTTATTGTTTAACGTTATAGAATGAAGAATACCCGTTGTGTTCTGGAGTCTTGTGGAGATTACCTGCGAAAATTAAAGACCGCACTAAAACAGATCGAGACAAGCGAAGAACTTTCCTTTAAATGTTCGTATTAATCAGGTTTCGGTTGTTTGTTTTTTTTTTTTTGTTGTCCCCCCCCCAACAAAATATCTTTTCGAGAAAGGGATGGAAGTGTTTCATTGTTGTTTTTTTGTAAAGCCGATATAAATTTGTTTATTTTATTAATGTTAATAAATTTACTAAATATTTCTTTCTTCCGAGAGACCGGAACTACCGGAAGTCCTGCCACCTGCGCACAAACCTTACAGCCATTTCCGCCTTTAGAGAAATAGTACCATCATGTCCGCTCTCTTCCGTTATCTACCCAAGATATAAATCTGCCGGCTGCGAGGAAAATAATTAGCCTGTTCGAAAGTTCGAGTGAGAAAAAAAAGGAACAGATTGCGAAACCTGACTGGAATCATTCAGGGTGCGATTTTCACTGCGTTAGATAATAAATAAAAAAACAAACATCAATTTACACTCAGTATTTCCAGATAAAAGTTAAAAGTATTTAATGTGTCTCGTCGGTCTGTTTCATAAGAGTTATCGTTATTGGGATCCATCAGCCATTTTCAAGGCAGTGAATATATTACGTACGAATATACAAAAATTGATTTCCACTAGGAAAGGTATTATTAATAGGGACGTTCAAATAGAACCCGACCGGACACCGTAACTTCGATGCTATTTCAGCCGATTTTCATTTGAATGTCTCTATTAATAAGTCGAGGTTTTAGTGATCAGGTCTTGAAATTTCTCTAAGTAATCGATGAAGAGTGATTTTCCTTGAAATTCGATAATAATAATAATAATAATAAATAATAAATAATAATAATAATAATAATAATAATTTAAAAAAACACCACTGCTGCCAAAAGTAGTTACCGACCATACAAATTTACAACCGTGCACCTGGATAGATTAAATGACAGAAAACACGTCACAGTCAGCAAGAAGAAAAAAATAACGAACAACGAATGAACAATGTCATCGGATGCAGAAAAATCTGATGTTTAGTCGAAAACTAAATTTTTAAAAAAAGTAAAGACGAACAATGGAAATACGTATTAGTTGCCAGGTAAATGTGCAGGGTTGCTTAAAAGGTATTTTCAAAAGAGAGAAAGAGATAAACGTTGAAGAGATTTTAGCCAGAAGGGTAGATCCAAAGTACAAACTCACTTCACAGCACGGTAAAGATTTCAAAAAGTGTATATCTTGGGCGATCAAATATCCCAATGTGTGTTTGCCATATGATTTACATACAATTAGACTCATAGACGTTTTAAAGAAAGGTAAAAGAGAAAGCAGGAATCCCACCGATTAGACTAACGTAAGACAGACTTTATCCTGTAAAGGAACAGAGCTGTCCAGAATTGCTTCCAGGTGTAAGATTTCTAGTCAGTGTTAATTAAATAAGGAGTAATGTCTGCTAGAGGCTAGTACGTTTTCAGTTCTCATTTATTTAGCAGATTGCAGGATATGGTGTGACGTCTTTCCTCACTCTAAACAAAATCCAAAATAACTACTTCAGTTATTTGTTCATACAGTAAAATATAATTAAAACAAGTGATTTCCCCTCCCCCCCCCCTCCTCCTTCTATCTTTTCTGAGAGAAACAGACTTTTTTGCTGATGAAGTTTCGTGAAAGGTACCGAATTAGAAAAGATGATCGTGTTTAATATGGAAAAACAGATAGGATTGCTTGCTTCATTTTTGCCTATTCTCTCTTTCTCTCTCTCCCGACCGCACGCACGAGGTATACCTTCTAACAACATAAGACTTAGGTTTGTTATTTGCCAAGCCCACGATTAACCCTCTCCGAAGAAATAGATGCGGTGAGACATTATTAACAAATCTCAACCAAGGGAGAGTGGGAGAGTTGGGGGGAAGTAATCAGCCAGCGAACTGTAAGACAAAGAACGAGAGGGCAGGGGAAAAGACTGGCTGTCGGGTGAGATTTATTCATCTTCTTTCCTTTTTTTAAATGTTGAAAAAAAATATTGCTGTAAACGCCATGACGAGTGTTAGGTATAAATAAGTAAAATAAATAGACACGAATTTAGACTGGCTTGTAAACTGAGAGACGGGCGGATGGATATGTGCAGGTGAGGCGCCACAATGTTACGTCATCATCAGTTCGCGTCTCCCCGAGCTCGAGTCGTGTTTCCAAACCCCACACCGACTCTCCGGGTAAACCACGGGCCAATTAACCCTTCCTCCGTCGTTTTCACTGTTTTATTTATCGGCCTACCCCTTCCCCACCCACCCATACAAAACAATATAGAACAGCCAAAGTGTAAAGACCCCTTTTTTTCTATTTCCAAAAGGATCCAACCTACCAAAAAAAAGAACAAAAACAAAAAAAACACATGGTAAAGGAGGTGGGGACCCTTTTTTTGTAACAGCTCACCTAAACACGTAAATAAATGCCATTTCAACCTACTTGTATGTATTTCCTGAGTCGTAATCGCGCGCGAGATATTTCACACAATAATAATAATAATAAATAATAATAATAATAATAATAATAATAATAGTAGTAGTAGAAGTTCAGACTTCAGCACATCTAGGTGCTGTCTTTCCTTTACTTGTCTAGCAGCTCTTAGTCGTAGTTTTCCTATCCACAAATGTTCACACATCATTAACCCTTTCAATCCCCCCTATTTTTTTATCTTTTCCGATGATGCACGACCTTCTAAATCGATATATATACTATAAATCAAGCCACAGTTTTTCAGTAATTTATAACCATTTTTAGATGCGAGACGCTTTCGACTTCTTTAATTTTTTTTTTTTTCCCTGAGAATCCCCTACTCGTCTCCCCCATCTCCAGTAGGTCGAGTTCCTTTCAGCTTTAACTACTTTATTATGCCGTTTGGTAGGTAAACGAACCACCCCCTAACCCCCCACAATCTCCTTCATCCTTCGGTAATTTCCACCAGCACCCCAGACAAATCCTCTCCCAACACCCCTTTATAACTTCAAGCACCTGTCTAAGCACGGAAAATAAAATAGACGTTGATGTTTCTATTGCTAAACATCTCTTTATTCTACTCTTTTCACTAAAAAATTTTTTTTAAAAAACCAACAACAACAACAAGCAACGAAACTTTTCTGAGAATTTCTGTACGACCAGCATCTCTGTCTACCCGGGTCTGCGCACAGGTGAGAGTTGGTTCCTTCGTTGAGCTGTTGTTGCCACCTGTGATCTACAACTCTCCCGGCGCTCGGTTTTGTTCTCGATGCTTCCACGTTAAAGAATAAATTAAACGCCGGACAAGTCGGGCCGCGCTGCCGATAAACGAGCTAATCGGGTAGGATAAGTAGGCGGGAAGATTAAAAAAAGAAGCCCCCTTTTGTTTAAATTTTAAAAAAAAAGAAAAGAAAAAAAATTTTAAAACCGTCATTCGAACTGACGGCAAACAGAGAGGGAGGAGGGAGAGAGAGAGGGATGAAGATGGAGGGAGAGAGAGGAGAGAGATGGAAGAAGAGAGAGAGAGAGATGGAGATGGGGAGAGGAGGGATGAGCGATGAAGAGAGGAGAGAGAGATGGAGAGAGATGGAGATGGATGGAGATGGAGGGGAGCGAGATGAAGAGAGAGAGAGAGATGGAGAGAGATGGAGAGGAGCGGAGAGAGAGATGGAGATGGAGGGAAAGAGAGAGCTGCGAGAGAGATGGAGATGGAGAAAAGAGAGAGAGGAGAGAGAGATGGAGAGAGAGAGATGGAGATGGAGGGAAAGGGAGAGAGATGGAGAGAGAGAGAGAGATGGAGAGAGAGAGAGAGAGATGGAGGGAGAGAGATGGACGATGGAGATGGGAGGGAGAGAGATGAGAGAGAAGAGAGATGGAGAGAGGGGAGAGAGAGAGGAGGAGAGATGGAGATGGAGGGAGAGAGAGATGGAGAGAGATGGAGAGAGGGAGAGAGAGAGAGAGAGATGGAGAGAGAGAGAGGAGAGATGGAGAGAGAGAGATGGCGATGAGAGGGAGAGAGATGGAGAGCGAGAGAGGAGTGGAGAGAGAGAGATGGAGAAGATGGAGGGAGAGGAGAGAGATGAGAGAGAGAGAGAGATGGAGAGATGGAGAGAGGAGAGAGAGCTGGAGAGAGAGAGAGGAGAGAGAGAGATGGAGATGGAGGGAGAGAGATGAGATCGAGGAGAGCGAGATGAGAGAGAGGAGGAGAGAGATGGCGAGAGGGAGAGAGATGGAGAGAGCGAGAGGGATCAATTGGGAACGAGGGAGAGAAGGATTTGGCAAGATGTCAAATGTAGAGCGTTTTTCCCTGAGTTGTTGCACGGACAACCTTGTCACAAAATAGTGTATACATAGATTATAGATATAATATATATATATATCTCCTCAGAATATATACAGATTAAACAGAATACCCTGACCACACAAAAAAGTCACGCCCTGAGATTTGTGTAACTCGAGTTTTTCTTTTTTTGTAGTAGTAGTCACAAGATGAGGTAGATTGAATCTGAATGAAAAAAAAATAGATACATATACATATATATATATATACACACACACACGTACATATATATATATATATATATGTATATGTATAACATCAATAGTGATAAGAATGAATGAATTCGCTGAGATCCACGTACACAGAAGTTCAGTTATTGTAGAGCATGCACTTGAGTTTAGCGGTTTCGTTTTTCAGAGCCGCCACCTCCACCCGTAACTTCAAGTTCTCCTGCTCCAGGATGGCGGCCCGGATGGCGATCTCCTCTTCCTTGGCTCGGCGGGCATCGCGCGACCTCTTCGCCGCTTCGTTGTTCTTCCGCCGCCGTTCCCAGTAGGCGACGTCCTTCTGGCTGTCGGGCAGCGCCCTGGGGCGGCGCTTCGTTGTGTTGGAGGAGGGTGACAGCGTGCGAGAGGAGTTGGGAATGGCGGTGAGGATGGCGGAGCTGGGGAGGGGCGGCGACGAGTCGCTCGTGAGAAAAAGGCGGTGGCGCTTTTCGATGTCTCGCAGTTTGCTCACGTGGTCCTTGTACACGTGCAGCAGCTCTTCCGTGCTCAGCGTCTGGAACGTGGACCCGTTTGAGAACAGGGCGTGGGGGTCGCCGCCGCCCTTCGCCCCGAAGCCGTCCCCCGAAAACCCCTGGTACTGGTCGACGAATGCGGATGACGGCGAGGACGAGGATGGTACCGAGCTGCAGTTCTCCCTGCCGTAAGCGTTGGGCGACAGCCGCCGGTGGTGGCTCCTCCCGTTCGTGTATGCGGTAGTCGCGTGAAGGATATCCGGCACCGGAGTGGATTTAGGCTCCCTTTCTGGGTAGAAGGAAGGGGACAGGGACCCGTTCGATCGGGCTTGGTAGCGCTCCGGAGGGGGCGGCGATTCGGCTTTCACTGCTCGCTGCTCTTTCCGCTTGGGCATCGAGAAGTCGAGGGGCACGTCCTGCATGTATTCGGAGGGCGAGTCGCTGCGAAGTTCCACCATGGCGCTGCCGTCGTTAGTCGGGGTGCGGAAGGCCACGTTGTTGTACCCCTCGTGCATGCTGCTCAGCAGCAGTGGCTCCCTCTGGGCCATGACGGGTCGCGCGCAATCCTCACAGCCACCCACCACCCCAGTGGTCGACGATGGAGGACAGGTCCCTGTAATGTAGCAGAAAGCGAGAAATGATCGCAAGTTTCAGGTGAGGAATGAAAAACAACACACATCGGGAAAATAAACCATAAGCGTCAACCGATCGTAAATCTTTTTTAAATAATTGATAAGTAAAAAATGATCAATAACCCAGCACGCGGTGCATCTCGGCAAGGAGAGAGAGAGAGCGCGCCCCTCCTCCTCCCTACATCTCGTGTACGGTGTCTTCTCGCTCTTACATTCTCTAATTCTTCTCAGTTAATCACTTCTCCCGGTTACCGGTTTTTCGTACATAGATAAATTAATTAGCCGTTAATTTAAGTGGCTGTCAGGACAAATACTGTGTGGGAGATCTCGGTAAAGAGATTCCCCCCTGACTGTCGTGGAATCGCGATAAGGCTGCAGAGGGACAGTACATCCCGAATTCTTTCGATTGTTTTTAATATGAATGCGACGCGTTTCCTCAGGAATCGCTGCCCACATGTTTACTATTCCTAGATGCGACCGACGGTCACCATCGTTGGCGAGTATAAACACACACACACACACACCAAATGGAACGAGAAAGTTTTCTGAGCCTTACCAAATACGACGCGGGCCTGGGAAACACTGACATGTGCGGAACGGTTCGTGGGCGCGGGGGCTGCTGCTGTTCTTCGCCAGGCAGGTCTACTCTCTCTCTCTCTCTCTCTACCGATATATCCTCGTCCCTGCGTTTCTTCTTCCTATCATCGTCATCACCCGACTAGGTCACGCTCGCCCGACACATACCGCCGAGCGATCGCTATTATCGGCATTGCTCCGTGTAGCGTGAACGCGCGATGCCGGAGTCGATCCACGCCTAAGTCAATCGACTCCCTGACCTCAGAGAAATAACCACAAAAACCGGGCCGAAAGGATGACACGAGAGAGGGAGGGGGAGAGAGAGATGGAGAATTACCTTTTTTTGTTTGTTTTTTTCCCCCGATCTCGATTTAACTCGGTTTGTACTCCGTAACTGGTTCCCGTCCGTCGCCTCGGTACCGGTTGTGTGTTCTCAGCGTGGCATGTTGCCCAACTCTTCGGCGTACGACGATCCTCGACTGATGACGCCAGTCGCAACGCACCATGCAAATTGCCTCCGGATCACGTAATCCAAAATTAGCTAACCAATCAGCCATTACCGCCTCCTCTCAACGTATATCCATTTTTGCATAAAGGACAATAACACAATGCTACACGGCCTGCCATTGGCTGGCGTCCGTTTTCGACTCAAGGTTGCGTAAGGACGCACTCGTTGCATGTTCGGGGGGGCCAAAAGGTGAAAGCCTCGTTATGGTGGGCATGACCTGGTTATGTGCAACTGACCGTAACTTTGCGCAACCGGCCGCGGCAGTTTTTCTCTCTGCCATCCCTCCCTCCCTCCCTCCCCCCCAGCTTGCGCAATGAGAATAAATATGAGAAAGCTACCAGTATCCACGACGTGAATGCAGGAGAGTTTCTTTTATGTTCTTATTTTTTGTTTGTTTGTCTTATTGGTGGTTTACCAGAGAGAGAGAGAGAGAGGGGGGGGACAGACACAAAAAGAGAAGGGAGAGGACAGATAAAGAGATAGAAAGAAAGAGAAATACAGAGGGACGGAAGACCTGAGAGAGAAGAGATAAAGAGGAGAGAGAGAGAGAGAGAATGGTCAGGACCGGGAAGAAAGGGAATAGGTAAAGAAGGAAAGATGCAGGGGAGATGGACAGAAGTTTAGAAGATCATTTAAGACTTTGACCCCGCGCCTAATTAATCACTGGGTTCATATAAGGTATGGAATTTTTTTTTTTCCAGTCAGTACAAAGTAAGGTAAATTCATTAGCTCGTCAGATCGTTGCGAAATTTAGAAATGTATCCCGGAGCAGCCACCTGGATGTTTTAAACACAGCAAAGATATAACAGGTACAGAAGTGTAGAAGAAAACAACTAAAGTCGGTGCCCGTGTATTCTCCCGTGGAGAAAAAAATCGAGACGGGGGGCATTGTTTACGTTTCCCAGAAATTGTATTATTCGCTCTAATGCCCTTTTTGCCGGTGTGTCAGACCAGGAATATTTCACGAATAACCGATAGGTGGCCTCAACTATTATTTTTTTTTTATTATTATCATCATCGGTTTTGTTGTTGTTGTTGTTGTTCTACAGTCAACGTAAAGAAGTAAGAGTGCGGCGGGGACGGAGTCGTACTAACGGCGCGTGGAACACACACAACCTGTTGCAGAAATATGGAAATGCGCGATGCGCCAGGAGGCTGTGATTTATATGTACGGTCCCCGTAAACTCGCGGTGTATTTATAAAGTCCACTGGTAAACAAAGCAGCTGGCTGGCTGGCTGGACCGGCTTGGGAGACCGACCCACCGGGGAAGACTTAAAACAAAATACAGGGCTATCGACAACAGGACAGAAGAAATATTTTGAGAGAGAGACAGAGAGAGAGGAGGGGCGCGAGAAGTGAATCTAATCTCGATCCAACCCTGTCGTGCGTTTTATTTTTTTTAAATTTATTTAGTTGGATTTTTAAAAAAATATATATCACGTGCCCCCCCTCCTCTTCCCCCTCCTCTTCCTCCTCCTCCTCGACTAACGAAAGTTGGAGCGCTGGGCGGAAGTTAGAGAGATGCCGGTGCTGTCTGGACGATTGGCGACGACAAACGTGTTCCGGGGGATCCGCGAAGAGGGAGGGGGTGTTACCGAGATACCTCCTTCCGGCGCGCTCACAGCCCCTATGAAGTTCTGTTCCGTTAGTTTTCCGCTGGACGGTGTGGAAGCGCCGCTGTCCCAGGTCCCGCGGAGGAAGAACCTCGGCCGGGACAGTGCAACCGGTGAGTGTCGCCTCCGCTACGTAATTAGGCGGGGCGGACCAACTGTGGAGTCGAAAGTGGTAGGTAGGCACGTAGTAGTTAGTGTGTTGTGACGGGTTCTAGCATTTTAAAAAACACGTGGTATTTTACAAAGACTTTTAAACGGTAAAAGAAACAAACAGTAACAACCAACTTTGAGTTAATCAGACCCCCAGGGATTCTCTCTCTCTCTCTCTCTCTCTCTCTCGAAGAGGACGGTTCAGGTGCTTGGTTTGTCACTACGAACCCGTAACCTACACCAGCCATTGCTGAACTCTGCTGCAGGTTCGGAAAGCACTCAGGCGTTTAGACGCTACAGGTGAGAATTAAAAATGGGCGCGGTCCGAACGAGAATTATTTACTTTCAAACAGGTTCTGACACAAAACAAAAATCGTGACACACTTGTTTCCACTAAGTCGACCTAGATTGAATTCGCTTGCTTTTACAGTTGTTCCGTTCATGCTAAATAGATATCTACACCGTGGACATCTTGAAACAACGAGCCTGACAAGAAGTTATCTTCCTTGATCATTGAAGCTCTTCTGGTTCGGAGAAGCCTAAGGTCTAATCTAAAAACATGCACATTATAACGACGACGTCAACAATTAAGTCGCTGGTTTTAAAAAAAAAATAGAAATAAATTAACTAAAGTGTAAAAAAAAATATTTTAGAATACGTAGAATGTGTTCGTAAATACAGTAGAAGAAGCAGCTAAAAGGAAAACACACACAAGAGAGCAACAGAAGTTCAAACAACAGTACTCAAAAGTCAGTAGTGTTAATAATAGCCAGATCAAGTTATGGCTGCTCACTGATGCATATACGGACCGAGTGAGCTATTTTTTCAGCGGTTTTCCTCTTCGACCATAGCAGGTTAACAGAGATCAGTTGACTTAGCGCAAACGGCATGCTGGGTATTCATGCGCGCTTTTACGTGTCTGGATTTCACTTACGATATGACTAAGGGATTTCTACTTTCTGTTTTGAAGAAACAAAGAATTCGACAAATAAGAATCTGCTTTGCCGGTGATCCCAACTACCCACGAACGAGCCGCTGGGAGATGATGCTACTGGTGACGACGGCTTGCTTTTAATTTTAACAGCCATTGCAATAATATAAAGAAAACGTTCAGAACATTCAAATTTCTTATAATAAACTACGCGTACGGTGCTCACTTTATCCAATTTTATTTACTTATTTGTGTGTGTACCAATTTTACAGAGCCATGACGTTTTTTTTTAACTTCAGCTGACTAACATATTTTAAAACACTATTCCTAGCTACATTTCACAACTAGTTTTGATAATTAAGCAACAACAATAAGTTTACTTCCAAAATACTCTCAGTTTTAACATTAATGTGGTTCTTTACTGATTTAAATCTATATTTCATCATTGTTCCCCGATTATATTTTGGAAAAAAGTAGAAGAGAGAGAGAGAGAGATGGTGAAGAGAGAGAGAGAGAGAGATGGTGAAGAGAGAGAGAGAGAGAGAGAGAGATGGTGAGGAGAGATGGTGAAGAGAGAGAGAGATGAGATGAGAGAGAGAGAGAGAGGGAGGAGAGAGATGGTGAAGAGAGAGAGACGAGAGCGGAGAGATGGGAGAGAGAGAGAGAGAGAGAGATGGTGAAGAGAGAGAGAGCAGAGAGAGAGAGATGGTAAGAGAGATGGTAAGAGGAGAGCGAGAGATGGTGGAGAGAAGAGGAGAGAAGATGGTGAAGAGAGAGATGGGGGGTGGCGAGAGAGAGGAGAGAGAGTGTGAAGAGAGAGAGGGGGAGAGAGAGAGAGGAGAGAGAGGGGGGGAGAGAGAGAGAGAGATGATGATGGTGAAGAGACAGAGAGATTTAACAGTGACAGAGAAAAAGAGAGAAAGTGAACCTATAAAAATGAACAAAATTATGTATGACTGGTGATAATAAATATATTTTAGTAAGTGCGGTATTTAAAGAAGATCATTGAAAGCCTTGACTTTAAAATATAAATATAAATTAAATACATAGAAATCATAACTGTAGTAGCTTTTTCAAAGTTTTCACAATATATAGGACAAGAAAGAAAACAAAAGCAAACACAAAAACAACATTGAGATGAAAGTGACCCTGGTTAATTATGGAAGCCAGGAACCTGACCGCAAATTTAATTATGATAATATTAGTGTTATCTAGTTTGTAAAATGATAAAATGAATATCTGAATTATATTTTACCTATGGACTTTTCGTTTATTAGAAGTAGTATGTACGTATGTATTAATATTTTGTTTTACGTTTTATCCTCTGATAACAAAAGTAATAAATACTTCACATCCCTACCTCCTCATGGACGCTTCCTACCTGTGTCCAGCGCACCTGCTTTGACAGCCAATCACCGGCAGGCATGACAGAGGTGATTGCTACTAACAAAGGTCAGTGGGTCGGTCGGCTGACGACGAGGCTGAAGCGAAATCACTGCTCTAGCCGTTGCCGTCGTCGTCACCGTACGCGGACTGGTCTGGCTGACTGGAGTGTTGTTGGTCACCTAACCTAACTGGCCAGGAGGAGAGCTGTTAGCCAGACGCGGGTCAGCTGACCAGCCTCGCCATGGTGTCAAAATTGTGTATGTACGCGAGAACAAACTTCGCACTTTTTGTCCTTCTTTCTTTCTGCACCACCCCGCCCAGAAAATTGTAAAATGCGCATTATCATGAATGGAATTAACTTAAATTACGGATACCGTCGTTGATCGGCATCTGTATGCATTTTGCACATATTAAAACTAGGAGACTTTGAAAAAACGAAAACGGCTTTCTTTATTTCCAAGTCCTTTAGGCCAGCTGTTCTATAAACCGTTCCCAGACATCAAGGGAGACCATCCCTGATCTCCCGAACACTAACCGTGCAAGCCGTTCTATACTTGCGGCTTTATCTAGCTCATGAGACGCTATAAAATATACAGGTAAACATAAGAAATTCCATTAATTAGACTTAAAACAAAAACACAGGGCTATCGACAACAGGGCAGCGAGAAGTGAATCTAATCTCGCGGTAAAACCGTTTGCTGCCACAATACCCCCGTCTTACGATACTGACGCCGGGTGGAAACTGCTTCAGCCAACAAAGGTACGATTGATTATGCTTCACAAGCTCCAAAAATATTTTAAAATCCGAAATCTAAGTAGCGCAATAAATGGCAAACGTTGGAAAGCCATTTAAGAGATCAACTGTTTCCCATGTTGGTATTTATTTCTAAAAACTCTGATATCATAAACGAATAAATCCACCTTGATTTAGGCTTTGTCCTTTAGACGCTGGGAAGACGTGCAGTTTATTTCTGACGAACATGCAACATCTTTACCATAACCGTGAATACTTAATTCACTTAACAGACTAATTACCGATACATTTTGATCCATCATTTAAAAGAACGGAATCTGAATCCAATCAAGCAAGATAAGGTTAGGTAATTTCAGTGAGAGTTCATCCCAATATCTCCACTACATACTAAATGTGATATTAGTAATCGGCACGTTTAATATTTTAAATCTTCAATACGATACATGATTTTCAAAAAAAGATTTACGGTTTTACAAAAACCCTGAGTAATATTTAGCTATTCCTGGCGGCAGGTAGAGTACTGTACTATTACAGTCGGGAGACCGACCGAGTCCGGTCCTTGTTGGGCTGTACCTTTCGCGTCGTGTATTTCTCCCACATCTAAAAATAACGTATTTTAATAGTGTTCACTGTTAAAGTCGGCAGCTGCAGCGCCGTCTAACGGCTAACCACACCACTACGCTGTCGTATCGAGGTTGAAGCCGGGAGATTGGTGTACGATAAAACAACAGTTTAGCTACTCAGAATCGATTTTAAATTTTAAAAAAAAAAAAAACAGTAAAATTGCAGAAGAACGAGTTAAAACAGCAACAGTGGATTTAAAAAAGACTGAAATAAAATCTATTATCAGATTTTCTGGCATTAACTGTTAATAATTAGCTTTTTTCTTTTTACTTTTAATTTTAAAATCGTGAGTCGGGTGTTATTACGAATTAGAGAGTTATAGGAGATAATTTATTATTGGACAATTTTTTCTCGGATGCATGACATCCGCCCGCCGTTTGTTTTACCACTGATTCACTCTCGAATAAGTGCATAAAACCTTGGAGTGTCTCCCATTTAGAATAAGCGGTGTCACCGCTACAAAAGTACCTTTGAACCAAAGCCCGGGGTACAGGCGTCGTGGCCTAGATAGTTATTGCTATTAATATAATGACAACCGTGAAAAGGTTTCCACTCAAGAGCAATGCCAACCTTCAATACTAAATTATTCAGAGGCTTCTTGTTCGAGGTGGACCGCGGTGTAGACTTCACGGATGCTGCTTAGAAAGCACGTGTTGGAAACTGAGGAGGGTGCGGTTGGATAGTCACATGACTTAATATTTCAATGGTAAAGGTAAGGAAGACGGACTGCAGGAGACAGTGGTTTGTGAGTGGGAACCAAATAGATTTAGTGCTGTGACATTGTTTAAACGGACATTCAGTCGCGAGAGAAATTTCAGTGCATTAATATCAAACCTGGGATAATTAGGGGGCTCTTCCGCTTTCATTAATAAGGATCAAACTTGGTTTCTCAGCTACAGAATCCCGGTACATTACCCGATCGGCCATCTCCTGTGGTTCATGCTTTGGGGCACCATCGTGACCAAGAGAAAGCAGACCATCGACGGAGATATCTGTTATTCATAAAGCCTGGTCTTTGGCGTTGGAAGACACGTGACACATCAAGATATCTTCCTTCATATTTTACAGCGCACTAACCAACGACACCTTTCCCGCAATTAAGTTTGTAGGATTGAAGCAAACAAGGAATCGTCATCGTCTTAATGTGAATTGGCTTCGAAACAAGATGTTAATAGCCGTCAGTCCTGAGCACAAGCTCATGGCGTTCACGACTTCCTCTTTTTGTCGCTCGTAGAGCGGATGTTGTATTTCGGATAGAATAGACATGATCGTTTCCTTTCTGTTTCTATTTTTTTATAAATTGACGATTTTCATTCTGTTTCAGGAAAAAAAAACAAATAAACCAAGTTAGCACAAGTAAACTCCTGTACTGCCTTCCGTGCGACCTGATCGCCGAAAATTAGCTGAGTAATGTATCCGCAGTAACCTAGTGCGTTGACACAGTTCTAAATGAGTGTAATTCAGGGTGTGTCCGGCTTTCTTTTTGTTGATTTCCAGCAATCAGGTTTCAATCGATACACCAGGTCAGGACAGACAGAATCGCACAGATGGCCTGCGTGACTTGCAGCGAGCACCAACCAGCCCGTGGTGTCTTTTATTACAACTAAAAACGGTCAGTTGGATCCAGTGCGTAACTTTCTCCGGCTGCACCATCTTGAAGTTCGTATACTATGCGATCTCTCTCTCTCTCTCTCTCTCCCTCTCTCATCTCTCTCTCTCTCTCTCTCTCTCTTTCCCCATCTCTCCTCTTCTCTCTCTCTCTCTTCATCTCTCTCTCTCTCTCCTCTCTCGCTCTTTCTCTCTCTCTCTCTCTCTCTCTCTCTCTCTCTCTTTTCTCTCTCTCTTCTCTCTCTCTCTTCATCTCTCTCTCCCTCCATCATCTCTCTCTCCTCATCCATCTCTCTCTCTCTCTCTCCTCTTTCCATCTCTCTCTCTCTCTCTCTTCATATCGCTCTTTCTCTCTCTCTCGCGTTACTAGGTGCAGCGCGCCCGCTACTATATTTGTTTACATTCTATTGACTGCGCTCTTCCTGCACGAAGCTTTGATGGCAGACGATAGTGGTTGGTTGGAACCAATTACCCCTGACCCATTTTCGAATTACTGAAAAAAATAAGTAAACAAAACATCGGCTAGGAAATAACCCTGTTACATCAGTAATCATTAATTTAGAATTAAATATTCACCGCGTTCTACAATAGATTAAGCGAACCTTTAATGTGAATATTTCAAAGAATGAATTAAGCAAATCGATTATTTGGCCTAAGAGAATATATTTTATTGAAATCCAAAATATAAGATTACGCATAAGATTTATTATCACGCTTCATATCCTCATCTCTCCATCCAGTGTTCCCTCGCCAATTGCCTGGTTACTATCCTGAAAACCACCGCGGTTAGCAAATATAAGGCCTTATGGGAAATGTGGGGTGGCGACCCCCTAACTAAGTTACCTGTTCCTTCACTACTTTGACGCAGTACATCTTGGACGGTGGATGTGGCTGGAGCATCATTGGTGGCTTCCTTTAAAAAAAAAAAACAATTTAAGATCGAAGGCTAGCTTAATTTCTTCTGTAGATCTCTATGTAGCTCCCTAATTAATTTATCCATCCCTCTCTTGAAGTTGAGGCTTCGGATCAATCTCGAAGTAGGTCGGAGAAATTGGCAGCGAGCAGCATCATTCCGCGGCTAAGGTTGGTTAGAGTCATTATTCGGCGAGCGGTCGGCACGAGAACATCGACTTGATGAAGCCATCCCGACGCGGCGTTGCCACAAAGAAGAAGGGTCAGTCGGACCCTTGGTGCCTTGAATCCCGGAGCAGGCTCCTCAGCCTTCGAGATGAAAGGTATTTCGCTTCCAAAAGTGTCCAGTCTCGCTGGCACCGAAGAACTGCTCTGACAGGTAACCCTTCTCAATCTACTTCTTCAGATGCTTCGTCACGTGATCTGCCTCGGCAGATCAGTCCTCCCCAACTCTTGATAGTATGCACGCTGTACCTCCTCTTAAACTTTTCGAACCGATTACTGTCTTAAACGCTTCCCTCCCGGAGTTTCCACAAAGCGCGTGTGGATACGTATCGCTTGGCTACATAGGGGGCCCCCTTTTTTATTGTCTCCCGGGACCTGGTGGTGGTCTTCCTCCTGATCGAAACTTCACTTCTCTTTATTGTCCTAACATTGGACTCGTTAACCCCCGCGAGTCCCCCATCACGAGCGAGACGATCAGCCACTTCTAATTTCTTTTCTGAACACATTTACATTCCTTGGCCTTCTCGCACTTCGTCCACCTCTACCGCCGAGTACGCGTTTAGGGACCATGTTTAAGTGGGAAACTACTGCTAATAAACAGTAAATAAGGTTGACGAGACGCGGAATAATACGGAGCAGTGCGCGAGAGGCCAGCGGTGATGGGGAACTGTGCGGATGAATACGCCTAGGCTATTCTTCGCCCTGCCGTACCGCGGACACATACGTTCAGTGGAAGGTAAACCCTCTGCTGGGACGGGGATGTCTTTGGAAAAACGGCTAAAAGTAAAATTACAATAAAAAATTTAATTAGACAATTGACTTTTAGCAGCAATTTCCTCTTGGGAGGGGTTTCTTTTATCATAGATAGAAAGACGATGCAATCTTTTCGCTTTCTGTTCCAAATTCGTTAATTGATAAATAATTATAAAATTTTCCCCCTTTGCTATTCCGGATAATCTTTTTCGCCAGATTAGACTGTCGTAATTGCTTGATTCGGCTTCGACCATAATCGTAGTCGGTGCAGTCGATTTCGGCCACGAAGCATTACCACACGTTAAATAATATTAATTAATATCATTCCCGTATATATCGTGTAAAAAAAAAAAAAAAAACGCAGGTTCAAACACGGAACCTTGTAGTACCCGGTTGACGGAAATCTTCTGCAGCAGTACCGAATTTCTAAACTTTCAGGTAATCTTTCGTCATCTTAGGTTGATTTCAGTGACAGCTTTGTATCTGGAAACCTATCAAAAGTCGTTCATCCTACCCGAAAGTTTCTTGATAAATTCAGAATCAGAAGGCATGAAAGACTAGGTGGAAAAAAAAAATGGGTTTGGTATCTTCTTTTAACCTACTGTTTTCGAATTACCAGAAAATCCTTTTCTTTGACTAATATTTTACAACGAGTTTTTTCTGCTGTTTAAGTCACGTTAATTGGCATATAGTCTCCGGAGTGGTTCTAATTAAAGAACACGGAGACTGTGTTAATCTTACAGGACCTACTTCCCACCCAACAACGACGAAAGCAGATTCATTTTTGACTTCAAACACAAAAGAGTGCTGCGTATCTACAGAAACTGAAAAGGCCAGCAAAAACGTCAAGGAGTTTAATGTTCTATTATACGGTTTTGTCATAAACTTAGTGCCACCAGACTTTGTCGGTTTAATTATCCTCTTCTACACACTTTTGTTTTTGGGGAGGGTTAGAGTGACATTGATATTGGCGATGATCTGATACAACACAGCACATACATGACACATTCTCCAGTAATATCGTGCAATACAAAACTTTCGATAATTCATATACTCGAACAACATGGGTCGGCACGGGTCACTTGGTGATTGTCATCTACTCTAGTAATATGGAGGAACAGAACCTTTGGTGATTTATATGCTTGAACAACATGGGTCGAAACGGAACGTTCGGTGATTCATATGATCGTGGAATGTTATATGGGATCTATAATGAGTCATTTATCGGTAAAGTCATAGCCTAAAACTGGAAAATATCTTTTAGGGAGACTGTCTGTAAATCCGTCATTGGCCTATGCCCATTTTGAATACTGATAGTAAATAAGTTCTGATCTGTTAATAACGATTTCTCAGGGAGAAAATTCGTTGTTAATAGCCGGTATATTCTTTAAACAAAAAACCAACAGGTGTAGGGACCATTAGAATATTTGGCGGAAAAAAGGAAAGTTAATTTGCATTAAGACCCGTTTATATAACAGTTGTCATAAATCCGTTTCAAAACCGTGTGGCTGCACGAATTTTGGCAACTTTAACGTGTACATAAACCCAGCTTATATCTGTACGGAGAAAGGTTGGCCACATCCGGTAGCGGGCTTCTTCTTATATGTGCCCTTTCAAACTGATGGCCACTCTATCTGGTAACAGGAACAGGTGGGCTGGAGGGGTTCCTACTTTGTCTTGCATTTTGCAATTTAAACAAAAATACAGTGTTCAGGATTTATCCGGAGTTCCCAGGTAGACAGCAGAGAGACAGCACTCGTTCTTTAAGAAGATCGACGGTACACCAGGTAAATCGAAAAGTGTTTGTCAGATTGCATTCTAGAAAACCTTTCTTAAAATATTAAATATTATATTGTGTGATGAGCACATTTCATATAGAAATTCCAAAATTCGCCTGAAAATCTGACAGGTACCTTTAGTTACCTGCTAATGAGGAAAGGCGCAAAATGGCGTAGATGACCATCGAGACGGTGAGCATGGCCTCCGTCAGGGGTCTCCCAGGGACTCACGGAGACCGTACAATGGGGTGTAAACACTTCAGCACCAGGTAAATGAGCTGCCTGTCACTAGACTCGGGTAGCATCATTGAAGACTTATCTGATGAGTAAGCGCGTCGGGAGACAAGTCAAATGTCCGCAATATTTCACACCATCACAGTAATCTGCTGCTATCTGTCTGCGCCATTCCATCCTTTCACTCATTTAAAAGGTATTTCGGGGTATCTGTCAGAATTTCAGACTTGCTGTTTTTAGGGAATGCAGATATCCCCAAACGTCTGAATTAAGGAGTGTTCACAGTCATTTATTTAGTAAAACATTATATTCTTGAAATTAATGAATAGCACTGTTGATTTTTTTTTATAATTAACTATTTTATCTACACTGTATCATATACAATGCGCAGCCTTCTAAAATACAATACTCGGTTAATAGTGCGTGACAGATCTCAAATTTATCGCATTTCCAGAATATAGACTTGTTACATCACGTGTGTGTCAGGGGTCCGACGGTGAGTTAGCACGACGAAAATCTAGTATGGGATTTGACGAGATCGCTTATATTTACCGTAGAAAGTAATATAATTTATGCAAGGTGTGTTGTACGCTGGTACACGAGACCAACGGTCGGTCGGTCCCACGTCATGCGTTTCTGTCACCCGGAAGACAGTACCAGCCGCCTACTCTTTACAACCGATCGAACGTACATTCACTCCCCCCCCCCACAAATACAGATCAGATACAGATATAACAGAGACATTCCAGCCCAACTGTTCTGGGAAAATTCCAAAACCAATGAGAAAGCATTAACTTACTGCCGTGCGAATCACAAAACTGGCAGTGGCGTGGCCTGCCTATGCGGTTAGTGTGCCCACCTAGGGCAGTCTAACTATTCCATTTAATTATTTAAAACGAAACTCAAGAAATTGGCTTACGAAGGCTCCACGTGGTTTTCCGCTTCGCTGCTTATTTCCTATTCTGAAAAGGCTAGAAGGAAAGAAAGAAAAAAAAAAATTCCAGCTAGCTGTAGGAAACGGAAATGTGTGTGTGTGTGTCTATACTTAATGGTTCTTTCTCGGGAATGGAAGAGATTTAAGGTGCCATAGAGGCTCACCTAACTAATGCCGTTCTCGAGAACTGGATCGGATAGAGTACACTGCCCGGTCAGCGTACCGTTCTGCCTCATCGATCTCTGTGTAATTAAATGCTGACATACAAAAATGGAAATCTTATATTTATCCAAAGTACAAATTAACTTAAAGAAGAAAAAAAAATGGACTGGAGGAGCAAAACGCAAACAGCGATTCGAGTAAGTCAGATTTATTTTTGTTTTTTTATTACTACTAATTATTATTATTATTATTATATTAAAGAAGACAAACGAGAGCATCATCCAGGCCAGAGGGTCGTCAGAGAACGGATCTGCTCGTCCGCACCCTGTGACAGCCGCCCGGTCCTGCCCAGACCACCCACCCTGTGGGTGACGCCCTTAATACCAATTCTTGCTTATTTGTGGTTTGCAGCAGATCTTCGGGATTCTGCTCTGTCTGTCATCGCGACTCGGCCTCAGTGGTGAGGAGTGAGAGATCTGGGAACGAATACAGGACTGGACGAGGTGTAATTCGGGCATTTCGTGCCCTCCCTAATAATCGCCTTCCCCATTGCTTTCACCCATCCGGCCCCTGGTCAGTCGGTCACTCTGGTTGAACCAAAGTTCACGCCTTCGGTGGGGGTTCACTATTCGCTGTACTGAAAAGGTCAAAGGTCGATACACGCTTTTGGTTCACATTCGATCTCTTGCATATTTCTTTCGTGATGTTGCCATGACAACACAACATTTTCTAGGTTCTCAAATCCATTGCTAGTTCAGTTTTTCTCTTAGTATTTTTACGGGTTTGTCTAAAGGTAATAATAACCTTTGGTAAAACCCTGGACACAATTGAGATATATCCTGAGTGGTGTTTTTTTCTCATGATTCTATTTTTCACTGACCTATTTTTCGACAAGAGAGTATCAGAATTTTTCTTCTAGAATCTTCTCTCTCACTATCTCTATCTATCTCCCCGTCTCTCTATATCTCTCTCCTCTCACTCCCTCCCCGTTCTCTTCTCTCTCTCCTCTCTCTCTCTATTCCCTCTCCCCGTCTCTCCTATCTCTCTCTTCTCCCTCCCTCTCCCCGTCTCTCTATATCTCTATCTCTCATCTCCCCGTCTCTCTCTACTCTCTCTCTCCCTCCCTCTCCCCGTCTCTCTATCTCTCTTCTCTCTCCCCTCTCCCCGTCTCTCTATCTCTCCTCTCTCTCTCCTCTCCCCGTCTCTCTCTCTATCTCTCTCTCCCTTCTCCCCGTCTCTCTCTCTCTCTCCCCCCTCCTTCTCCCCGTCTTTCTATCTCTCTCTCTCCCTCTCCCCCTTCTATCTTTCATCTCTCTATCTCTCCCTATCTCTCTCCCCACCCTCTCCCCATCTCTCTCTATCTCATCTTTCTCTCTCTCACTCTACAAACTTTCATGAAGACAAATATATTGAAAGGTGACGTCATAATTTTCTCAGCTTCAAGTTTAGTGAAAAAAAATTGATAACTCTAAACTGATTGATAAAATTAATAAGCTATTTAGAAATATTGTTCTGTTACGTCGCATTTAAAATATACCTATTATCAGTAGTAGTAGTGTCGTTGTTTTATTATTATTATTTATTATTATTATTATTATTATTACTATCAGTAATCGAAAAAAAGTCAGAATTTATCAAAAAATGTTAATCATAACTGGCAGCACATCCTTGAGCTTAGCGACGATATGATGCACACAAAATTGGAATATTTTTGGTTTTCTTTCATCTTATTGACAAATAGTCTCCAACGTTTCAAGCTGTCGAGAAGTCTGTGGCAGTAAATATGGATATAAGAACGACAAAACTGCCATTCGCCTGGTAAACCAGTACCGGCGACGTCCGCTTTGTCTTTGTGTTGTCTGTACACGCTGTGATTTAGTTCCGGGTAGGCAGGGGACAGCTTCGCCACTGACTCAGAGAGATGAAGTCGTCGAGCTCCGACACCTTGGCGCACACACCCCCCCAACCACTCTCGGCCACGCCCACAGCATCCGTTCCAAACGCGCGACGTAAACGAACTCGAGTTTTTCCCCCAACCGGCAAACCATTCTGAATATTTTCTCTCACTGTTTCGGTTTATCCTCAAATACGCAATCAACACAATAACTTCGGCCATTGATCGCGCGGGCTAGCGTCTGGCCGGGGCTGCCTATTAGTCACGAAGCATCGCTTTGTAGTGAAGTCATTTTCGCTTTTGGCGCCCGACCGGCGACTGCTGGGTCAGGATGACTCCCGAGCGCAGACGGAGTCCATTACCTCACCAGAGCGTCTGGAGCCCAAGACTCCGTCGTCCCTCCACCTGCTTCAGCCGTGAGCTATTCCACGGTGAGTCATCGGGAAACTGGCTGGAATTGTCCGGTGGAAGCACACCCCCCCCCCCCCTCTCAGAGACCGCCTATTAGCTCAGCCGCCCATTCCTTTCTTTCCGGAATTCTCGCTCACTTAGCCGAGTGGTTGGTCCACCATGAAACTCTGCAGTCGGCGACTTAAAACCAGTGAAACGTCGTCGTCGTTGTAAAATTCTGATTTTGTATTCATCCGAAGGAAGACTTAAATATCATTGGAATCTGTTTAAATCGTACAATTCTGGCCTTTCTTAAGTCAACGGCTTGGCAAAGAAGCGACCACTTCAGAAAGTCGCCAAGCCGTTAATGTCTCCAGGAAGCAGGCGAGAACCATTCCGGCAAAGAGGATCCCACCAGAGGTTATTTATAACGGCAATTACATCTTAGTGGGATCGGTGATGATCCGGGAAGAAGGAAAAATTGTTGCTCTGTTGTTGCTTTTTTTTTTAGATTTTCGTGCAGCATCAGTACTCAGTTTACAATTACCTATTTACTTGAATAGTGTTTAAATCTTCTATTGATATTTTATGCCAGTCATCTTTTTTAAAAAACGGATTTATATTTACACGTTTTTACGTTGCTGCTATGCAAGTTTGCCTAACTTGCGACAATAAATACAGTGTCTTGCCATAATAATTTGGCAGACCTAATAAAAGATGTAAAAGAAAAAAAAAACAAACAAACAAACCAAACAAACCCTGCAAATAAAGACAAGAAATAAAAAGTAAAGTTATTTAGGTTAGTACTTGGTTGATTCACCTTTTGCAGCACGTAGCGTCTCCACCCGGTTTGGCGGAGAATCAGGAAGAGTTCGTATCACGGTTTGCCCCAAGGTTCCTTCATATCCATCCATGTTTTTAGAAAGTCCTTCGATTTTATCATATCAGCGGGCGGGATGTGGCCGAGTTTTTCTCAGCTGACGATCAGGATGTTCCCGCACGCGCTCGAACCGGATTTATTTGCATGGCTTTTGCTGGGGGGTGATGATCTGGGATGAAGTTATATGCCTTGATTCCTCTTCCAGGCTGTGGTTACACGAAAGGCGTGGTAGATAGCGCCATCCTCTTGAAGTCTGAAGAATACGGCATCATCAAATTTAAGAATATGGGACAAAGTTAGAAGATCCATTTTTCTGAAATGGCAATGTAAAAGTCCATCGACAAATACCAGTTCTGTGGTTCCATCATGCAGCCTAGATGACACTCGTTCCCATGTTTGAGTGAGCCGAAGACTTCGGAGTCGAAGGTTGTTGTTACATCTTCTTCAAGCCCAGGTTCGAACTTCAAGACGACTACACGCCGCCATATCTCGGCGGTTCTGTCAGAAATGTCTTGCAATCGGTCCTTTCGAAGCCTTTTATTTCACACAGACAGAAAGGAATTTACACGTCACGCACGCTCTGTGATCGAGTCGGCGAATATGATGTTGGACCGTTCGAGTAGCGGTATATTCTAGTCGTGACGTCACTGCCGAAGGTCTTCCAAAACCCCACTGTTCTGCATCAGGACGCTGAACTCTGTGATCCACGGATTCACCAAGAAAATGTCGAGATCTGTTTGTAGGGTGGTCTAGCTCTCTCTCTCTCTCTCTCTCTCTCTCTCTCTCTCTCTCTCTCTCTCTCTCTCTCGTGTTTTTTAAAGCTTGTTTTCTTTTTCTTGATAGATTATTCAACAATCCGAAGAGTTAACCTACACTTGGTCGATTATACAAAATGCTTAGAAGGCATAAATGTGAAAAATAAATATCCATTCATACAGGCGTTTGGCCTAATTGTATAGCTACCAGGAAGTGACCATTCAAAGCAATCACCATTCACCACTAACCCCGCAAACACACAATAAACAATGTGTCGGGATAAAATTAAGTCGAAAACTTGTAGATGTTGCTATCTCATTTCTAGATGAAGTTCACACGAGCGGTGTGTGCACCGGCGAGATCTTCTGCTGGTGAATTTGCTGAAAGCCTTTCGGAGAACAAGATCCTCGTGTTTGGACCAGACCTACAGTAGGTGTATAGCTGCCCTGAAGGTCCGTCGATAGTAAATGAAAACGAGGTGTGTCGAAAAGTTCCGAAATGCACGCATCGACAAGAGATTGTTCAATTCCGCGATTAAAATATTTCTTGGCAACTGACAGTTAAAGGCTGTTTATATTACACCTTCTGGCAAATAAATAATTCCGGTTTACAAGTTAATTGGATTTTATGTGGTCTTTTAATTATTACGTGTTTTTTTTATAAAATATTTCTATTTGCATCACTGAACCAAATTATGCGAAAATGCTAAATAGTTGCATTACATTTCAGGTGAGCTACGCCACGTTAAATACTGACATTCAGTATATAAAATATGAGAATAATTACCTACCCTTGTAATTAATCACCTTTTTCTTAAACTGCTCACGTCGGGCTAGTTTTAAAATTTAAATATTCATAATGTGTTTATGTTAGAGAATCAGTGCCGGTTGGAGGGCTGACATCAAAGGGACTGGATTGGTCCGGACTGCGGGATGAAGAGAGCTTCGTGGACATCATACGTCCGTTATGAGTCAGATTTATTCTCTCAGCAGTCGCTCAGAAGTTTCTTTATTTTTTAGATGACTGTAAATAAAAACACCTTTTGTTTGCTTTTTTCTTCACTTGAAGTTTTTATTATTTCCGCGTGTTTAAAGAACCCCCCCCACACACACACACCACCACTACCACCACAACAACAAAAAAATTACACGTTCATTACTTTTCTTTAACCGGAGGACTGCGAGTTCTCTTCCCTAGGCCCTTAATAGCCTCCATTATCCCCCTTTTAACAGTCAGGTGAACACGTAGTAGCTTCCACTCGCGCGCGTGCGCCAAAAGCCCGCTCGTTCTACTTCTAATTTGTATCGCATGACATCCAAAAACAAGCGAAAGTAAATTCGCCTTTGGACACTAAATTACCTTTACAGCATTTACAGAACTTCCTTCTGTTTCCCCTGTTGTCATCATAGACTTAAAACTAAATTTGTCATCGGTAGCTGATATTAACCACTTGACTACCATAATAACGTGTTTAGCGTCGCACCTATAACTTCAGTCAACTCTCGGATAACCGTCGGCTCACTAACTCTTTCACAGGATTAGGAACTTAAAGAAGAGAAAAATTTCCACTGGATGCTATCTCACTGACTTTCTAGACCCTACTGGCACCTCGTATTTTTGTTCCATATTGTTCTTGCAATGTTCGATTGATTGCCCGTTGCTATTAAAGTTTACTATCACAGCATCCATATAAAGTATTCTATCCCAAGCGATAGTACATCAGGAAATGCTTCTTTCAAACTGAGTTTTGCAGATTAGTTTGATCTGTCACTGAGAGAGCTGAATAACGAAAGCGTTTATAAAACCTGCTATATCTCGAGAATGTATTCGAAACCTACCAGGTTATAGAAAGAAAAACAGTGGACTATTATACCTTTCTGTTTTTGCCTCTAACTATGTATTATATTTTTATCAGTAAAACCATGCATCATTCTGTCTTTGAATTCAATTCAGCGAGGTACCGATACTTTTGACTAACAAGTTATTTTTCTTTAATCCTGAAAATGTATTTACTTTTTAAAAATAATGTGAAGTTATTAGTAGACAGGGTTATCATAGTATTGTAAAGATGCAGTATTTCTATCACCTCACTTCTACACTGCTTCATTTTGATTTATACGAGGATATTTCAGGAGGTGGGGGGGAAAGGGGCAATATTTACATCATGCGGTTTCTGCTCGAGTCCATTGGACTGCTTAAGCTTGCACTTTAGTTCAGGCGACGTCCACTCGTGGCACTAGTGAGCAGTGAACAACATGGCCGCTCCGTGCACCAGAGAAGAGCAGCGATCTGTAATACGTTGACTGAAATCCACCGGAGAATGTCGGAGGAATACGGAGGGAAATGTATGAGTGGGTGGTCGGGTTTAGAAATGAACAAACATGAGTAGTGGATGAAGATCGACCGGGACGCCTCAGCAGTGCCATATGCCGTAGCATGACATTGCGCGACCACAAAATACTCAGACGACCATAGACACTCTGAACCTCACCCCCAACCTTCACACAGTCCTGATCTTCCCCCAGCCGATTTTCACTTTTTTTGGGGGGGTCCCGTAAGCTGGTCTCTAAGATCGAAGAATTTCCGACCTTGGCTTACACAGCTACCAAAAAGGGTTCCACCAGGATGGTATCGAGAAACTTGAGAGTCGTTAGACTACAGGTGCTGCAAAACAGGAGAATTACGTTTTGAAATGATGCAGTCTAATAAATGATCCCTGGTCACTTGATTTATTTTCAGTTTGTATGAATTGTCTTTACTTTCTGAAACATCCTCATATATAGATATATATATATATATATAGAGAGAGAGAGAGAGAGAGAGAGAGAGATGGGAGAGAGAGAGAAGAGAGAGAGAGAGAGAAGATGGGGTAGAGAGATGAGAAGAAATGGGAGAGAGAGAGAGAGAGAGAGAGAGAGAGAGAGACACGGTAGGTATTCTTATAGACACGGCTGGATAATCTCTTGTTTTCTTAGAAATATCGAAACTTGACCTATTCCAGCCCAATTAAAGGTACGTGCGTATGTCGGTCAACAGTATCTTTTACTTTTTTTAATTTACAAAATGCAGGAAGTGAAAATACGCAAGTCAATAAATCTTAGTAAAAAAACCCGAATTTATATGCATGAACTGTCCCCGCGAGTGTCTGATGATGGAAATCTTTAATTTTTTAAACCGGAAGTTAGTAAACCGCCCCTGAATATCCTTGCTCGTGTTTTCAGGTGTCGATGGAGAATATACCGGCGTCGTAAAACAAAAGAAAATACATAATAAGAAAAATGTATTATTAATTGTCGTACATTTGTTTGTATTTATAGCACATTCTAATGCCGAATCAGTTCTATGCACTGCATTAATTAAAAACAAAATATATTATCTATTCACTTACGAAATTGTTCTAGATGAGGGAGATCGGAGCTGGCCGTTAGTGTAGCGAGGTTTAGAGCTTCAGTAATTCTTAATTAAGCGTAGAGATGAGTCGACATCGTGTCGCAAGTCAGGTTAATGGACATCGGTTGTAGCATCGTCGGTACGTCTAATTAGAGATTACTGACGCTGTAACAGCTATTCCCGTTCTCCTTACTCGGCGTATAAAATACACTTTAGCAAATATTTGATATTATCAGTAAAATTAGTAAGAAATGTGGCTTATTCACCAAAGATACATCTATCCCTTTTTTTTTTTTTTTTTTACTAAATACCAGTACTTAAAATTTAAAATCTTTTAGGCGACAACTTCTGTTTTTCCAGATGTCTGTCTCTGTCTTCTATTTTGTGGTCAGAGCTGTTATTAAGATAGTTACACGCGAAAAGAATTATTTATTTTACGTTACCTCGTAAATCGCATGCAGCTCAGATGACTAGCTGTGCGGACTGTAGAGTACTTACGGGGCAATCTGGTTTAATGGATAGAAAGACGCCATCTAATGACAGTTAGTTTACGTATTCCAGTCTTGGATGCCATTTGGACTTTACGCACGCGAGCGAGAGGGGAGACAAGCACCTGTTACCAGTCGATAAGCAGTAGATTCTGTAATATTTGGACAGTACAAAATTGATCATCCTTTGCAGCATAAATCTACAACAACAACAACAACAAAAAGTTTTATTTAGGTTGCTACTTTTCTTCTTCAGGTGATATTAACTAATTTTTAAAAAAATTTTTTTTTAAGTTTCTACCGTGCTTGTACCCTGAGATGGAATGTTTTAGACACGGGCTGTTCGGGTAAGAGTGCATCACGTCCTTCTTAGCATACTGGTTCATAATTCATTAAAAGCATGTAAAAATTAGAAGGCCTGAATTAATTACCGCTTAAAGGTAATTCTCCACTGCTTGCGGAAGTGTAGAAAGTTTGCTATTGTTTTTAGACGCGTCAGGTTCGCATAAAACGTATAGCGCTAGTTCTGTCACCAGAGTTTGTCGGGAGGAGACTCCCGGTGTTTCGGTAGGAGAGGTTCTGCCATCGTCAGTGAAGAGGGGAGACTTGGAATGTGAGAACAAGGCGAGTTCTCACATCAACAGAAAACAAAATGCCTCGTACAAATTCCAAAGGGAAAATGAACGACCCGTCTTCGGGGAAGACATTTAAAGCCAGTTTTCCTCGGATAATGGTCACGACACGAATAATCGTCGGTTTTGTAGGAGAAACTCCTGTGGCGCACTCTCGAGCGGGGATAGGAGACAGGATAAAGCGTAGGTCCTGCGGTACCCGGTCCGATGAAGTTTGCGTTGGGACTGCTGGCAGAGAGAGAGAGAGAGATGACGACAGTACAGAGAGTGAGAAGAGAGAGATGACGTCAGTAGAGAGAGAGAGATGACGTCAGTACAGAGAGAGAGAAGAGAGAGAGAGAGAGAGATGACGACAGTACAGAGAGTGAGAAGAGAGAGATGACGTCAGTAGAGAGAGAGAGATGACGTCAGTACAGAGAGAGAGAAGAGAGAGAGAGAGAGAGATGACGACAGTACAGAGATGAGAAGAGAGAGATGACGTCAGTAGAGAGAGAGAGATGACGTCAGTACAGAGAGAGAGAGAAGAGAGAGAGAGAGAGAGAGATGACGACAGTACAGAGAGTGAGAAGAGAGAGATGACGTCAGTAGAGAGAGAGAGAGAGACCAGTTGATTCGTGGCGGATGTCTCGGTCTTAAACGAGCATCTTTCGTGATGTAATTAGACTAACCTTCTAGTTTCCAGACGATCCACTCTCCGCCTGTTTGGGGCAGATTTGGATTAAAGCCCTTGTTACTACTTTAGAATTTTTTTATTTGAGCCTGGAACAATTATGCCCGGTGCTTTGTGACTCTGGACCGGCTGCAAGGAGACGTTCGATGGATGCTTCATGGTTCACTGATCCGCTTTACGCACAACTACCTGTATAGGCCCGGCTCGTTTCTCGCCCCGTGAAGAATGTTCAAACAATTTAGTACTTTCCGTTTCCTTTTGGTCCTCATCTTCTTCTTCTCTTCTTACTCTTTATTTACGCGTCTATTTATCTACACATGTATTTAACTCGCTGCAGGGGTTCTGTTTCTCAGACGATGCCCGCTCTATTTTAGAAAAAGCAGACAGCAAACACCCGCACGTGTGAATTCTAGATTGGGACAGAACGGTGAGGGGCGTCAAATACCCTGAAGCCCAAATTTTAACAAAATTACCCAAATTCTTCGCACATTATTATTATTCTTACATTCGCTTTCTCATAAAAAAAAAATCAAATTTCCTAAAATAAAAACTGACCCATACTTTTATGTCGGGGTGGGGACTGGTCGCTTTTTTATTGCTGTAATAAAACCCAGCTACCTTCAGAGGGGTACAACCCCCCGCTGCTGTGTTTATAATAGCAGTACCCGATTTGTATAACAAAGAGAAATTAGTTATTTATATGCTTTATCATGCTTCCGTAAATCTAAAACAAGGTGCAGAGGTAACTGTTAAAAGGTTACCGATCTCTCTCTCTCTCTCTCTTCTCTCTCTCTCTCTCTCTCTCTCTCTCTCTCTCTCTCTCCCATCTCTCTCTCTCTCTCTCTCTCTCTCCTCTCAT
>JACATO010001164.1:0-80241 GCA_018389105.1 Nautilus pompilius | reverse complement strand
TTGCTCTGTCTGCAGATCGAACTCTCTCTTGTATGAAACAATCTGTCACCACCGCACAAAATGCAGCAATCTTTTGCATTAAAGGGAGCATAATTGCAAACACTGCACGTAATAGGTGACCTACTTCAATAATCTGAATCAATTCTTTTCAAAGCTATCCATGCAGAGATCACAAATTACCTTTTTGTGTGCGTCATGGTTGTGCACCAAACTGTGCCTGTTGTACGCCATACTCACGCATAACAAGGTGCTTTGTGGCTCTGACGGTGCTGTCTTTTTTCGAATATTATCCAAAACACGTTATAAAACAAAATATCACGTTTCCGAAGAATCGATATGAGAATATCTAATAAATTATTCAAATCTTTTACAATGGAAGTTTACTATTGTCCCTCTATTCCATTTTTCTTTGCTATACTTGTTTAAATCCACACGCAAGTCTGTTTGTACTAAAGAAACCGCCGACTTATATTTCCTGATAATTTCATGCTGACAGTTTTAATACCAACCGGACGGAGTATTTATTGGATGGGATGAAGACATACAGAATTGTTAACGGCAGCTGAATGTTAACAGATTGTCAGTTTTGCGGATGATCGGTATATGTGCTGGATTTATCTACTAGAAGTGCTGACTCTGTCCTTATTGATCACAAGGCGAATTTTACTTTCGCTGTTCGTCTCGCCTTCTCGCATGATAAAACTATAAGCGATTCTTCTTGGCGCTCGTTTATCTTAGGCTGCCCATTAGCGTGGCGCAAGTTAAAGTCACTTGTGGTAATCGACCGTTGAACGCTGCAGAATCCAGAGATAATTGGTCAAAGAGAAGAAGGAGGAAGGCTACGATCCCTCGAGGAATCTAAAGTTGCCGAAATAGATACTGGTGGGATACGACCCACGGAGACAAAAATATACATACAGTATATATATATAATTTTTTTTAAGTTGAGAGACGGCGGGCAGTTTAGAAGGGGCGCTCGTATCTAAAGGGTCGTTTAAGGGGGCTTCTTGAGAGAGAGAGAGAGAGAGAGAGAGTGTGTGTGAGTGAGTGAGATGGGCGTCAGTATATATATAGAGAGAGTATGACGTCAGTAGAGAGAGAGAGTGGGTCAGTAATATTATTATATAGAGAGAGATGACGTCAGTAGAGAGAGAGAGAGATGGCGTCAGTATCATATATCGAGAGAGGATTCCGTCAGTAGAGAAGAGAGAGAGAGAGCGCGAGAGAGAGTAGATGTGACATCAGTAGCGAGAGAGATTTTAGAGATGGCCGTCAACGTAGAGAGCTCCGTCAGTAGAGAGAGAGCGAGAAAAGAGAGAGAGAGAGAGAGAGGAGGAGAGAGAGAGAGATGGCGCAGTCAGTAGAGAGATTGAGAGAGAGAGATGGCGTCAGTCAAGTATACTATAGAGAGATGGACGTCAGTAGAGAGGAAAGAGGAGAGAGAGAGCGAGAGAGAGAGAGATGACCCATCAGTAGAGAGAGGCTAGAGAGGATGGCGTCAGTATTATATATATAGAGAGAGGATGACGTCAGTAGAGAGAGGAGAGAGAGGGAGGAGGAGAGAGAGCGAGGAGAGAGAGAGAGGGAGAGAGGTACTTTAGAATTAATTACGTGTCTTAAGATTTATAAGTCATTTACGCAAAGCCCCACACACACGCACACACACCATTAAAAGGGGGGAGATTCTGACGTAGGCTTGGTATCAGCGAGACTTGTTCTGACTCACATCGCGTAAAAGTTTGAATAAACCCAAAATCCGAAGCGATGCCTCCTTATGTTGCCCGGTTAAGTTACCTGCGCAATAAATGCGAGAGTTAACTATCTCTGCCACCTGCCGGTCAATGGTGTTGTTTGGAGGGACGACAACTTCTGAGCCCCACGAAATGAAGATGATGACTGGTCTGGAAAGAGTAGTAGGCATCTTGCAAGAAGTAATCTTTAATTGTACTTTCACTCACTCTTATTTTATCTACAGGAAAATAAGAATAAACAGTGCGTCCAGGAGATTAACTTTCGTGTCCCACAGGTCTAAAGAAAGATGGCGCGCTGGTGGGGACCTAACCATCACACGCGCATGCTTCTGTTAACAGAAACTGGGACAGTTGTAGTGATTGTGAGGGAGGCCGCAGCACGGAACAAGGCAGACAGAAACTATTTGCATTAGTTCTCATATGATTCTGTATTTATTTTAAAAACAAGAAACAAGCACAGTCACGCTTAGATACTTATTTGGGTTACAGACAGCCTGACCTTGCTCTTAATGCTACGAGGAGAGACCTCCTCCGCTTTCACTCTCAACTATATCAAGTTTAATTTACTGAATATTCTTGAGCTGCTGATATGGCAGCCTAATTAGTTAGAATTAATAGTATTACATACGCGAGGTGAGGGACGCCGTACTATAGCACGCCGCGGACCCTTCCGGGAAGTACCAGACGTGTCGGTAGTACTCAAACGGTGGGCACCATGTTTGTTTGACCCTCTAAGATCGACCTAAGGGAAGACTGCTGGGCGCCGGTCTTTATACGTGTTCTCAGTCCTTCGGTCTCTGTCAGTCACCACAAATATATAACCCTCAGAGAGAGAGATATGACATCAATACAAAGAGAGAGAAAGAGAGATAGATATGACGTCAGTACACAAAAAGAGATGACGTCAATATAGAGAGAAATGACGTCAGTACAGAGAGGGGAAGGGAGATATGACGTCAGTACACAGAAAGAGATGACGTCAATATAGAGAGATATGACGTCAGTACACAGAAAGAGATGACGTCAATATATAGAGAAATGATGTCAGTACAGAGAGAGAAAGAGAGATATGACGTCAGTACACAGAAAGAGATGACGTCAATATAGAGGGAAATGACGTCAGTACAGAGAGATATGACGTCAGTACACAGAAAGAGATGACGTCAATATAGAGGGAAATGACGTCAGTACAGAGAGATATGACGTCAGTACACAGAAAGAGATGACGTCAATATATATGGAGTATGCGCGTCTCTTCATAAAGCTGCCACCTGGTGAGCCGGCTGATCTGACCACGCAGACCGAATCCGATGCTGATCCTTTTCAAAAAAAAAAAAATTTGTTTAAGACGATTTTCTTCCGTTTTATTTAAATCTTCATTATTCTTCCGAACATCGTCGTCTTCGAGTTGCAAAGCGCAGCCATTATTCTAAATAATATGTGTGTCTACCAGATTCTACAAGGGAGACCACTCTGGTGAAGAATCGTTGAGCGGCGATTATCCGATAAAGAGCGTTAAACTGCGCCACCAGACGCCCGGCGGGGAAAACCGAACAGATATTCCCCTAACCCCGATATTTTCGGTGTCGTGCATAATTAACTATCCCTGAATTCACTGCCACAGTAATGACGAGTTGTTTTTTTTTTATTGTTTTGCTTGACGATATCAACATTTTAAACATCCGGGTTGCGATATTATTTTAAATTATGCTTTTATTGGTTTACGGTGTTGACTGGGATTTTTGTGCATTTTCAAGGACTTTAAATATTTCTTTTAAATGAATTAATCAAACTAAACGTTTAAAGAGATCGATTTCTTCTAAGAAAAAAGAATTGTCAAAACATTCAAAATGCACGCTTAGCTTACTGCATCTGAGTTATTTTGTTATAGAATCATCATCATTAAAATTAACGAGTTGGGCAAGCGGACGGAATCGTGACGTCACGGATGCTTCTCCACACCGTGATGAAGATTGAAAAAAGAAAAACACAACTTTTAGAGCAAGTTGAATAATGATTGGAAATTCGACATCCTTATCAACTGATGATGCTAGAGAGTGAGAAAAGTAACGGAAATGGCTTTAATAGCGCGAATGAATAATAATAATAATAATAATAATATAATAATAATAATAATAATAATAATAATAATAATAGAAAGCAAATTGAAAAAGCCAGAGAGCTAAATTTTTAATCTAAATTTTGTCGAATTTCACTCTAAGTACAAAAGGTTTCTTGATACAATGTAGCACCAAAATCTAGCGATAATGGACATATGTTTACCTCAGCAGCTGAAGAAACCCACGAAGCGATCAGAAGTTACAGTTTATTCCTTGGCCAAGTTAGCTCACAGATGGCACTGCGACGTTTCAACGGCAAAATGACGTCAGCTTGATCGGGCACTCGACGAAGTCACAAATCCCAACCCTTTCAGTTATCAAATGAGATCCATGTTGTCACGGACGTCGCTCCCTTCGTTAATTTAAGATGTAAAGCAACAGATGACATAAACATTTGTTTTAATCGAAAATAAAATAGATGCGAGCTACTAACCTCCAGTTTACCACCCACCGTAAATTAATCTATTCACTGAAATACTAATTTATCTTAGAGTTAATTTTCAAAAGTAAACCAAACAAGAAATTATATCCAAAAGTTACGTCAAAAAAACATTAGACTTTCTTTACTCCGCGTACGAATGCAAAAGGTTTCGGTATGGTTGTCTCTCTTGTCAGGCTTGGCGATAGAAAATCGACCACAGATGGCGCTTCTCGAACGGGAAAATTTTGCAAATCCAGCGTTGATTCTGACTGCTTTAACACAGGTGCGGGTGAGCTGGAACAGCGAAGTCCATGGCAACGACACACGGTCGACCATGGATGAGAGGGTATTAACGAGGGGAAACCACTTGGGTTTGCTGAAGTAGGGTGCCGAGCAATCCCGGGACAACCGAGTTCCTTCTCGTGCCGAAACGTCTGGGCTTCTTTTGGTGTTTAGAACGAACTCCATCAACTTTTCCCAAATCAGGTGGTGCCCACGAAAGAGAAAACTGAAAGCTGGCAACCGACAGGTGCACTACCTACCTGGCGCCAAAACACATTGTAGCATTCACCCCTGCAGGACCGACAGTTTCACAGGTTGGAGAAAATGAAACGCGGACGCTTTTGGCTTAAGACATTAAATTACAACAAAAATAAGATCGATAATGGAAATATCGATCAGGTGGGCCTTCGAAATTTCTACTGCGCTTTTAAAAAAGGAAAAAAAAACACAAGCAAAGCTATTTACAAAAACAAGGTATTTAATCAATAAAGGAAATTTTTTTTTTAATCGTCATTCAGTTTCAGTCTTTTGTTGTGCAGTTGATGACAGGAAATAGAAGAAAGAGAGGGAAAAAAGACGGTCGATGACAACACCGGCCAGGCCGTCGTTCAGACTCTCGATCTCAAAATCCGGTGAGAATATCGCACTCCGTCCGTCGTTCGTTACGGAACCTCTTCCCGCTTAGTTTATTCCTTCCTTAGGGCGCGGCCGACACTCTCGCTCATCTAAGCCGGATCCTCCACTTAAACGTACTAAAGCCCAGGAATTTTCGAGCAAAAGTTAAACAACATGGGGTCCCATCTGATAAGTGAAAGGGTTGGGATTTGTGACTTCGTCGAGTGCCCGATCAAGCTGACGTCATTTTGCCGTTGGCACGTCGCGGTGCCATCTGTGAGCTAACTTGGCCAAGGAATGAACTGCAACTTCTGATCGCTTCGTGGGTTTCTTCAGCTGCTGAGGTAAACATGTGTCCATTATCGCTAGATTTTGGTGCTACATTGTATCAAGAAACCTTTTGTAATTAGAGTGAAATTCGACAAAATTTAGATTAAAAATTTGGCTCTGCACTTTTAATTTGCTTTATGTTATAATTATTATCATCACCATCATCATTCTGCACTGACAGAAACTGGCTAGTCACCAGTGACTGTAAAAGAAGACTCGTTACGCTACCCGAAGTGGTTGGCTATAGAAAATAAAAATCCAAATAGTCCGAACGAAAGCGCCCCCTACCTGTTCCGGTGTGCGTTACAGATTATATTCTGGTATTTACGCCGCTGCCGACTGTTGATTCATGAATATTTATCAATTCTTCCAGAGTAGTAATATGGAAATGCAGTTATCCGCATCAAAACATGTTTATGAAGTCACAGCTTTAATGTAATTACTCTGCAGGGTACCACCCACGACTATACGAGCTAAAAAAATAACTTTTATTTTCGCCCTTTTTTTAAACATTACAATTAATTTGTTTTTTTCTCTCTTTTTTCCCAGCTTATAAAGATTTTATAAAGTTGTACCGATGAATGCGTGCAAACAAAACCTTAGAGATAAAACACCTATATTTATTAGCGGTCCAGCGTTTGTTATGTGACTTTAACAGGTTTCTGCTTCGTTTCGTTTTGCTTTTTTTTATTCCCTTCAGATAAATTCATCACCATCTGAATAAAACTTCCGCTTATCGACAATTTTTTTCTTCTTTTTACAGCAATAACTAGAAATGAAGCCCAACCAGTCTTTTCAGGTTTCTTTTCTCTTAACCATCCTAAAGAAATTAAAAATTAATACCAGGATATTTTATCGCTATTTCGGAATCTAAAGCCGATTAATGTTAAATGTACTGGTGATTCTTTCAGTAATTTAATGCCCCCTCCCCGCACAAAGAAGAATAGTCCGTCCACGTTTATCGTTACTGCCATACAATTCAACCTAGTCCGTCCACGGTTATCGTTATTGCCATACAATTCAACCTAGTCCGTCCACGGTTATCGTTACTGCCATACAATTCAACCTAGTCCGTCCACGGTTATCGTTACTGCCATACAATTCAACCTAGTCCGTCCACGGTTATCGTTACTGCCATACAATTCAACCTAGTCCGTCCACGGTTATCGTTACTGCCATACAATTCAACCCAGTCCGTCCACGGTTATCGTTACTGCCATACAATTCAACCTAGTCCGTCCACGGTTATCGTTACTGCCATACAATTCAACCCAGTCCGTCCACGGTTATCGTTACTGCCATACAATTCAACCCAGTCCGTCCACGGTTATCGTTACTGCCATACAATGGAGTCGCCAAGGCAGCCAGACTAATTTTCCTTGATTAGCCACATATCTCCCTCCCTCCGCCAGTGGCCTGAACCCCCCCCCCCTGTGGGCCCATGATGTATCAACTACATCGTACTGGAAATTTTGCCAAACGGAAGGTGTCAGGTGTAAATAGAAGCCGTCATCTTGTCTGGTGTAGCCCTGTGCCCCATGAACTATCAGCGGTTCGTAGTCTTTCTTCACAGCAGCCGAGTCAAACTTCGCCGACCCACACGAGTCCGGAGAAAGGATGATAGGGAGGGGGGCGCAGTTATTTGAACTAATTGTGTTGATTGGCACTCGGTGCGAGGTGGACGCGTCCATCTTTCGATAAGCTCACAGCTTGCGGAAAACCCCGGATCAGGTCGCCATTAATAACCTAATCGATTCTATGCCTAAACACGTGCAATACACAAGCTGTAAGCTAGTTTTTCATTTTAGTTAGCTCACGCAATTTCCCAGGGACACAACATTTTTTAAAGAAATCTTTTTTAATACGACGGTTTAACTTAATCCTATCAGATTTATAGCGAAATGGACAGAGGCAGTTTTCCGAGAGAGATGAATAATTTATCGGATTATCAAATAAAGCGGAAGATGGATTTAAAAGCTAAATATCTAAACTTATCCAAATAAAAAGTACAAATATATATATTTTTTTAAATCGTAACCATTATTTCTGGAAGACATAATCGGAAAACGCAGTTTCAGAAAGGAATCTGATCTTTTTTTATTATTATTATTATCAACAAAAATCTGGTATGTAAAGAGTTAAAATTTCCTTCTGACAACGGAGATGGCGGAAAGTTAGGAATGACCAATCAAAACAGAGGGCACAAAAGCGCAGAGACTTTAGTTTCGATATATAAATCTTCGGTTCATTCACATCTAGAATCCTCTGTGCGGGACTGGAGAGCTTTTAGTTAAGAAAAGACACTAGCATAGATTCACTAAAATGTTCCCAAATTTTAATCGTTTAGTACTGAAATGACTGACTAAAAATACTGAGTTTAACATCTACTTTTGGACTTTAAATATTAAAAAGGGGGGATCGATAGTATTTTTGAAAACAATTAAGGGTTTTCAATGTGTAGCCAGTAATACTAAAGGTCATAATTATCAACTGATTAAGATTTTGGTAAGGAAAACTTTTTTTAAAATTTTTTTTACTAATACAACCATATACTGTAACTACATATAAATGGAATAAACTACCAGCAACTGAAGTTAATAAATCAGTTTAAAAATTGAGTTGATATTAATTTCTTTTCTTGGGAGTTTCGCAAACGCCGCGATGACTTCCTGCTTCCTTATACCGACAAAAATAAACTATACAAGCATTTAAGGGAATTCATAAAGTTTCAAGGTGGAAAAATAGAACCGGATTTTTTTTTGTGTTGCTATTAAAATTATTTTTTTCAAAAAAAAAAACATTACAAAGTCCTAGTTAGAAATCAGATTAACAGGGTTGAGATTAGACTATACTAATATTTATTCGGCGCCAGAATGAAGCGCGAGCAAATGAATTGAAGACTCAAAGCAATAGACACTTTAGGCCCTTTGAAAATCGTTTTGACTGATATTTTACAGTCGCAAAGGTCTTGTAATGACCATGATTTGCTCCCTCAACCTTGTATTGATTAATCAAACCACAGAAAGTAAGATTAAATCACAGATTGAAAAAAAAACAAACAACAACACTCTGTATACCTATACAACTCAGGTTTGTTTCTGTCCTTTTTGATATAGGGAGCTAATGGGTTTAAGTTATTCTTAAAAAATAAGGTAGCTAAACAAAGGTTGTCATTAATACTAAATACTCCTAGTGTTAGAGATTCAGCGAGTAGGTAAATTCACCAGTAATACCAGCTGATAATGAAAGTATCAGCGAATTAAAAACCGCACATTTTCTCACAGCCGGATTATTATAAAACCCTGGCCTGCATTCGAATCCCGGTCGGAACCAGGCCACTTCGGCCTAACTTCCTGGCGTTGTTCCCTCTCGCCCTGGAACCCCAGCCGGCTGCACGGATTTTCTGCTTCTATATAAAAATTAATGGTATTAGCAGAGCTTCCTGACGCATCCTCTTCCAATCCGGATTATGTCCCCGTGAAAAAGTCTTTAACTTCTAATTTCACAGTGGAGGTGTGCAGGGCAATAGTGGTAAGCGAATTATAGATATTCCTGATAAATCTACATATAATTTTGCAATGACCATCAGCCTGGCGTGGCTGGCTCCAGAGAAGACTTTCCACGCTTTCGAAGAATTTCTAAGAGGCAGTTTAACTCCATTCTCAACTATTTTATATATAAAAAAAAAAATTCTCGGTAAACTTCCTGAAAAATATGTTGGTGACCATTATCTTCATAAACTCGTCTCTCTGTCTTTAAAAGGACATTTCCTAGAAAGGAAGCGTGTTTTCACACTTCCGGGTGTTTACTACAGAACTTATTGTCTTTAAGGTTCTGCAGGCAACGGATTCGACGAATACTCGTACATGACCGCTTGCGCACAGCGTAGTGCGGTCTCTTTAGAAATAACTCCATAGCCGATGAGTTTCACTCGCTAAAGTGTAAATTACGCCACTTTCTAATCAGTATTGCACAACCTTACGTTGAAATATTTAAAAAATACCATTTAGTAAAGTAATTCTGAAAAGATTCATCGGTATAATGATTAGCAATAAATTTAATTTTTTTTGCGTTTTTCACAAAAGCCAGAAATATATTCAAATTCGTATTTAAATGTTGGATATATACGAAATATAAACCTACAGCGAACTAGCAAGCAGCTGATCTCACAGCCCAGCCATGGAAAGGAGGCTAGAGTACTCTGTATATTTAACACGCAGTTTCTGAACGTATACGGAGCAGAACCGATTTTAGATACTTTGACAAGCGTATTGAATATTTACAAATCGCTGAAGTTTCAAGAACATGAACTGTTTACGGGTGAATCGCAAACGTTTGTATTTACTTCGCTTACGCAAGCGACCAACTCTGGGAAGTCGCTGTATGAACTAGTTCGCTTACGCAAGCGACCAACTCTGGGAAGTCGCTGTATGAACTAGTTCGCTTACGCAAGCGACCAACTCTGGGAAGTCGCTGTATGAACGCTAGAGAACTGGAAAGAAAAAACCCTGCATGCGACCTTATTACAAATATTTGAGCGTGCGCCGCCAGACAGTTGCATACACAATTTACAGCCTAGATTGTTAGTACGGAAACACGCTGCCTAGAATTTACATTGGGTCGACTGATTATTTGAAGAACTGTTTTATCCGCAGCAAGTGCGACTTAGCGCGTGCAAACAAGAAGGTTTTGTGTTAACTATATCTAGCAGTTTCATCGATAATCGCAGTCTTCTTTCAGCCTCGATAACTTCCCCGATGCGCTGCTGTTGATAGTATGTTTAAATAGCCATAGAACCTCCTTTGTATACATGGAAATCTGCAATCTTGGAGTTGTCTAGATGACAGGAAACTTTTCGTCTGGTCTGACCGGGTTTATTTCCGAACGCACCAACGTTTTCGAACTGTGTGCGAAGAGCTAGCGACGGAATGTAACATTAATATTGCCCCTCCGCCCTCTCCCGGGATGGCTGAGTTCGGATGAAGCCAGCCTAATGCCGCTGTAACATAACAGGACCGAAACAATAAGGGTAAACGTAAAAGACAAACTCGCCACTGTTAAGAATTTTCTTGACGAAAGATGAAGACGGTGTCCGGGGAAGACAGCAAGATTTAGGAAATCTCTGATTAAATTGGTTTTATTTCCCTGCTGCGGTCACCGTTCACGTGGAGTCGGTGTTGCCATTAAAGAGACAGACAGATTGGGGCGGAAGCAATTACCCACCGCTGGACCTTTCCCACGTGCGCCAATGGTTTTTTTCCGCTTGGTGGCGCAGATGATTTTTTTTTTTTTTAAAATAAAGGTTCCGATTTAAAGACATCTTTAAAAAAAAGCTGTGAGGCTTATTTGAGCGAAATAAAAACTTGTCTTCGTCATCTGATTAACCCAGTTGTTAGTTGTTCACGAGGTTATCATTACTATTGGTACTTGTTGTTGTTTTGCTATGAATAATTAACCGCACGAGACCTATTGTTTCTGGCCAAACCGATGGCGGCGAAACGTTTATCTATTAGAAGCTTCAAATTTTAATCAACTTTTTTGGGGGGTTGTTTGTTTGTCCTTTAGGTAAATTAATCTGTACCTTTAAGGGAATATGGCTTCCGATATCATACTAAACTTAATCGTTCTAGGACCGACGCCTGCCTGTTCACTGAAGCTGTAAAAAATTACGAAAGAACACTAGGATTTTAACCGTTTTATTGCAGGATGCTACTTGTGGAAGCCAAGATGGCGGAGGCTTCCTGCGTTTTTGTACGCAGTCACTCAACGAGCAAATCCAACCCTTGTGGGCATTTTAGACATCCTTAATCCTTAAATTCAAGATTGCCCAAAGAACAGACCTGTAAATATCCAACTTTTCACACGGACTTTCAGCATCTTCCGGCTGAAGAATACCCAGTCTGGTATCTGAAAGGATCAGAATCTTGCTGGCAGATATTATGCACTCGTCCCGAAAGTAGCAGCATCCACTCCAGCTAATTTTCCTCCTGGTTCACGAGTTTTAATAATTTTGAAATTGTGTATGGACAGGAAAGGATAAGCATCGCTCCCAGCATGCTCTTGGAATCTCGGAGTTGGGAGCCCAGTCGAGGCGGCGAAGGGCGGAATGCAGAGACAACGGAACGCAATAACTTACGGCACACGTGGCTGGAGGGGAATGGATGTTTCCCGAGACAGTCATTAAACCAGAACTACAAATGTCAGCTTCCGTTATTCGATAAAACAGCAACTTAGCCTGCGACGATAGCACTACCGCCTCGTGACTTTCCCGCCTAAGTAGCCTGCTAAAGACAAACGTTTTTCATAGGTCCTCGTGAGATCTAAACACACGACGGAATGCGCTTTATTGTCAAGCGGAAGTGATTATGATATCCTTAGAAACGAATTAGTGCGCGGACACGTGCGCGGTCGGAACGGGGCGCGTGTTCGTGTCTTTTCCTTGTCCGTGTGTACGTCAAACAGTTTCTTGGTTATCGGTGGTTTCCTAGAGGAGGAGGAGGGGCGAGGAACCCAGCCGGATCCCGATCGCTATAAACGATGCTGATATTTATCGCCGGACGCAGTTCTCGGTAGCCCCGCGGAACTTTCTCCAGAACGGAGCGGGCTGGAGCCTGGCTTCCCTTTAACCCATCACCCACGAACGGTAGAAGATCTGATGGAGAGTAGCCGGTGTCGCCGAGAGACAAGCCCCCCCCCCCAACCACCATCACGAGCCGGGTTTTCTCTCTCTTTTTTAATGTGATTAATTAGCTTCCTCGCCGTCTAGGTCCACAGCGGCCGGCCGGCCAATCCGAGACCGCAGGATCGACATCGATCTCGTCGAAGCTGTCCCTCCTCCGTAACATTTATAGGATAAATATTTTAAAAAGTGCCCACTCGTCGAATAACTATCGGCTTATTTTGATCGAGAGACCCCTTTTATTTTTAAAACCCATCTCATCAGCGGAGTCTGCATTTGATGCGAGACCCTTGGTTGTTGAAGGGCCACGGAGCGGAATTGTCTAGATCCCTGGCGACGGTTGGTGCCCGGGTGCCGAGAGGTCTGAGACCGCTTCCTCTTCAGCTATATCCGCCAACTGGAACAGGGGGAGAAATTACCGGCTGGCTGAAGGCCACTGCGAGTTTCGGAGTTGAACAACAGTAAGTGGGCAGAATGACTGGCGGTGGCTGTTAAAAGTATCAGGGAAGACGTTCGGCGATATTCCCTTACACTCGTGGCTTCGCTGGGGTGACTACCAGAAGGGTTAGGGGGTAAACCGTATAACGAAGGGCAGTTTTTTATGCAGCGTTAAAGCCAATAACAACTAAATACAGGAGAAACTTGCCAGACTTGAGTTGAAATAATCGGGGAAATAACAAGCGGTACGGAAGACAGATTAGCACCCCGAATCCCGTCATTATAAGACTAATTAGCTATTCATACCCCGGAATAAGAAACTTTGCAATCTATTTTCGCATATTATTTTCTTTTGTTTCTTAAAGCTAGAATTTCTCTTTATTGTTTTAGCTATGTAGTTATTTTCTGCCTTTTATTTTATTTTTTCCGTATTTTTTTAGTTATTTCATAAGTGTACACTACGCTACACCACAGACACAGACACACACCACACCACAGACACACACTACACCACAGACACACCACACCACAGACACACACTACACAACAGACACACTACACCACAGACACACTACACAACAGATACACTACACCACAGATACACACTACACAACACACACACTACACAACAGACACACTACGCCACAGATACACACTACACAACACACACACTACACAACAGACACACTACGCCACAGATACACACTACACAACAGACACATTACGCCACAGATACACACTACACCACAGATACACACTACACAACAGATACACACTACACAACACATACACTACACACCAGACACACTACGCCACAGATACACACTACACAACAGACACACTACACCACAGATACACACTACACCACAGACACACTACGCCACAGATACACACTACACAACAGACACATTACGCCACAGATACACACTACACCACAGATACACACTACACAACAGACACACTACACCACAGACACAATACGCCACAGATACACACTACACAACATACACACTACGCCACAGATACACACTACACAACCGACACAATACGCCACAGATACACACTACACAACAGATACACTACACCACAGATACACACTACACAACAGACACACTACACAACACACACACTACACAACAGACACACTACGCCACAGATACACACTACACCACAGACACACTACGCCACAGATACACACTACACAACACACACACTACACACAGACACAATACGCCACAGATACACACTACACAACACACACACTACACAACAGACACAATACGCCACAGATACACACTACACAACACACACACTACACAACAGACACAATACGCCACAGATACACACTACACAACACACACACTACACAACAGACACAATACGCCACAGATACACACTACACAACACACACACTACACCACAGACACACCACACCACAGACACACACTACAGCACAGACACACTACACCACACAGAGAGACTGGTTCGGCCACGTTATTAAGACCTTACCGTCTTTTCCACTAGGAACAGTGACGACAAGATGTGGCACAGAATCCACGCATGGTGTCCTGAGGGGTCTTTCTTCATTCAGTCATTAATATTGTACACAATGTATGGACAGGCAGAGGATCGTGATAGCAAATGCATTTTTAATGTTCTTCGTAAAGATGCTCAGTTATCACGGGGAATTCTTGAGGTCTGTATCATGCTCTTCAGGTTATGAACACACGATGTGAGCACAATGAACTGTCGGTTTGGAAATAGTCGTTTCACCAAAGTACATGAAGCATCGCTGGATGCATTTAATATAAAATGATGCTAAGGCAAGCTTCGCAATTTGTACTGACAAGGGGCAGGGGTATGTCGGCTAAACATGCCCAGACCCGGACTCCACCACCTGAAGGCTGGACATTTGGGAGTACATAAGAGGGATGAAGTGATTTGTGGAACTTTCTCAAAATCTGTCTTCTCCCATCTGTGCAACAAAGACCGAAGCCTGGTTCGCCAAACCAGGTCGCTTTTCGCCGGTTCTCCTGTTCGATACACCGTACAGAGCGCCTTTGGCGTCGGCTACTGTGATGAGTGGTTTATGTAATGGTACCCTACCTGCCATAGTCTATTCGTTGAAACATAGATGTGGAATGATCATTACTAGATGTCTGCCAGTGGTCTATTGTTTGATGTGGGCTGGACTTTACTTTTCTGCCTGACCACTTTTCTCTTCTTCCTTTTCGTCACTATGTCTTTGCGATCTTCTCTCGAAAGCTGTGGTGTCTCTGCCTTTCTCTCAATCTGTTAGACTGGCAGTGAATCCGCTTGTCTAAGTCACGTGTCAGCGAACACCTGTTATATCGTATGGTCAACAACTGTATCTGTAGCTTAGGTCAGGCCCAAGTGAGAAAGGGTGCATAGGTACTAATAAAGTGTCCAGTTACGTGTGTGAAGTATCTGAGAGATTCAGTATTTAATAATTATTTAACTATATAAGACAACATTTCGAAAAAAAATGTATTTTAAAATCAAAAGCTCCAAATTTTTATTTATTATTTGTTTTTCTTTGTTCAGACTTTTGTAAAACCAAAATGGCGAGGATCTTAGAGAAAGTTAACTGCCTCACGCGACTCGGTTATCGCGGTGGAAGGAAGGTCAAGGGCAGAGTATAGGAGAAACTTACCTACGCTAGCACATTAAAAATTTTCAAATTCCCGCAGAAAATCTTTTCATCACGCGACACGAAAACTGACATTCGGTCTTTAATCAGCGAGGCACAACTCGAAGTAGGTATCAGTCACGTGACACCGTAACTAGCTTTAGAATGCGTTAAAGGCACATCACCGAAGATGGGCAGTTTTGCGGAAGTTGAGGAATTCATCCTGCACCTTTGAAAACAGTTAATTATATGGTGCTGTAATACAATTTTTCTTTTATCTTATGTAGCTATACACTTATTAGATAGCACTCTGTGTGTATGTATGTGTAGGCTTACCGTCGATATGGCCTGGGCAGTGTGCTGGAACTCGTTTTCGTTGCTGTGCACGAAAGTCACTTTCCTCCATTTAAAGTTCACCAACAGGGACACGACGCTCTTAGAGATCTGGGAGTCTGTGGGCTTCGTCCTCACAAAGGTCGGGTACAAATTTTTGTTGCTCATCGTGTAGTCGGAACAGTACTGGAAAGAAGAAAGCACAGAGAAAATTAGGTCGCGATGCTCGAGCAGGAATCGGCCAGTCTAGAGAAGAGTATGTCGGGGCGCACAGACTTGTGGACTGCTAAGTTCTACAGAAAAACACCAATGTCTCTGAGTAAGAATCTGTCCGGTATAGACAGCTTCCGTGCTTCGTGCGCGTGTTTAGCGCGTGTTTTACTCGGTACGAATGGCAGTAATAACGGTAGCGTACCTATCAAGCTTGACGCTCAAGAAAACCATGGTGACGTCAAACGTGGAGAGGAACGGGCTAAACTGTAAGACACCAGAGTCGGACTAACCGAACCCTGTTTGGCGGGAGGGGCGTTTGTCTCGTTAAGTCACCAGGTGGCGGCGTTGATCGGAAGTTGTTCGATCTGATGACGTTGGAGCACGCGTCGTATTCGACAATCTACGGCAGGCCCGTCCCGCGCTTTTATCGCTAAAAGTGTGATTGTGGGCGCTGTACGCATAGAGTGGATTTTAGACAATCTGTAGGTTATTTTGTTGTTATAACGTTGAATATGAACTTACAAAAATCAAGTGGATTGGGACGATCCGAGAGAAAGAGAGAGAGAGGGGGAGAGAGAGAGAGAGAGAGAGAGAGAGAGAGAGAAGAGAGAGAGAGAGAGATGATGATGATGATGAGAGAGGGGAGAGAGAGAGATGGAGAGAGATGGGGGAGAGAGAGAGAGGAGAGAGAGAGAGAGAGAGAGAGAGAGAAGAGAGAGAGATGAGAGAGAGATGGTGATGATGATGAGAGAGAGGGGAGAGAGAGAGAATGAGAGAGATGGGGGAAGAGAGAGAGAGAGAGAGAGCTGGCGAGAAAGAGAGATGGAGAGAGAGGAGAGAGAGAGAAGCGGGGGCCAGACGTCAATCACGTGATCAGACCCGCCTAAAACGACAAACTCCAATGGCTGCTGCAGCTAACGAAAAAGCAGTAAAACAGGGGCGGCGCTATCGTGACGGAAGTCTGAGACTTCGTCATCGTGAGAAGTGACAAACGAACGCAGACTCTAACAGAAATCTCTGTCGTGGAAAAAAGTTCGGCTCTTTGCATCCGTGTGGTTTCCGGATTGTCCCAGCGCGCCGACGTTTACCTCTTAACTCCGAACGCCAGCCTGAGTTTAGGGTCAGCTATTTAAATAAACTTTTCCCGTTGTTAATCTCTTTTAAAAAATTTTTTATTATAGTTTTCGTTTCAGTGCCAAAAAAAAAAACACCCGGATTCGAGTTTTCGTAAGTTCGCGAAATGGTGCAAAGACTCAGGAGCAACAAAAAATACCTGGCGGCGCTGTCTTTAACCAATTAAAGGGAAAAACAAATGGCGACGAGATCGCGTGAGACATGCCCGGTTTTTCCTGAATTACTCGTGTGGTATTTACCAAGAAACGTTCCCTGTAACAATTAAATTCTGTATTTTTGTGAAGCTGTCTCACGTCATCCGTTTCAAGTATTTAGTCTGAACGTTTAATGTCGCACGAAACAGTTCCCATTTGCATTTACACTTCATTAACTATTTAGAAATAGTTAGACAACCTTACGATCGATTCCAGTGTCAGTCAGACGTCCACGAGTCCACAAACGATAAGGGATGAGGTTCTGTAAGATTCCAAAAAAGAAAAAGGTTAACCTCCAGAAATCAATACCTTGTTATTATTCTCGAGGTGAAGCGAAGAGTCAACCAGAAATCTTAGTCGTTTTTTTTAAAAAAAAGATAGATTTCCCACCAGATGGCGAGTTTGCTCGTCAAATTCGTGTTGTGGGTTCGATCTTCGATTGGGGGGGTCGGAGGTATGCGCTGCTGATGAGGACCAAAAGTCCGAAGCAACTGTACAGCCCTCTTCTAGTCGCTGACGTTCACCGTGACCCTCAATCTGGAGAGGGATGGGCTCCGCCAAGTTGTAAAATGCCTTAGACACCTCTAGAAGTGCCCCAAAGACCAATGGAACGAGTGAAGTGGAGATTTCCCAACAAGTTGCATCGTTTGGAACAATCAGAAGAGCTGGCAGGGTCAACATTAGGAAGAGCTTTCTGAGCCGAACAAACTCTGCGCTCCTAGAGTCTTAATTTGATTCGGTAACTCCTATCTTAATTATCAGTGATTAATCAAAGCGTACGCGGTGGGAGGAAGGAGAGTCATCAGTCAGTCCGAGCTGTTATTCACTGTCAAACAGAACTCGCGAATTTTGATGGAGAAGTCGCTTTATCACAAGACTTCTTACCGGTTCTATTTGGCATACAATCAGAAATGACTCGTGGCGCCGACATTCTTTACCTCCCAGCGATAGTTTTGGTCCCCTCATACATTGCAATAATCGCTAAGCCACACTCACACATTGTGAATCTGAGTCATTTTATTCAGGTATTTATCGTCTAGAAATCTGCTGCAATTTGTAATTGTGCTTTATTAATTATCGAACCTAATTACAAATTGATTAAACTCTCTTGCAATTGAGATGTGCACATTGTTAATAGCTTTTAAAGGATTCTAATCAATATCCGCTCTTTTGTTACAAGGATCCCACAAAATGATGAGACTTTCGCATTAAAGGCAGATACTCCACATTCACCTGCGACTCGAGCCGGTTGCGGCTGGGTGATCGAAATTAAGAGGACGAAATCGATACTCGGTACGGGTCACTTAACGCCCTGGAGGGGCTGGGCCCCTTTCCCCTTTTTTTCGCCAACCTGCGGCTCGGTTCTTCCAATATACGAAATAAAAAAAAAAAACAATAGCCAGGCGGAGACAGAACCGTTAAATCCGCTTCAGACCAGCCAGACGATAATTTTACATATTAAAAAGTGAATTTGAAAGTTTCACTTTTATTTCAAATTATTTCAACCGAATAAAACAAGGAATTCCGCAGAATATTCATTTTGAGCACGCGCACTTTAGCCGAGTCCTACTCACGGTGGTAATTCCACCGTCTCAGGCGGAAGTGTAAGACCCCGACTCGCTGGTAGAGAGTCGACCTTAACCCCCGTGCCACCCCGGACTCTCCACTAAAACAAAACAGAAAAAGTATCGCCACAGCCCCACGTTTATCTCATAGGGTCTTGCTGAAAGATTATAACTCTACCGCTCAGGCTGTCCCCGGCTGGTGAAGAGGGCATGCCGGGAAGCTACGGCTAACCAAGCCGTTCCTCCCACCATTTTCGAATATGGCAATCCAGTTGGCTCACCCTGAGCCTCCACCCACCACCCTCCTCCTTAGTGACACGCGTACGGGAATAACACCTCCAAACCTTCCGTGCATGGAGAAAGGTAACCTGATGACGTCCTTTTTTTATCGAGAAATCTTCCTTTACTCTTGGAGAGTTCAAATTCAAGGCGACTTGCGTCATTACAGACAAACAATTAAACGCACAGATTTTCAAACTGTTCGATCGATCGAAAGCAAAAACAGTATCTAATTCATATGTCTGCTAAATTTCGTTGGTAATGCTAATCAAATCAGCATCGCCATCTCAGCAGAGCAGCGAGGATATGTCGCCGATTGCGTGCAAGAATTGTTCGTGGAGGAAATCAGTCTTCGTCAACTTCCCGGGCCCTCTACCAATGGCTGTTAACACGCTTCAGACCGATCCTTTCATGTTCTGCGGTCTGCTCCTGCAAGTTTGATCGGGCAGCTGCGAAAGTAAATAACCAACGTAATGCTCACCCACATTCATCCCCACCCCCAAAGATGCGACTAAAGAAATATCCGTTCTGCGACGGAAAAAGCGCATCTGACAACGATTTGCGCCGGATGTTCTTGCTGGAGCTCCCAGCCATCTGTATACGTTCTATTGTCCGCATCGCGGTTGACTCGGAAGCAATTATCCCGTGATAAATCCGATATGATTGTCCAACGTCTTCGCCATTACGATCCACAGTTTAGATAAACGCTTCAGTATCCGTAGAACAGGTGCGTGAAAATCTAAATTTTAAATGAAATGTTGGGCAGGTATCAAGAAATATCTTCTGGTGATCTCGATTGGAGATCAAACTAACCGGATAATTATACTGTAGTCTGCCCACATCTCTGTATAGATTTTTCTATTTTTTCTACTTAAATTCCACCAAAAATTGCATCTGTATACTTCAGTCTCGGTGTATATATACCTTAATTGATAAACCATTAGCTAAATTCTTCCACCAACCTCTACTCGGGAAAAAAATATTGTTTTAATTTTCTTGATTGTAAGCAAACGTTATTATCAGCCTTTGATGGAGATGGCTTTCGGAAGATGACTACACTTAGTAGAAGATGAACTTTTTGAACGTCTCATTTGTCTTATTTACTAAACCTGTAAGTCTAACCATGTCATGATTAACCTCGGTTTCGTTGCCTTAAGTTGTTCGCCAGTAACATGCAGATGTCCTTCAAAATCGTTCCTGAACTTACGGTCTTCATTCATCGCAACAAAAAAAACCCCTTTGTTTTCAAAGTTTTGTGTTTATGGACGCAGAACTGACGTATTTTGCTAGCCGAATCATTAATTTCTGACAATGTTAGAAAACCCTGATCGGATATCGCGACAGGAAGTGAAAATATTTAGCCGGAAACTGCGCACTTTATCTGTCTGATGGTTTCCGTTTAAAACTTGCTTCGCTGCACTATTACAGATTTCGCCGCATCTGAGATGGGAGATGTTCTTACTTAACTGTTTACTAATTCACTTCCTTAATTACTCTCTCGAGGTTCTTCATCTGATGCGGGGGAAGTGCTTGATAGATTGTGTTGTCTCCTTCCGCGATATTTGCCGGCACTTCTAGTATTTGTGGAAAATTTTGTTTTTTTTCCCTGTTCTCTAGGCTCTGATCTTCTCTGGTCCAATTTGATCTCTTGCTTCTTGATGATAGTGATAGCTGGAGGATACGGGAGAGCGTCCAAATCATCGAGCTCTTTCGACTCTATGTCATGGAAGATCATTTTAATGTTGTTTTTTTTTTTTGTATTTCATCCTGTCTCTCTGTTATTGGCGATTTGTGGTATTTGATCTCTTTGCGTCAAGACTTGGGGGTTTCATTTTACTCTAAATATTCTGGTCCCTTTTCCTCCCCTGCTGGTTCTTCCAACTCATCTTGTACCTCCGTTTGGTCGTATACGACAGTACTTCGTTGTGGTAGGATTGTTTCGCAAACCGTTCATGGTTAATTCCTCATCTCCAGGTCCATGGATATCAACAGAATAAATTAGTCCTAAATTCATTGTGGTTGACGTTCTGGCATTTCTCTATTCATTATCCATCTTCGTGCTGTAGCTGGTCTATTTGGTATGCGTTCAGGTTTCTTCGTCTCCATATTTCATGCATCTTGCTGGTGGCACCTTTGTTTCAAGGTAGCAGTGGGTCCCTACGCAACGTCACCTCCTCGTGGTTAATTAAACTGCCATGTTCTCGCGCCTCTTGTTCACTTCGCAGTAATCAGAACAAGTAAACCGTCGGACTCGATATCAATCCCAAATATCACACGATGGAACTTTGTTATTTCCTGGCGTCATAACGCCCAGGTTTCACGCAGCTATAAAACTGATCCCATTAGACAGTCACAGCTGCAGGAATCTCGCGAAAAAACTAGCTCATTATTCAACTGTTTCCCAGTCTAAGTTCATGATATCGCTTTTTTGGGGAGGGTTAAATATGATTACGACGCTTGTAAGTCTTTTGCTGCTGTATGCTTTTGATTCTTTCTTAAGAAAGGTCCTCTCCCTCCAACCTGTCGAGTTAAGACATCTCCCTCCCCTTTAGAATCGGTTTCACATCAAACGTCGGAAACCCTTGAAATAGCAGAAACCAGAAAACAAGACGAACCGGAAACAGGTAGTTGTCTTCGGTGATGGCAGCGCGGTGGTGCTCTTCTTCGCTGATGAGGGGACACTCCTCGGCGAAGCGCTGCTATTCAGGATGTGGCCTCCCCAAACCAGTTTCCAGACCGATGCCGAAGTTAAACACAGACGGCTGTCAGGGGGGCGACTCGTTTCCAACAAACCGGCGATGCTTTTGGCGAAATATCGAACCGTAGCGGATCGAACTACTGATTAACGCCGCCCTGCATTCGTTACCTAATCACGAAACGACCGATATATAAAGTTTCTATGAAAAACAGTTATAATCCACAGCCGCTGCCAAAAGTTGTTGCTTCACTCTAGAAATAATGGTAGTCCATCTTCAAATCCATGCTCTTACAGCTTGAGGCAGCACCCGTGATACGTACTTCTCAGTCAAGCTTCTCACCGTAATTTGTAAGGTCTTTTCCGGAAACTACGTATTCGCATGGTAGAATTAGAACTGTCACATGCTCCGATTATGGTCACTATTTAAATTACTATTAAGTATGTAGAAGTAAAGTACAAAGCAGCGGGGACCTTAATGTTTTGACCTAGTAATATTATGCAGATTTAGAATGTTTAATTCGACTTTATCAAACAAACTTAAAAGAAAAACAACCCCGTAATGATGCGCTTGTCGATAACCGACCTTGATCTCCAGCGGAACTTTCTCGATGGATAAATCGTCGTTTAAAGTGTCTCCGAGCTAAATGACTGCAATTGGTGCCCACATCTGGAATTTTAAAGTGTGCGAGCGCGAGTAGCTCGGGGAACATGTCCCGGGCCTGGGATGAAACGTACGTAAGAATAATCATCAAGTATAATGGAAGATTGGCGATTCGATGAGTAGATAAGGCGTATAAAAAATTAAAAAATTAAGAAAAACAGTTTGATCCGGCCACCAAAAGGGCGAGGGAATAATTAAATGTACAGCTCACGTGGAAACCAAATGGATCGGTGGAGTCCACCACAGAGTTAGCTGCTGGCTGAATGTTACTAATAGGTAATTTCAAATCTCTTTTTCTCATCTCCGTTGCCAGCAGAATTGCGAGTAGAGAACCCGAACTTTGGTGAAGTGTTACTAATATCACGTTTTCCGCGGCGCACTTAATGGTAAACACGACGAGAACTGAAGCACGCGACCATCTGAAATCTAACACGCATATAAACGTTTCCGGAAAGATGGCGGCGAGTGTGACACGATTAGAAGCATCCAGGTGTAGGCGTCTAGAAGCAGTCGTCGGTACAGTAAGATGCTATGTAAGCATGATTTGAAGGTAGACTTTTTAAATTGTTATTTCAAGAACGATGCAAATTTTTATCTAGTCTGTCTGTTCAGTTGTATTTTAAAACCGTTTACAATTTCGCCCAATACTTGATTTCTCAAGAGGAAGAAAATCCAAAAACAGTTGAGATACTTAATTGCCTACTATCGAGTTGGGCCGAGAGTGTGCGATTTGATTTTCTGAGTTATATCTAATAAGTCATCCTGACACTTGCTAAGACTATTCACGTCAATACGCCCCGGACCGACCTTCGTAGAGATGAGTGGTTTACATGGCTACTAAACCCTAGTCAACAAGATAAATGTAATCAACTTTTATAAAGGTCAGCCAAAGCAACCTAATAACGAACTATAGAAGAAAGCAAACAAGGCCAGTACAATAACTATACGTTTGCCTGTCAGCTACGCTGAATAGGTGAGGTCGTTTAAATACGGAATTTAGTAAATTCTCTTCTTCTTGGCAAACCCTGGTCCATATTCTAAGAACCAAGGGAAGCTGACAACAGGGAGCTTGAAGAAGTGGTATGAGTACCAGCCTTGTGGACGAGCGAACAGATTGGGTAGAGTTGGGTGGCTTTTGAGGGGGCAGACCAGTCAAGAGTTACTCGCTGAACCTTCATTTCATCTACACAGAAAATTCTGCTGGAGCCCTCCATTTTTAGATGTGGGAGAAAACCGGCTGGTAAAGAGAAGTTAACTCTCAAACCGCCGAAGTTGTAGACTAACTACTCTTTTTTTGCTTCTCTAGCATTTGTTCTCTTTTTTTTTTTAATTTGTAAGTCGATTCGATTTATTTAGTATGCGCCTGTTCGGCTTCCAAACCTGCTTCTAGGACAGAGAAATCCTGATAAATGAACAGCCCCTAATCCGAGTAAGAAAACTGCTGTCTGTAACTTACCGCGATGGAGAAACTCATCTCGGCGGTAGGCGATGTCAAAAGTCTCTGTCTGGCTAATTAGAGCTTATATTTTTTTAAGGGAATTTTGTCGTTGAGTAAATACTAAAGACTACTTTGTGAACCATGACAGTGCTCTCGTTATCCCGGTCTCCGGCATTCGACGAACGTCTCTCAATCACGAGGAGGAGGACTCGACGGAGAACAAAGGGCCAATGTCTTTACGGGATGCAATGCCATTGAAAGAGCCTCGTTCGGAAGTCCAACTCGCTCGACAACAACAACAGCAACAACAGCAGCAGCAGCACAGGGAGTCTGCCCAGCCGCCTATAGCAACTGCCACGGTAAGTCCGCGCGCCATGTCACATCGTGTAATAACTACACGCCCAGCGAGGCGGCGCGACGAACAGCGGCTTTTCGGGAAACGCTTGACAGGTTGTTTGTGTGGGGTGGGGGGAGAAGATGCGAATAAAAAAAAAAAAAAGATTCATCCTCTTTCCCGGTGCGACGCATATTTTGCCAGGTTCTGCGTAATATTGGTGGGTTAGCGTAACCTCCGTCGACGTCCATCTTGCAGGCGGCGCCCGCGAGAACGGCTGACGAGACTTCTGACGCAGGTCACAGTGACCGGCTGTAGAGAGAGAGAGAGAGCGGCGGATCTTCCGAAGCTGGCGGGTGTGAGCTGAAATTAGATCTTACACCTACTAATAGTCGATTTAGATCCGCCTCTCCGGCTTTCGGTCAGATCACCGATCGAGTCGTCGTCAATAATCTAATGGATTCCGGGCCTAGGAAACCAGACGTGGTGCGAGAGAGTTCTCTCTCCGACTGCTGTTGTGTATTTGTTACCGAATAAATGCCATGGCTTCGGCATTCAGATATTCACGAAACGAAATCGGAATATAAAGAAAAGCTCCCCTCCCACTCCAAGCCTGGTTTAGCCCACTCGGGGTTGGTTGGTGCTGTTTTTTCTCCTTCCTCCCTGATGTTCTGAGTGGTGTAAGGTTTCCCAGTATTTGCAACATAAGACGGAAACCTTCTCCCGAAATCACCCCGAGACTCGCAATAAAATAGCAGCTAGTAAGTCTCTTTAATACCTAATTTACACATCAGTGCTGACTAGACATAGCTCTCCTGTGTCGTAATCCCCGGGCCGATTCTCGTCGGTCCGTGAAATGAGCGAAGTAGCAGCCGTCTGGGGAAGGGAGGGATATATTCCGCGATCTATCGCCTCCCCTCACACGTAAGCTATGCCTACTGCGACTGTTGTAAATAATGTATATAACAAGGCTACTTCAGTCAGGTCCCCTCTTGACGGCGAACTGTTGTGTAAAGATCCCAAATGCGGGGGGGGTCGTCGTCTAGGAGGGGAGAAAGACGACCCCCCCCCCGCGCCACCCCTAAGTTTGGCTAAATGACGTGTATCGACAGCGTCTTTCTAAAACTTCTGCGATTGTTACGTCCTGAGTTTCTCTTTCTACATTCCTCCCGTGATGGTTTCTTGTAGGCATAATTACTTCGTCCAAAGCTTGTTGATTCGCAGTGGCTCTCAACGCTGCGGTCAGAAATCCCCAGTCTCCGAGGCCAGTCTACTCAGACAATAATGTGGATACCTGGCGGTTAGACCAAGGCAATAACCAGACAGTGCTCGTGCGATTTGATAAATTAAATCCGGAAGCCGACGTTTGATCCAACTACAGGAGGGATATATAGACTTCCTCATTACCAGCTGCTAACTTTTTTGTTGTTGTTGTTGTTGTTGTGCATCAATTATTTGGTTATAACAAACTTAACAACTTTCGGGCTGGGAGACCCGGAATTCCTCGATAACAGGAGATGGCCAAGCCCCACCCGCACCAGGAGGAACTGCCCCGTCTAACCCTTCCCACGTTTATTGTAGCACCCTCCACCAAAGGTGAAACGCTGGGAGTTAGCAGGTTGTCAGTTAACAAACTAACTAATCAACACCTTAAGACGAACGATGCCATTTACCGAGAGCCACTCGGAAAACCAACCGTCCAGCCAGGTGTAAAACAGCTGCGAACAGTGACGCGGCGACTCAAAGAAACTCATTTTTTCCCCCCTTTCTCAGAGGAATATTACTGTTATCCTTCGCATAACCGGTCCGTCGTCTCTCAACACTTGTAAGCAAACGATCTCATCGTACGGGTTGAATTTCAGAAGAAGCAAATATTTCTTAGCGAAACAATTTAGCAAATTAATACTTTTTGCTAAAGCATTTGGCTTAAAGGTATTTTGAAATAAGTAATGAAGACTGCAGAACCAAATAAGTTCGGCTCGAGAGCGCGGCTGAATAGCTCCCTTGGATGTGTATTTATTAATATGTAAAGCATAATCTAAATAGAAACTTCATTTACGTAGCTCCCCTTCTTTCCTTATCGTTATTGCATATTAATAGATTTCGTTTACTCAGTAAAAGTGAAACAGTTTCATCAGCTAGGACTGTTCCGAGACACCGATCTAAGAGACTAAAATTTAAGATTGTGGTGCCAGGGTTAAGTTTATCGACAGAATTCGATCTAAGGCGGCTCGGTTTACTATTCCGTGGCGCGGTTGTCTACCTTGCAGAAGTTTTTTTTTTAATTGTCTTGGTCTCTTTTAGGGCGCTCAACTCTCGCTAGAGGGAGGGCTATGGCCGACTGTTTATCTTAAAGACAGCAGCTTTTCCGGCGTAATAGCGGTCGAGAGCGGAGCAGGGTTAACACAAACGGGGCGGACGGAAGCCGTAGAACATGAGGTCTTGCTTTCTTACAAACCTTGCGCTTGTCACTATCGCTTCCGGCGTCCTTCTAGACAGATCCGGATATACTTCCGGTAACCACCCCGGCTGACGGGTTCAGAGGCTACGTGGGAGGGAGTTCTCGTGCGACCTGCTGGCGAGGCAGATTTCTCGCCATCCCGACCCCACGACCAACGAGCTTGTCTTTAAAGGGGAAGAAACTGCTTTTTTTCCTCTCTGGGAGTCGGATCGAGCGTAAAAAAGGAGGCGAAAACACGGATCCAGCTCGGCGGGTAATGTTCGGGTAGCACCGTCGATAAGGAAGCACAAACACAATCGTAGGAAATAATATTTTAAAGGATAATAAAAGGTCAATAAACAGTACATTGATGCAGACTCGCGAAGGGTGATGAAGGACTTGAATTCAATAAACTGATTCATTAATTTTGTTAAATGGAAAAAAAAAAAAAAAAAATGTTCCGATTTAGTAAAACGAGATCTCGACGAGATTTCAAGAAGTGCGAGAACTTATCTTAATAAGTTGCTGCTATCATGCGCAAGGTAGAGTCCGGAGCGTGTGAAGAATAAGGATTCTTCAAGAACGTAACTAAAGTAGACGCCCGCCATTTCGTCACAGACCCCGTAACTTCAGCTCTGTCCACGATACGCAAAAGGTCCACACATTTTCAAACTCCGCAGTAAGCTTAAGAGTTTGGCTGCTTGTGGTTCGACCAGTCAGAAAATCTAGAATCATCGGAAGGAATCTGTCTCGGCTACATGGCGAGGGTTAATAGAATTACACGTCCCGACACCCAAACAGGTAAAGCGAAACAGGGGACAATAGAACATTGTAATGGGATGTAGCTGCTGCCGTTCTGAGGTGTTGAAAAGAAACTGTCAGCTCTGCTGTAGACGGGTACCGATAGGTGTTGGTATTGTATGGTCCAGCGGTTGCCCCGCGTACTCTCCTCAGAAACAACTCGTGCAGATCGCATCACCTGCTGAATCCCTTGACGCAGCGAAGACCACCCCCCCACTTTATTTCTAAATGTTGGAGGAAACTCGCACGTCCGGGTGGCCGGAGAAGAAGAGAAAGGTACGTCAAGCCGAGCTGGCCCGACCGGGATTCGAACTCTGGCTCTCGACCTTAGCAGTCCAGCAGACTAACCTCTGCCGCGATCCATCCAGTCGTAAAACTTCCTGGATTACGGGAGTTCTTGGATACCGCTCTGGATTAGGTGTGCAATGATTCTGTCAGCAGTATTTTTCATTTGACAGACGCAAACTTTATCACGTGTTGTAATAGCCATAAAACACGGGCTCCCGTCTGGCTTGGCGACGTGGGCGAATCTGATCGTGAGAGATCGACCGGCAGAGAGTCCTGGCAGGAGATGTCCACCAGCGATCGGTCGGCCGGTCGGTGCGCGAACTTCAGACTATAACTTTATAAACTTTCATCCCTAGAAATCTCTTTCTCCTTCCGAGTCCCACTCTGCCGCCCGTCTTCGGTTACCGCCTGACCGCCTTTCGTCGACAACATGCGACCTTCTCTTTAAATCAGAGACGACATCAAAGAAAAACCAGGCACGAAGGTGTCACCGGTGCCCGCTATTATTATTATTATTTATTATTATTATTATTATTATTATTATTGTTGTTGTACCCTCTCGGGAGGAGGGAGGTTACTGTTGGTGTGGGGGCTGGGCGTTAGCGTGGCGACGAGAGACAACGTCCGCGTGCCGAGTAAATAGGTTCTACTTACGTACGATATCATCGGCAGGTTAACCACGGCGGCGATGCGGGCCTCGTGCATGCACGTCTCCTGCGGCCCGATGTAGGCCGAAATGTTGGCGTCCAGCAGGTCGATCGTTTTTCGGATGCTCTCCGCCTCCTCCCCGTAGGTCTCCTGAGGCTTGAACTTCAGGGTGTGGTCGGGCAGGGTCCTCGAGTCGTTGTTGACCTCCCTCACCGCCAGCGTGATGGCGCCGGATATGGCTTGGCCCGGCCGTCGGTAGAACGAGCCGCTCTTCCCTTGCGCCTCCTCGCGCTGCCTCGACCCGGTTATGTAGCCCAGGAGGATGGTGCCGCGCGTCTCGGAGCCGGGCAGCTGGGCGAAGACGGCCCACAGCGCCAGCCAGTACCGAGGAAGGACCATGGCGCCGGACCCGCCGGAGAACTTCCCGTCCGTAATGTGTTCCCGGAATCGCCGGTCACTCGCCGTCCGCTGTCGCGTCCGCAGTTGCCCGCCAGCCTGGATGGGGGATGGGGCTGATGAAAAGAGTAGCGACAAGTGTTGCTAAAGACCCTAGAACTCGCCTCTCGTCCCTCTCCACGCCGACGGCTGGGCTAGTTATCATTGGTCTGAGCTTCAAGAGTACGAAACGAAGAGAGAGCGGCGCAGCCTCTTCCGTCGGCGGAGTTCTGTCGAAGCAGCGAACCAGCGACAGCATTTATCATCAGCTAACCAAGCCCCCCCCCTCAACACAACCAGAACCACGGCTTTGCTGCGGCTGTGCCGTACCATTAACGCATCACCAACTTTTTACCTACCTCCCACGTGTCTCGCAGTCAGCACCTATCGATTTTTGATCGGTACTCGTAAATACCTGGGATTCAGTCTTATGAATTTACTCCCCGCATCACATGAAAAATAATAATAATAATAATAATACAAAGTCCTGCCTTCACGGCAAAGCAAAGGAAGACGGAAATGCTCCTATTATCCGTATCTTTAAAGCGTTTTGTGTCCCGGTTAGCAATAGAAAACGGCGTTTAGAAATACTTGTCTGCTCAGTTTATAATCGTTAACCTTAACAATAGGATTTATTAACGACAAATAGCAATAAGGCATAAAGCTGGAGATATCGTCGGCTGCGGAAAATTTGCCGAAGACCCGTCTTTTCAAACGCTAACTGTCTTCATTAATTCACTTTTTACGGGGCCGGTGACCGACCCAAAGAATTCACTTTTCCTTCGATCGGCCCCTTCTCTTTGTCAGTTCTAGAGGCAGGGTTCGGCAAAAACTACTTGTCGGAAGGAAGACGATACAAACAGGCAGACAGACGGACAGACCGATCTGCCAGCATCATCAAGTGGCATCTGAAATCCTCTTTTTTTGCCTGTTCTTTAGATATCGATTCAGCAAAATCAATCGATCAGTATACAAGGCACGAGTAGCCGAGGATGGACAGAATAATGCAGCGGTGTTCATTGTCTCTATTTAACTTTTTTTTTAAAAAATGTAATCCTGTCGCTGTTTGCTCAAATCATTTTATTATTTATCTTTTTGCTCTTTCGCTTTTATTTGTACCAGCCAGTAGTTATTAAACGATATTTGCAGGCAACCGGAGTAAATACTCACTTAAATACATAACTGTCTCATAAATGGCGGATATTTTAATTAGTTCGTCGGTTTCCGGATATCGGCGAGACACCGTCGACAATGGACTCTGGGAAAGGTCGCCACAATGCTTCCTTCTACCTACCTTTGTTTTCTTTTAGCTGATGGCTTCATCTGGACCAGCCTAACGAACTTAAAAGAAAAAACTTGAAGACGGAATCGCATGCAAATTTCTTATCATTTTAGAGACAGAAGATGGGCTCAAACGTCTTACTGAACAGAGTTGGGGTGGGTGGACTGATTTCTTATTTCGAGAAAAGCATTAAGGAACTTCTGGGGCCGCCAGCTCGCTCAACAAACAAAGGCAACGTGGTGTGAGGTGCGGGCAAGTTATCGGCGAGGATGGACACCGCCGAGAGAGGTTCCGACCGTTTGCCAGGAACTTCACACTGCAAACGCTGGCAGCGCCAAGTCGTTGAGAGAGCGGGCTGACGTCACACGACGCCAACTGTTTTTCGGGGTGTGCGGGCGCCACGGCGAACGGAGCAGAAGGGAAACAGGGGATCAGGCTGAGGAATAAAGTGTCTAACCTTATTAATACGGGATCTGTGCGGTCTCCGTCGTTCGTCTTTGCAGTTGCTGCAAAGGATGAGCATATGATATCCTTATGAAAGATAAAATAAGACTCGGCTGAAGAGTTGTGCTACTACTGTTTGTTTGGTCGTGGATTGGAGAGTGCATGATTCTGCAAATTAAAGCGCGCACACACACACACACACATACAGAGAGAGAGAGAGAGAGAGAGAGAGAGAGAGAGAAGAGAGAGAGAGAGAGGAGAGAGAGAGAGAGAGAGATGAAGACAGACAGAAAGAAAGAGAGAGAGAGTGAGAGAGAGGAGATGAGAGAGCGAGAGAGAAGAGAGAGAGAGAGAGAGAGAGAGAGAGAAGAGAGAGAGAGAGAGATGAACATCATTACAGGGAGAAAGATGACGTCAGAGGAGAGAGAGAGAGAGAGAGAGAGAGAGAGAGATTAGACGAAAACCAAATCAATTCTCTCAAAACATCGCTAGGGTCCGAGAAGAACCCTCCCGCAGTCGAACATTTATCAGATATCTCTCTGGTGAACGCCTCACTAGCTTCATGCTTTACTTTTGAAAAAAAAAACAAACAAATGGGACCTTCTTTTTAAAAAATAAACAACAAACGAACAAAATTAACCCTCTGATGTATTGTAAAACAAAACAACAAAAAACTACCACAAAGTAATATATATATATCAGACAGCTTCATTTTTTCAAAAAAAATTTTAATAAGCTGCCCGATTTTTCGTTTTAGTTTATTATTTTTCCCCCTCTGTAATTCTGTTATCAATTTAACATTTTTTTTTTTACTCAAAAGCTCTCTGTGAAGAATAAAAGAATAAATAAGTCTAAATCCAGGTCCGTGGCGGTTCGAAACGTCTAACTCGTGACGATAAAAAAAGATGTAAGAGCCAAATCAGTATTGCTAAAAGTCGGTTCAGCGCCCGGAGGCGGAAGATGACACGAGCAGGCCACGTTAACAAACTGCTAGAATCCGCTCGCGCAGCCATTCTACACGTCGGCCTGAGCCTCGGCTCTCGTTAGCGAACGTCTTCTCGCGAGTAAACGCCGAAGCGGGTTAACGAGTAAATAGTAAATGATGGCGGAGGCGTCGCGGTTTTAAAGCCCAGTCCCGGTGATTCATACGGGCGGGACTTTGTTGATTGGTGTGAGATGATCTCTCCCTCTTCCCCCAAATCATTCCAGGAAATCTGTACTGGAGATTTCTGCTACGGAAAGGATGTCAATTAGCAGCTGCGCACGGGAGGGGTGATTTATCCAACAAAGCAAACACTTATTGCAGTTAATCTGCGGTCAAACGGATCGTGATGCAGGAACGATCGACGACACGTGAGGAGCCAAATCAGCAGTCATGCAATAAAATCCACCATCGTCGCCGTGATTTAGTTTCTACGATCGTATTATTTGATTGGTTGAAAACAGCTCGCGCGCGCGTGTGTGTGTGTGTGTGCGTGCGCGCGCAACATTGTAGCATAAAACAAAAACCAATCTAAATTCTGATGATTCAACACGACGACCGATTTTCCCTTTCGAGTATCTGAGACCTCCCCACACTATAAGGTCAAGGTCATTCTGAACGCTGCAGAATTGTATCGATCATGTGAAATGCAATTTTCAGTGGCTGTTCGGGTGGGGAGGGGTTAATGACATTAACTACAGCGTTTTGGGGAGGCGATGGAATAAAAAAACAACGGGCAAATATATAATAAAAACGGATTATCTTAATCTGAATAAAATCCAATAATAATTAAATAAAGAAGGGAACCAATGAAATGCTTACGTTGATTCCGTGCTTGGGTGACGTTTGGAAGACAGGGTCGCCTAAACCTTAAGAACCTTCGTCCTTTTACGGCTGCCGTAAGCTGGGACGACATCTATGCTGTAGCGCTGACCCCGACAGAGTTCCCCCGCTCCAGCCGTCCACGCCTTAATGGTTTCGGCCCTTTGAGCCAACCGAAGCCTGTCCTCTCCAAACATGCCGTCGTTTTCCGTCTGGCGCGATCTCGAGGAATGGCGTCGAGGGTAAAGAAAGAACGGAAATGGGGAATGGCGGCGGCCGCCGGAAGAAAAGAAAAACAACAACAACAACAACGTTTTCTTTTTCCTTCTTTTTTGTTGTTGTTGTTGTTGTTGTTAAATGCAGTCTAAAGGAATCGAGTTCTGCGTGTTTTTGCAGGCAAAGAAAAACCAACAAATGGTCTAATCTGGATTGTAAATAAAATAGGGTGGGATGCCTTTACATAAGCTAGAATAGCCATATTTACGAATCCAAATACAGCTGGTTTATTTTGTCCTATATCAATATAATTTTTTTTTTTTTTTTAAATCTTAATTTAGCTTTAGGACTCTGAAAACAAAGGGGTTTGTATTTCTCGTCGTCACTCGGTGCTTGTTTTCGCACTAAGAATCCTTATCTCCGACTCCTCGCCAACAACTTTCTGAAGAATGGATATCCATTCGCCTCTGCTGGAAAGAAGCCGGGGTTTGTCTGCCAAGCCTCACCGCCCACCCCGCCGTAGCATCATCGTCCTATTCAGCAATCTTTAGAAAAAGAGATACCCTGATTATGCAGAATTCTTTGAAATCGCTCTGAGCTAATAGCTTACATAAGCCAATTTGCTTAACGCGACTCGATGTAGCTTCAAAACGGATCTAATCACTTGATGAGTGCGTACTGTTGGGTATTAAAGTTAATCATTTCCCGATGACGGTGCACTTGCATTCACGCAATTCTGTGGTTCGGAGATGCTTCGAGCATGTATTCTTCTTTTAAAATCCGATTTCATCTCGATCTACGCGATCTTTTAAATGTTTCGTGAGAATAAAAGAAATCGATAAAATGTATAATTCAAAATTATAGGCTGATAAGACTTTTTTTTAAAAAAAAAAAATTCATATATGCCGTAACTGCATTTCTATTACGCTCGGATCTGCACGAGATCTTACGTTTTAAATACCGGACGCCAGCGAATATCCCGGCCTCTTCATCCTGCTTAGCGAGCCTGCTGTCCTTTTCGCTTTATCTACCGCTGATCATGTGCTATGTTGTCCGGGGTGTTCATTCCCACATCTTCATCTTCGCCACTGTCAACGGGACAATTAACGCGACCGATTTCGGGACAACTGCACCTTAAAAGGGGGTTAAAGCCCATTTTTGCCACTTAAACGGCCCCCCCAATTCATATTCCTGCTCGGAGTTAACCCTTCCACAGAACTCGATATCATTAGAAAAAGTTTATAGAAACCTACTGCTCAGCAGCTCGCTATCAGCGTAAACCGCACGCACAAATCAGAAAATAATACCGGTGTAGAACCGAACCCCGAAGTCGTCCATTTTTTTTAAATCAAGATACAGAAGCATTTAAAACACTGCGTTAAAAATCCCAGAATCGAAACAGTCAGTTCTCACTGATGGCGGGCACTTTTGATTTTTTCTTTTCTCTTAAATATGATAAAAGACTCTCACTGCAGTTTGGACGTCGTCTGTTACCCTTGTATAGATGTTTGTCCATACTGCTCGTGAACACAGGAGAGTTTCCAAGATGTGGTCGTCCTTGCTCAAACCAAAGATAGAAACATTATCTGCTTTCAATCCAGCTGCACTTCGTCGGATACCAGACTCTGGTGAATTGTAATTAAAAGGAAGAAATCACCTCTACAAGCGACTTTCTAATATAGATGAGTGGTGTGTGGTGTGGTGTGGTGGTGTGTGTGTGTGTGTGTGGTATGGTGTGCTGTAGTGTGGTGTGGTGTGTGTGTGGTGTATGTGGTTTGGTGTGTGTGCTGTGTGTGTGTGGTGTGTGGTGGGTGTAGTGTGGTGTGGTGTGTGTGCTGTGTGTGGTGTGGTGTGGTGTGGTGTGGTGTGGTGTGTGGTGTGGTGTAGTGTGGTGTGGTGTGTGGTGTGGTGTAGTGTGGTGTGGTGTGTGTGCTGTGTGTGTGGTGTGTGTGGTGTGGTGTGGTGTGGTGTGTGTGTGGTGTGGTGTGTGTGGTGTGGTGTCTGTGTGGTGTGTGGTGTGGTGTGGTGTGTGGTGTGTGGTGTGGTGTAGTGTTGGTGTGTGTGGTATGGTGTAGTGTGGTGTGGTGTGTGTGGTGTGGTGGTGTGTGGTGTGGTGTAGTGTGGTGTGGTGTGTGGTGTGTGTGTGGTATGGTGTAGTTGGTGTGGTGTGTGTGCTGTGTGTGTGTGTGGTGTGGTGTAGTGTGGTGTGGTGTGTGTGCTGTGTGTGGGTGGTGTGGTGTGGTGTGGTGTGTGGTGTGTGGTGTGGTGTAGTGTGTGGTGGTTGTGGTATGGTGTGGTGTGGTGTGGTGTGGGTGATGTGTGTGTGGTGTGGTGTGTTGTGGTGTGATGTGTGTGTGGTGTGTGTGTGGTATGGTGTGGTGTGGTGTGGTGTGGTGTGTGTGTGTGTGAAGAATAAAAGCTGCAGTTTCCAAACGAATATATAAAACTGACGGCTTCACAGTATGAGAGGATATTGTTCATTTTAAATTAAATGAAAACTTATTTACATGCACCTTAAGCTGAACAAAAAAATAAATAAATAGGTCTGGAATCACAGTTTATAAAAGTATTATTGGCTGGAGAAAATCACTCGATCAAAAATGGGAAGCTGTTTGTCTGGCTACAAAACACAACAACGAAATCGCATTGAAAGCAAAAACGAGAAACACGGACGAATATGTATTTTTTCTTAAGCGTTTAATTTCTACACTGAGGAAGCACACTGAGGTTCTTTGCCTTAAATCGACATTGTTACCGTTTAAAAAAAAAGTTCCTTCTGTGAGATTCGACTATTTTATAGCTTCTAACTGTATGTATTACTGAGCGAGTACTGCGCCATGGCCCCCAACGAGACTTTTCGGAATTACACCGAGATCGGGCTTCTCCAAGACAGTGAAAATTAGCTAAACGTGGATAGGTTTACTTTTAATATAAACTGGAGCAAGCAATTTGACGAATTTAAATATTAGTGGCCCCCGCAATTGAACTCAAAGTATGTCCGACACCGGGAGAGCATGGAGAAAACAGCTTCCAAGATCTACTTTCTGGGCGAGCCAGCCCCCTTCTTTCCTCTCGTTTTTCTCTGCCACAACAAATTTGCAAGCTGACGTTTTCTTCTTCGCCGTCAAAGTTTGACCTCAGAAGCCTTCTTTTCTCCTCCAAAGCCACCCTGATTTAAAGCTGCACCGTCTTATTTTAAGCCCCGCGCTGATTGCCGTCTGTCGGTCCTCTTTGCTGCAGTCTAAGTGTTCGTTTCTACCAACGAAAAGCCGGGGAACCTCAGACCTCACTCTCGCCCACGTTCGAGTTTTCTTTTGCTGGCAGTAAGGAAAATCTAATTGATCCTTCAGGTGAATTTCTTTGACAGAAATCTAGCCAGATGTATAGACCCACCTCCGGATAACTGGTTCTTTTCTCGCTTTGGTTCGTTTCATTTTTGGATAAGAGCTATGCGATGCACATACTAGTTAGCTGATCGCCGCGTGACCACGGCAGATCCGCACCTATTAGCCTCTCGCATCGGCAGAGCGTATTTAAAGAGATTCGGCTCGAGACCTGCCTATGTTCGGCAACTGCTCTTCCTGGAAAACGTAAATGTGACCACATTTATCTGTTCAGCGGAAGAGAATAAAAATTAACGTCTGTAATTATGATTAACCATCAAACAGGTCAAGGTAAGAACAACAAACGATTTTTTTGGGGGGGAATTCCTGATATCGAACAGGCAGTTAAAAGTTCTTAAATACCTGTATGGAGCCACGAAAGGAACCTTTCTGTTTGGAGTAAGTCACCTGCCTGGCCTGGCACCATCTTAACGGCAGACATAGTTCGATGGTTATTCTTTAGGGTATTAACAATGCTTTTAGACTCAGTGGAACTCCTCGTGGTGAACAACTACAACTTTTATTTGTGGGGGGGCAAAATATCGATCTGTGTAAGCCACGTGATGCCGTCCATTTTGATCAACAACAACAACAACAACAAAACCTGCATATTTTTTGAGGCCCAGAGGGCATTATTAGTGATTTACTTTTGGACGACTAACGTTGACCCTCCTGCAGAGTCTTCCTGGACATTCGGGTGGCGGGTACCTTTAATGTATGGCAGTATGGAATGACAGCCTCGCTTGGAATCAAGGCGGACAATGTCGCTGTCGGTAACTTCCGGAACAATTTATCCTCAACATAAAAACGTGATTCTGTCGGCTTCACTTTTCGATTTTAATAAAATGCTAATTCTTGTAAAAACCGTAAGAATTTCCTCGTATTTAGTCGGTTTGATCGTCCAGTCTCAGAGAACCCAATAATACCCTGACTGCTAGTTTTTAAAACATTCAGTTGCTTCAAATAAGCAAAGGACTTTGTAAAACCGAACGAAGATATCCTATCTGGACGGCTGCTGTTCTCTGAGAGGATACGTTACGGAAACTGTGGTATCCTCCACACGGCTTCGACGGTTCTCGGTAACCCTTTTCCGACTCCGATCCAGCGATAAAATTACAACGTTTTTTCCAAATACCTCCAAGAATTAACTCAATAAACAGCCTCGCAATAGGTAGTAGTCCGGAGCTCGTCAGTTCGTGATTTCGGGGGACTCTGTGGCTGGCTAGAAACCTGAGAACCGATAGATAACAATGCCCCCCACATCACTGTCCACGGCCATTAGAAACGCTAAGCCCCTCTAGGGGGCATCTTTCTTTTTGTCACACAAAAGAGCCCTGCCGTCTTCAATAAATGTTCGAAAAGTATCGAGGATTTCAACTCGTTGAGAGAGTTAAAGATACACAGAAGGTTCGGTGTTGTTGTTGTTGTTTTCTGTTTTCATAAATCACATTAATTGTGAATATTAACATACTTCAATCTTCATTTAAAAACAATTTCAAGCGATTTATTTACCCTAGTATAATGTTGGCATTTAGAAAAAAATTATGTTAGACATTAATAATTCAGTTCGAATCTTTAGTGTCGACTCCAGAGATTCCTAGCAAATATTTTAAACCTTAAGGATTATTTACATTTCATTTGACTGCAAACTGAATCACGCAAGCGACACCTCAAATAAATTTTCCCTGTTTACGCAAACTGCTCTGTGTACAAATTAAATATCACTCTGCTTTCCTTGTAGCGTGTGTCAAGTGAAACAGCTACGTTTTTCTTTCACTTACTAAATAAGAAATGGAAGTTGCAAAAAATATTACCTCATGCATTCATAAATTTAAATTGTTATTATTATAAACGCTTTTCAAAGTTAATAAAAATGCACTTAGTTTGCATAAAGTCAAATATCAGACATGATTTCTAAAAGATTTTTTCAAAAGTGAAATTAAAAATTCTGCGATTTCCGCTTATCATCAACATCATCATCATCATCATCTCTCTCTCTCTCTCTCGCTCTCTCTCTCTCTCTCTCTCTCTCTCTCTCTCTCTCTCTCCCTCCCTCTTCATATCTCTCTCTCTCTGTCTCTCCATCTCCCTCTTCATCTCTCTCTCTCTCTCTCTCTCTCTCTCTCAAAAAAATCTGATATAAAGCAACACATCTTCCGTAGTTCATACATAAATCAACGTGCTGCCGCAGATAGTTGCAGGAATGCAGGCTATGACTATTTAAAAATCTGTATATATGTAAAACAAGTTTATTTTCAAACTTTTGTCACAAGAATGAAGAATTTCTAGTCAGATAACCTGCCTGCGCTTGAAATATTGTATTGGAGAGTCCCCGCTTGTGGCGGTCAGTATACATACTGCTCTTCAAGAAAGATATGCAACAACAACGTTAATGGCCATAGTAGATGTATATACTGGCACCTACCATTATAGATTCTCAGAAATGTCACAGAATGTCAAGCGAGTGGATAACCATGGTTGAACTCTTCGTGGCAAACACCATAACAATCCGAAGACAGAAAATTGTAGTTCGTATGTGCACAACTGCCAATGAGTTCGTCAGAATTTGACAGCCGCGTCGTATGGCGTCTGCAACCAACGTAGAACCCCTCGTGGGATGTTCCTCTTCTCTCCAGGTAAAGTTTGGAGGATGCTTTGGGTGTTTTTGCGTCGATCAAAGTCATCCTAAACGTGATTCAATAGAGTTTATGCGCGACGAACCAGGTGGCCAGTGTGGCGTCAGTGCGATTGAAACCTTCACACCAACTTTGGTGGTGATCTTGACGGAGTGGGTGCTTTTGTTGGAAGATGTTATTATGGGCCGGTATATAAAAGGGACTACCTCATCTCTGTACCCGATCTCCGTCAGGCTCTCCGTTTAAAGAGCGCCGACGGTACGAAATCCCTCGTGGTATCATCGGACTTCCGTCAGATAGGTCAAAGTGAAGTAGACACTGAAGCTCGTTCTGCAGCTAGTTATCCACTCTGCGAGCGCGACATCGATGGATCCCAATCGCCCAAATGTTTCGGTCTGCAACCGAATATCAGCATCGCGCAGTCCAAGGATTAACAGTGATCTTGGTCTTCTGGGGCGGTCGCTTCCGGTTTGTTGAAAATAATGCCACAGTCTGCGTATGGTCGACGTATGGACACCAGGGTGGCGGCGATCGGAGAATGGAATTACTATTAACCAATAATTTGTGTGCGATTTCTTATGTTGGCGTACAGTTTAGAGCTTTTAGGGATGTTTCTGTCATCCCTCTGATACTGTTCTTAAATATATTTCTGTGTTTCTTTTGTTCTATACGCTCGTGTAGTGTCCCCCTGGTGTCGGCAATTTTTGGTACTTCTATTGTTCTCCGTGCACCGCCATATTTGTTCAGTAACGTTCACGTGAGGAGTTCGGGCTGGTCAATCAATCAATCACTTTCGGAAAACCCCCATCTCCTTTGTCCGCCTTGGATTCTTATCAGATTTCGTGGCGAAATTTGAATTTCCAAGACGATAATTACAAAATTAAAACAGTACTGAATAAAAATTTCGCGTAATTACCTCCATAATTGTTTTCTAATAATAAATATTTATTTAGGGGGTTGGTTGTTACAGGATTGGGTTGTTACTTCATCAATAATCTCTAATTAAATGTATAGATGAGACGGCTATAATCGACGTCATTTACTATTACTCTCTGACCCAAAGGTCAAAGCACCTGACGTCGGTGATAGCCTTTACTGGTGCACTAACAGCTAGTTCCAGTCTTTCTTACTCTACACACAGACACACGAGCAACTGTAACAACATCAACTTATTTGGAGTCCGAAGATACGAGTGTCCAGTTTACTTTTGCTAACGGAAAGAGGCTGAGGAACCTTCACGCTTTCCAAGATAAAGTGAAATTAGAGCAATTACCGAGAAGACCTTTCTTGACTTCTCAGTCAACGTAAAACAAATGGCATAAACATTGCGGAGATAACCACCAGTGCTATTTAACAGAATCGGGAATAACCATTTTAATGGCTTCAACAATTTTGAAGAATCACGAGAACTGCAGAAACGACTGCAGAAAATGGTTCGCATTTGTTCATTTTCGCACGGTCTTCTCGCGAGCTAATTTCAGGAAGCACTGAAAGAAGAAGATTACTCTTAAAAGGACGGATCGGATACCCTGCAGAATTTTCCCTCTGGCTGCACGAACTTCTATCTGAAGTGGGGGAGGGGGTAGTTGCCGCGAACCCTGGTGACGAAGATTCCTCGTTCTCTCTGCGCAATTCACAGGGTTCTTTCCGAAAAGGACGATAGCGAGAGATCGCGAAGTTACTCAGAACAAGAATAGACAAAGCACCAGAATTGTTACTAGACCAAGCATTGAAGCCACGTGGGAAAATATTAAATTATTAATTAAAATAACCAACACAAAAAAAAACATTCTTTCCCCCTTTTTTGAGATTGGAAACGTTCTTACATTTTATTTAGAATAAAACGGAGGAAATACTTAACAGTTATTAATTTGGAAAAAAAAAGAATAGTCTTTTGCATTTTTGTTATTTGTTTGTTTTAACATTGATGTGGTGAACAGATGTAAGGAAAATGGAGCATGAACATCTGACGTTGGGCGATGTGTTTAATGATGCTCTTGTCTGGCTGTTCTTTTAGGATATGTGACGACACAAGGATCTTCTGTACATACCTAAGTTTATTCGATTACTATGAATAGAAGAAATTCGAAAGAATTTAGTTTAGCAAACTGACAACGCCAGAGGCAGGTTTAGATGTAAATAGATGTAAATGCCACCTCATCATATCGGCGCAGGGTGCAAACCGTACTCGACGCCATTGTGTACAAGGATCCCAGAGTATAAACTTCATCGGGGCTGGCGGAGAACATATCAGGTAAACGTCTCCCTTCATCCTCTTCCCAACGCCATTTGTGTAGAACTGATTCCCCTATATGTTTTACTCTGTTTTTATGAGTGTGAAGTGGAAATGGGCGTTTCTAAGCCCCAGCGACCCGATGGATCTACTCTGCTCTGATATAGAAGCCATCTATTGGAGTTAGCTTGATTTGAAACGATAAGCAAGTAAATTAATAATAATGGGATTCTTGAAACAGATAATTAACTATTTAGCTCTTATTAAGTGATCTGCTATTAGGTGAGTTGCACCGCTGTAGCAAGCCTAGAAGAACGGTGTACTACTACTACTACAAACTTTCAGTGTTGGTGCGGCCACACTGAATCATTTTTGTTCCAATGTACACAGAACTACAGACTGACAACTGCTCGTACGGAATGTGCGATATTTCAGCAAACGCTAGTTGTCTACAACTGGAACAAGTTCCCAATTCTGAAATCTTTATGGAAACTAAATCTCAAAGAGATTTGAAGAAATGCCTTCCAGGTAATTTTAATCAGAAGTTGCATTTTTCTTTTTTTTTCTCAATTTCATACTTTCAATATGAAAATCTGGAAATGAGTTTCCGTGCTAATTTTAGGCAAAAACTCCCTTTGTTGTCAGATTTAATTCTCAGATCTGTTTAAATGTATCTTCTGTCTGCCCAACAGCGGTATATTTTCTAAATCTCATAAGGAAGTAATTTAGTTTTCCGGCTTCATGTGTTCCACCAAGAACTCAACCAAAACGATCGGCAAAGCTTATATTCAAAATCTAGATGTTTCCCTTACTCGTCTATTTAAATGACTGCAGACACGTAATTTACTGTCGCGTGGTGGGGTCAGCTCTTGTAGTTGATTAAAATCTAGTTTGTGCTTCAGTCGAGATCGAATTTTGTCGCTTTTTTTCCCCCTTCTTTTAAATATTGAACCAGAACGAGAAACTAGGATCGACGGGATTCTGTTAATCATGCATCACGGTTACAGTTTCGAAAAAAGGAGATTAAAAAAAAACAAATGCATAGATCCGGTTAAGTCGGGTTCTTCGTCGGAGTCGGACGAGCGATGTATTGTTTTAAAAAAAAGATAATGCGATTAGTGCAAAACTCTCTGTCGTTTGTAGACTTCATTGCACGATTGGCTCTTCAAAGGAAGTCAACGAGGGGCCTCAACCTTTAAGCCGTGACGCTGTCCGAGCCTCCACGGGCTTTTATTTGTTGAAAAAAACAAAAATATTACACAAAACTCGCGTGAGCCCCATTCCCCCACCCCCCCAGGCATTGATTCTCCTGACGTATCCTTATAGATACCCTAGAACCCAGTTCAAAGAAGCCGGCTATCCAGCTCCACGGCGGATGGTTCGCTTTAATGGAAATGAAGCCAAATGATTTCCACTTCCGGGGGGGCACCTGCGAGTGTTTTATCAAAGAATCCGAGCCAACCACAAGCACCTTGACTTCCTCCTGGTGTTGATTAAAGCATTTATCCGAAAAAGACGTCGCTCTTTAAGGGTTTTTTTTCAGGCGCTAAAGTGTAAAAATAATTAGTTTAGCTGCGCTACGGCGAAGAGACGGGGGGGGAGCCATCGTGGCTTATAGGAGAATCGCAGAAAATACAGACGCTCCTTCGTAGGATCTTTAAATTAAATCCAGTCAGCCGTTTATCCTGTTAAGCCAGTGGCGTTAAAAGGTTGTTCTCACGAGCCGGTGTTCCCCTGACTGCACGTCCCACGAGCTGTTACGTCCGTCGCTGCGGTTCGGACGTCCACGAAAACGTCGTCATCGTGGCAGAACGGACGGCCGAAGACTAATTTCTCCCCAGACGGTCGGGCCTGTCCACTCGTCGTACTTCCGGCCGGCGCTGTCCGTTAAACACAACCAACCTCCCAGTGACTGCCAACAACAACCAGCTTCAGCTGTCGCAATGTAATGTCACGACGAATTGCGTTCTCGCACAGACCTGGGTCAGTCCGCTACGGAACTGCAGAATTTCTGATTGAGATGACAAACATGAATAAGAACCTCCAACACCAACAACTCTCCCTCCTCCCCCACCACCACCACAACTCTTTCCTGGATATTGAGAGGCCATAAAATTCACAACTACTTAAATTTCTACCAATTCCAATCCAGTGGATAGACCTGCATCAGTAACAGGAAGAGGTTGGTAGATCTTGTAGCTCAGCGATTCTCTGCGAAACACGGAAGCTTATAATCTATAAATGTTGACGGATTTTTCTGTATGGGACAAAAAAGATCCTGTTTATATGGACAATGGAATTAACCACGTATTTATTCATATTTCGGGATATTTTCCTACCTGTATAGCATCAAAGGTTCCTTGACTCTAGTCATAAAACCCAGCAGGAAGATGGAGCTAAATATCACACAACCCAAAACTACTACAATTTGAAAAATGCCTTATGGTCTTCAGTCGCTTCTCCGGGGGGGGGATTACAGGGCACAGGTAAAAATCCCATTGAGAGCCGATGGAAGCTTGTCGAAGAAGAACTAGGGACCAGACTATAAGGCTTTTATCTCACAATATCAACTGGAGAAATACCAACCTGGACATCTTGATGATCTCAAGATGCACGCGATGCAACAGATAGTCCTACCATATACTGAAAATAAACCAACAGTTATTATGCATATACGTGATAGAATGAACGGAGAGCTGAAAAACTTTAATAATTATTATTTTAATAATTAAAATTTTTTCCATGCACGTTCGATACTTTTGTTAATTATTTACCAATTCTGATAGTTTCGATACCAACAAAAAATCATTCACTCCTGGTAATATACCTTAAATCTCCAACCGAATCTATTTACCGCCCTAATCGTTTTCTTAAATAATTGACACCAATTATCCTATCATCATTGTGAACGTTTAGGACGCAGTGAAATCATAAAATCATACATTGAGCAGCCGTATTTGAGACTATTGGCATCATCCTCGTGATACCTCCAGGTATTTCTACGCTTCGTTTGGTTAAAATCCTGCTTGCTACGTTTACATCTACTTTTTTGTGGATAAAATAGATATTAGCACTTTAAAAATGGCGATGCTTCACATTTTAAGTTTGTGCCGATATTTTAAAAGGAGAACACAATGCACTTTCGCAAAAAAAGAAAGATTCTGATGTCGACTTTCGAGCCTGCAAAGCAGAATAAGACGATACAGAATCGGTTCACGTAGCATGTTCTTCTGCCTTAACAGTCTTTGGAGACGCTTAGTTTCAAAAGTCTTTATTTTTTTTTTAAAAAAAGAAAATTACTACGCTATAGATAAAATAAAACAAAAACACTGAAGTCCGTGCAGCTTTAAGACGTATTATTGCTAGAATTGGGTTTTAAAGCTAAAATTGACTAACACAAAATGCTAATTAAATGTTTTGTATCGACGTCTCGAAAGTTGCAATCTCCCGGCTTTAACTCTTCCGAAGAGAGTTCAGAAAAGTGACTTCAAAACTCATACGAATGCCATGTGTTCCACCATTTTGCACAACTATGACGCGCAACCAAACGTTATGCAACAACTTCGTCTTAACCATTTGTTTGAGAGTTTTCATAACACGTGATCTATGGCTTTAACACGTGTCTCGGGAAAATATCAAAAGTTTAAATTTATTTAAATTCGTTTGAAATTATTACAGAACGTGCTCTCTTTATCACTTGCTATTCTGAGCAGTTTTCTTACCTTTGTCAACTGTTCAAAAAATCTAACTTTAAAGAAATATACTTTTTAAAGTACAAATTAAGTTTCAAGAGAGGTTGTGTCGTATAGTGTCAGCGCAAGGGAGAGAACTTTTGCTGATATAGGAATAACTGAGTTAGGTAAGAATTTGGGTGGTAACCAAATATATTTAGGGAATGATTAACTAGATAAGACATTGGGCGATACCACAAACATGCCTTCGCGGAATGTCTCAAATACGTTCAATCAGATATAATTTCGAGGATTGCGCGGACCACCCAAAGTGAGCGATGTTGTGGACTCGAACTGCTGTGCACGGTACACGCGGGCACTGTCGATTTATGAAGTTGAGACTTCCCAAGCTGTGGTTCCCCTTTAAATAATGACAAGATCAGTCCCGAGGCTGGTGTGATTACCAGTTTGTAACATCTTTGCCGACTTTCTGCGCAGTCGATCTCGCAGAGTGCCAGCACATTCATTAAATCCTTCCCAAACTTGTCCCCAGACCCCAGCGCGTCCACCGTCGACGCCACGGACAGAATCTAGACCTCTCGGTGGAAAGAAAAGCACCAACGGTTCAACCTTTGGTTGTGATGTTGCATCACCGATTGCATGCGTAGATGTCGATGGGTGCCGTGGCGAAATTCTGTGGTTGGAGGTTAATTTTGAAAAACCCGTGCTGCTGCTGAAAAGAAACTGTTATCTCTGGAAAAGATGAAAAGGTAACGATTCTCGCTGGAGGGGACTTGTAAATCTTGGATGACCTGAACAGGGCTCCATAAAAACTGGGCGATTTGAAGGTACCTCGTTAGTGCCCAATAAATGACACTGCGATACCTTTTTAGTGTTAAATGACACTCCCCTGGGATTTCATAAACTGGTTTACATCACATGCATGGTGGCCAATTTTTAGAGAAAACAGTAGTGGATATTGGACAGAGATGCACCACGATTAAGTTGGAAATGTGATTTGTACGTAAGTTCCAACGCTGCTGAGTTCGGGAGAAGACGACTATAACGTCACATATTGTGCGGGCAGTGTCGTATTTGAGTTACTTTTCCCAAAATGCAAATTAACACCATAAATAGTCTTTCTTTCATCTTTAAAGATTTTTTTAAAAACATTTTTGGAAGGGCCTACAACCTATCGATTTGATTCTGCTAATGTGAACATCGTACCATACAAGCCCCGCATACAGGTATACACGTGTTTGCTGTATTTTTTGTGAGAAGTATACATCCTTGGTCAGTTTTAGTTTAGAGTATTGCATACATTTATTATAGCAAACTGCATTATTATTTATTATTATTATTATTATTATTATTATTAGTATATTATTATTATTATTATTATTATTATATTATTATTATTATTATTATTATTATTATATTAGTATTATTATTATTATTATTATTATTATTATTATTATTATTTATTATTATGAAATTTTAATACCTGAGATATGGAAGAAAAACTGCTTGTATTATTTAGAACCGACTCGAAACTCTAGCCATTTTAGGAAAATGTCAAACAATGCTTGCTGAGGCAACTAAGCGACTCGCGAGAAAAACCTGATTGGGTTTCCATATCAGGAACAATCGGGTCAAATTAAAAAGAAAATTGTGTATGTATGTTGTTACGCTTAATATTAGGCTTCGTAAATCAATACATTTTATTCTACTGATTAGTTGTTTTTGTCGATCTTTTTCCTCCATTTTAATTCTGTAGCAACGGCCTCACGGGATACGAAAGAAAACAATGGAGGCCAACTTTACTTGATAGTTGGACCGGAAAATTTTCCGTTCCTTTTAAAAAGCACATTCTGAAACTTTTGTTGCTTGAGCTTCAGTAATTTCAAACTTAATAATAATAATAATAATAATAATAATAATAATAATAATAATAATAATAATAATATAATAATAATAATCTCGCTGAAGGACCGTAATTTTCCTTTTTATCGGAAAACTCTCCTGACCGCCGTGGCTGAGCGATCGAGTTCGAATCCCAGTCGGGACCGGCTCGGTCTGGCGTACTTATCCCCTTTCCATGGTTTCTTCACGAGCCGACCGCGATGATTTTCTCCAGAACGCTCTGGCAGTTTCTCTCTAAATCTGAAAATGAGGAATTTTTGCAGTGGTCTTCCGGGTACACATTTTGGAAGTTCCATGAGTAACTCTTGACTGGCTTGGATATCGACCACCGCTGAAGAGGCCTCCAACCATACGTGGGTAATTACTCGCCTGGTCACCAAGGCTGACATCAACGCCTTCACTCCTTCAGCTGACTACTGTGGGACGCCATTAGACCTCGAAAGCCAGGGCATGGTTTGCCAACAAAAAGAAGAAAATAAAAAAGATAAAAGCCCAGGAGGAGATAGAAACAGTAGTAAAGTAGCATTACCATGTAGCCAGGTTAAGAATGTATCATCAACAAATCTGAACCAAGTCCAGGAAGCCGTGAACCTACCGTAGCTGCTCTTCATTTTGGAAAATATAACAAAAACTGCGAATGAAGTCAGAACAAGAAACACATTGGAACTGAATCCGTGATTTGTTTAGAGGAAAAAAAAATATGCTGTTCTGAGAGAGAGGAGAGAGAGAGAGAGAGAGAGAGAGAGAGAGAGAGAGAGAGAGAGAGAGAGAGAGAGAGAGAGAGAGAGAGGATATGAGAGAGAGAGAGGAGAGAGAGAGAGAGAGAGAGAGAGAGAGAGAGAGAGAGAGAGAGAGAGACCCACGTCATTACAGAGAAAAGAGAGAGAGATTTTAAAGAATATAGCAAGATATATCGCTGAATGTTACTAAACGGAGTCAGTCCTTCAACAAATTATCACAGAAATCCAACTAAATATCAGCAATAGTGTTTTAATGAGAGAGAAAAAAAGGAGAAAGTAAAAACAGGACTCACCGACCGAAGAAATGAATAAATGGCGTAAACCAAGAATTTTATTGGTGAATCAGTACCGTTGTTCTTTTTCTGTGCGAAGTTGAGATGGATCAAACAATCTAGGTGCTGCAGGATGCTGCAAATTAGCTCTATTAATAGTCTTTCCTTCATCTTTAAAGGTTTTTTTAAAAAACATTTTAGGGCAGGGGCCTAACCTTTCGATTTGTTGCTGCAAAACCTTATTTCCTCGATTTTGTAGCCGTGTTCAATAAATTACAGATTCTGGCGTCAGAATCTCTTTTCTATTGACCAACAGCGGAGACCATCGCGATGTTAGGCTCCGCTAGAAGATTAGTTACAGGGAACGGATTATAAGCGAGTCAAAATAAATATATTAGGAGATAAGATATAAGAGTCGTCGTGCGTGATGCGAAGTCGCGGCAAATATCATTTGTTATGTACAGACCAGTCGATAACTTCTCCAATTCTTCTTTTTCAAGAACATAAAAGTTTGCCGCGTATCATGAACAGTTTTTGGTTGGCATCTTAAATTTTTTTTTACAACGGTTCTGTAGGCTTTCCACTAGTGACGTCACTGTTGTCTCTTTCTCTCTCTGTGTGTCTGTGACGTCACTGTTGTCTCTGTCTCTCTCTCTGTGTCTGTGACGTCACTGTTGTCTCTGTCTCTGTGTGTGTCTGTGACGTCACTGTTGTCTCTTTCTCTCTCTGTGTCTGTGACGTCACTGTTGTCTCTGTCTCTCTCTGTGTCTGTGACGTCACTGTTGTCTCTGTCTCTGTGTGTGTGTCTGTGACGTCACTGTTGTCTCTTTCTCTCTCTCTGTGTCTGTGACGTCACTGTTGTCTCTTTCTCTCTCTCTCTGTCTGTGACGTCACTGTTGTCTCTGTCTCTCTCTCTGTGTCTGTGACGTCACTGTTGTCTCTGTCTCTCTCTCTGTGTCTGTGACGTCACTGTTGTCTCTGTCTCTCTCTGTGTCTGTGACATCACTGTTGTCTCTGTCTCTGTGTGTGTGTCTGTGACGTCACTGTTGTCTCTTTCTCTCTCTCTGTGTCTGTGACGTCACTGTTGTCTCTGTCTCTCTCTGTGTCTGTGACGTCACTGTTGTCTCTGTCTGTGTGTGTCTGTGACGTCACTGTTGTCTCTTTCTCTCTCTCTGTGTCTGTGACGTCACTGTTGTCTCTTTCTCTCTCTCTGTGTCTGTGACGTCACTGTTGTCTCTTTCTCTCTCTCTGTCTGTGACGTCACTGTTGTCTCTGTCTCTGTGTCTGTGACGTCACTGTTGTCTCTTTCTCTCTCTCTGTGTGTGACGTCACTGTTGTCTCTGTCTCTCTCTGTGTCTGTGACGTCACTGTTGTCTCTGTCTCTGTGTGTGTGTCTGTGACGTCACTGTTGTCTCTGTCTCTGTGTCTGTGACGTCACTGTTGTCTCTTTCTCTCTCTCTGTGTCTGTGACGTCACTGTTGTCTCTGTCTCTGTGTCTGTGACATCACTGTTGTCTCTGTCTCTGTGTCTGTGACATCACTGTTGTCTCTGTCTCTGTGTCTGTGACGTCACTGTTGTCTCTGTCTCTCTCTGTGTCTGTGACATCACTGTTGTCTCTGTCTCTCTCTGTGTCTGTGACGTCACTGTTTTCTCTGTCTCTCTCTGTGTCTGTGACATCACTGTTGTCTCTTTCTCTCTCTGTGTCTGTGACATCACTGTTGTCTCTGTCTCTGTGTCTGTGTCTGTGACATCACTGTTGTCTCTGTCTCTGTGTCTGTGTCTGTGACATCACTGTTGTCTCTGTCTCTGTGTGTGTGTGTACAGCTATTTCCACAAAAAAGAAAACTTACGTCAGTTATGATTCTGTCAAAACATTCAGAACATTATTTCGGAATACCGAGGTGGATCAGGATCCGGGATACAGCGAATCCGCGAAAGCAGTTAAGTGGCTTCGGCTTAAACTCGCCGCAGAAATTTATTGATTGGGGAAAAGTCCCCGATGCCGGATACAGATAAAAACCAGGCATCGCAACGACGAGAAATGTTTCCGCTGAACTGGAACACAGATTCAGTATTTGATCAAATGTCCCCGTGAAACCCCGTTCCTGGGACTCCCCACTAATGTAGATTCTGTGCCTGGGGTGGGTTGCAGTCGCGGGGGATAGTTCGTCCCGTCCTCGCCATGCTTCAGCGAGTAAGAGTGAGAGAGAGAGAGAGAGAGATCGATCCATTCATCCAACCCGACTTTTGACGAACCCGACGGCTGATCGTGTTTTAGAAATTGTTCGGGTTCGTCTAAACCTAAGCAACTTAATAGACATTTGTGTTCATACAGCTGCTCCACCCGCTCTTGCTTGCAGGTTTAGTGTCAAACCAAATTAACTTCTCAGAAAGGTACCTAATCCGACCGATCACGGTTCCAAGCACCAGCGCGCCTCGTGCTCCAGCTCGGCAGGGTTCAACTGCTAGTTACCATTTGTCGCCTTAATCTCTGCTCCGGATTAAAAACGATACAAGCCAGAATCTACTTTTAAAAAAAAGAAACAACAAACAAACAGGAAATAATTCAAACGGTAATCTTTTATTTTCATTATTTGCCTCTTGATCCCCCCAAAAGATAAATTGTGGATGGAGCGCGCCACGTCAGCAGCCCCCCTAATGGATGCAATTCAAAGAAGGAACACGCGCATGCATAAAAACCAAGTACCCAATGAAAAGCTGATCGTATGAACTGCTCTAATATTTGTGACAGGCAGCGTAGAAAGAAAAATCTCGGAAGCAGAATTTTCCCCAGAGTGAGTAGGAAGATGGGATCATCAGGGGGTCCCATACTTCTTATCGCGGATGTATTGTCGTGCAGTGTGTGGGCGCCGTATTGGGGGGGGGAACGCTCACTGGCCGCGAAAGAGTTAAGGTAGCTTGAATAACGAAACAACAAACAGCGAAGTGTTCGGGTATCTCGCGCTTGGTTTCGAAGATGCTCACGGATGGAAACCCAACCCTGCCTCCTCCTCTTTCTGGTCTGCCTTCGGTTTTACGATTGTGACAAATTTAAAACCTGAAAAATAAAATCGTTTTAATGATCGCCTTTCGGTTTATGTCTCAACTGGACTTCCTCGACGTTTCCTCTAAAACGACTGCAGCATCATTTCCGAGCTCTGCCTACTTCCGGTTTCCTCGATACTCCACCACCGCCCACTTCCGTCGGCAATTATTGTGGCGGATAATACTGCATACTTCTCACTTTTAGATAAATTACACTAAAAGCTGAGTTACGTAATTATTTACCATAAGTAAGAGAAAATGTGCATCTATATATATATATATTAATATAATCAAAATAGGTCTGACGCATCTTTATAATTATTTGGAGCGTTCCTCGTCTGTCACCGAATCATCGATCTGTTATCGCTATCTTTCATTGCTTAACAGAATGAATTCAAGGAATTAATTACCACCACCCATTTGCATAATTTAATCTACTTTTATATTCTGAACAGGTATTTTATAATTGGGCTTCCATGTGAACGTCATTAAAATGTAAAAAAAAAAAGAAAATTTTTTTTTTTTAAATGGGGTAACATTTAAACTAATATATCACTTCTGAGAGGGAGGAAACAACCGCTTGGCAGCAGACCGCCAGCCAGGGCTTCTGTTCGCTGCTAGCTATCAGTAACTCATCTTTGTCTTCATCGTCTGGGCGTGAGCACGAACGTCTCTGGAACGAGCCCGGTCGCTGAATTCGACGCTGCCGGCCAGCGACTCGACCACTTCATGAACTTTCCGGTGTTTTGCAGGAAGAGAGAGAGAAAAGGAAGATACTACGGCAGGTGACGTGATGGGTTACAGATGCTGTCAAGTTGTAATACTAGACCAGAGTTGTGGAAACGTTTTATCCTGAAGGCAACGAAAGACTGCGAAGCTCGCTGCTGGCGGACTTCCAGAAAGCGAGTTGGAGTCTTGGACAGCCACATTTAATATAAAATGATGAGCTATAAACAAATAATTTAAACAATTAAGCAATAAAAATCATAGAAGTGAAGATTTCTACCTATTTGGGGCTCTTCTCTCCATCTCTCCCTCTCCATCTCTCTCTCCATCTCTCTCTCCTCTCCTCTCTCTCTCTCTCTCTCTCTCTCTCTCCATTTTCAAAGCATTATTCCTTACTTTGGCTGCTGATGCACTTTCTTCAAAACTTTTCTTAAACTAAGCTTTCGGACATTAATGAAAAACGCGAGTGTCTGTCTGCCTCTATTCTTGAACTGTCAGTGATTTAGCTTCCTAAATCCAATAAAATTAACAAGCTTAACGAAGCTGCTCGCCAAAGGATTCAAAATTTATAACACTTTTACAAATCATCACCTGGTGGAAAGTGTGATGATGATATATATATATATATAGCATAATCCATTTCTTTGTCTTTCCTTTAAATTTTCTTGAAAAGTCCAATGTGTTTTTTTTTTGTTACCTACTGAGATGGGAGACCCGTGCTTTATGACATTATCCAACTTTTTCCAAAGCAAACTGTCTTTTATGCCTTTCTCTAATCGACCAAACAAATCTTTTCCCGCTGTTGCTTCCTTCGTAGATTCCAAAGGAAGCAATTCTTCAGCAATTTCGAACCGATCACTGATACCACTTTTGAAAATGAGCAGCTAAGCTGTGTCCCCGATATCTGTCACCAATGAGTAACACTTTGAACGACCAGGCTTTCTTATCTCTGCTGTCACTCTCTTCGATACGACGCGCTGTCGTTCTCCCTGACAAATCAGTGCCTTCGAACTTTCTTTAAATGCTTTCAGGGCATATTATATCAGCCACTTCAACCGTGTTCCGCTCGCGAACTTCACACCTAGAAACGGCTTCATGTACTTTTTGGATTTTGTGCCGATTTTTTTTCGTTTTGTTTTACTGAACACACACAACTCGCTGTTTCTGCAACTGACCAAAGAGTTCCTGGGATTTCTTCTTCCAGTCGCTGACAAGACAGTATGTTTCGAATTACTGTGGCTGCCCACGTTGTACCGTTTGATAACTGACACACTTTTGGGGCAAATCAAGCACAAATGTAGTACCTACTTTCCCTGAAGAAATACTTCGCCATCCAGCCATTATTGAACGTTCTGCGTCCGTCTCTTCTTCGGTACACCCACTTTCCACAGAGGTCAGAACTACAAATAACCACCCAGAATGGGGGGGGGGAAGCCGATCTTCACATAAGTGTCGTCGATCGCTCGCACGACCATCGCATACCCCGCGGACTTCCGCTCTTTGAAACTGCGTAAACCGATCGTACTGCCCAGTGTCGCAACACCGTCGGTGACAGAGGCGGGTGGGTGAGATTTGGCTTTCGGACATCAGTTGACATGAATCACTATTTAAAGATAACCACGTATCACCAGGATATATATATATTTTTTTTTTCCAGTTTTCGGTTTACGCGAGTTATCGCATCTCAGTCGCTCCGAGCCATTGCATAACCGTGTAACGTCCGGCTTTCGATCGCCAGTCATCACGAGTCATCACACCCGCCAGCATTCTTCCCACCGCCTTTTCGGCCTGGAAATCATTCGATAGCCAGTGGGATCTATTCTGCCGCTGAGGGGCCATATCAACACGCTGGCGTAGGGCAGCTGGCGAACCTTTCGAAAACAAAAGCTTTACATTTACAGTGATGCTGGTTTTTCTGTTATTGACTCAAGACACTTTTATTTAAATTTACAGGTTGACAAATAATTAAGTTCACTTTTCCACTAAAATACCTAAAATTTAAGTCTCCATCCGCATTGACAATTCAGCAATTTTATTGTCAATGAAATTAAAGGTCCGTTCGTTTGAAATCAGTGTAACTTGCAGCATTAGATTTCGACTCAGGGGAAAAGTAAGGAAAATACATTAAACAATTTTTCGTTAAACACAAATTATTTTATCTTTAAATATAACAACAACAAAAAAGCCAACAACAACTCCTCCCTGCGAGAGCTGTCTTAGGAATCAAACGTCTACTGCTTTATTTCCATAATTAATTAATACAGTCCGCTTTAATAAGAGGCCTGTTTGCTGCACGTACTGGAAGATCTTTCGAGATGTTTTTGGCCGCTGCCAACCACTTAGGCCCCAAACAGCCAGTTTCCATGGAGCAGGGCTCGCCGACTCTTCCTTGGATTTTCTCGCTGATAACACTTCTGCTAGCACCGGTCGGTTCTCGACATTCGGCAGCGAGAGAAGGTGGCATAGGCGATCGTATAGCGAAGACGACAAATGGGACAGAGCCGACGAGGGCGACATTGGGCTACACGAGGGCATTGAAGGGGCCGCCAGGAACATCCGGCACGCCCACCATGGTCTTTCGAGGAAAAATGGTGACGGCCATGAAGACTAATGTGGTACAACTCAAACAGGAAATAAATATACTATTTCTGCAACGGAGTGAGTAACATGACAACCTGTAAGGTTTCCAGATATGCGGTGTCTGCACAAACCTATTGTTCGGTTGATATATGGTCTATAAATCAACGGCGACTCCTTTAAATTAATATGCCACAAAGCGAAGTAATAATTGGTGGTAAAGTCATTTTAACTTTCGTCTGATGACAGATGGAATAGCTAGGACACAACATATGCTGTCTTTTTTTATCTAAAACTGGAAGGTGCTAATGGGAGAAAAGCTGGAAGTGCCGATCAGATTCACCAGCCCCCCCCAAACCATAAAAGATATTTTCGCGAATCGTTTCAAAAAAGAAACTTTCGCGGAATAGTTAATTAGTGCTAATTAGACGAACTGGTAGACGTTTTGGTCACCTCGTTAGCTTTAATAATGTTAAGTTTTAGGTTTCTACAATAGTTTTGTCGGTTTCTTTACCACAACAATAAGACTTCATCTCGTTGCTGAACGTGATGTTTATTAATCAAAGTGGGTTCCAATACAATCGATACACTTCTGCCAATGAGTTACAAGCGCATTTACACCATTTTGAAAAAAATCTGGATTTCCGGAGTTGATAACCAGTTGGAAGGCAGTTTCATTTGCTGTTTGGTTGGAGAAGGTTTCCATATGGAGGCAGCTGTCGAGGTGTTTGAAAAGGTGGTGGTCTGTGGGAGAAAGGTCTGGTGAATAGGCTGAGGGGGGGAGAACTTCGTGCCCCAAGGTGTTCAGTTTCTGAAGAGTCATTTTTGGAACATGAAGACGAGCATTGTTGTGGAGCAGGAATGGGCCTCTTGGATTCACCAATGCCGGCTGTCTTTTGGAGAGTTTCTGACGAACAACGTTTAATTCACGACAGTACCTTTCAGCTGTGATGGTTTCACCAAGTTGCAAGACGTTATAGTGCATGACACCAGTTGCAGTCCACCAAACAACCTTCTTTGGATGGAGGCTGGGTTTTGGAATGTGGTTAGGCGCTTTGTCTCTGTTGAGCCACTGCACTGATCGTTTGCGATTGTCTGATAGGGTCCATTTCTCATCATACGTAATGATTTGGTCAAGAAATGGGTCGTTTTTACTTCCTATGACAAGCGAAGAGCAGATCTCCAATCAACGATTTTGTTGTTGTTCAATCAACTCGTGAGGCACCCACCTGTCAAGTCTTTTCACCTGGCCGATTGCCTCAAGATTCCGGGAAACAGTTGCAGTGCTTACGTCAAACTCTCCAGCAATATCTCGCACTGTTTTTCTTGGATCGGCTTCAATTGAGGCTCTCAGACGGTCGTCATCACAGCTGGAAGAACGTCCGCTACATTCCTTATCTTGGAGGCTCACATCTCCTGATCGAAACTTCGCAAACCATCGTTGTACTGTTCGCTCATTTGCTGTGTCCTCGCCCCGTGCTCGCTTAATGTTACGAGTTGCCTCACTCGCTTTGAGGCCCAGTTTGAACTCGTGAAGCAAAATGGCACGAAAAACGTTTCTGTCCATGCTTCAATCAGAACCTGAAACAGATATCCACTTTATGATTTTTTAAGGGTAGGTTTTGCTTAATGTATGCCAAAGCATATGCTACAAAACAATATATAACTTATCTACATACACCTTCACAAGTATCAAAAAACGAACCCCAAATTAACATAGTATAAAAACCGACAAGACTTTTGTAACGACCTAATACTTCCAACCTATTCATCTTTCCGGGATCTGCATAAGTTAATTAAGACAAAGTCTGAAGGGATTTCTGCACATGGAACAAGTGGACTACTGAAGTGATTATATATATAACCACATTTTATAATTTGGAGAAATTACCGCAATTATACTGCAGGTGTATTTAATGTTTGGGCTGGTTTCCGATTAGTGTGAGCTGGCAGACGGTAATGGGAAGATCAAGCCAATAACGGTTGAAATCATAATTACAGTGGTAATAATAAAGAATTGGTCTGCAACAGTCTAATTCCGCGGTCTTAGCCCCGATTATAAGGACTGTCTATCAATTATGAAGACCAGGGGCGCTGGTTAATGATCAGAAGGTTCTCCATCCATCCGGCAAATCAATTTTTACCTTCTTGTGATTGAGTCCCTTCAGTACCTCGAGGGAACTTAATTCAACAGTTGTAGTCCGCAGTACAAATCAATGGATCGATGGACAGACCTTTATTTATTTTTCCGACCATTTACGTTGAGGAAAAGAAAAAGGTAAATAAAAAGAAGATTGTAAACAGGTTGTAGTTAGTTCATAGCAAAGAATTAAAAACAGGGGGGGACTCTAAGGGGTTAGCCAGGAACTTGAACTTGATTGTTCTTTTGTGAGATATTTGTAGGCCACGAAAGAAGGCTCCGTGACCACACCGGACGTGTGTCCCTTTATTTCTTATTTAAATTTAGTTTTTACTATCTTCAATATATCGCTGACACACTCGTCCTAACAGAGAGCTTCTAGGACCATAAAAAGTTTTATCAGACATGGATTCAAGGAATAGCGGTTTTTGTCGTTGTGTAATTTACTTTCTCAGACCCTAAATTGGTGGTACCAAGCAAAGCGCAGTTCACTTTACCCTCCAACCATTACCACTCCTTTTCTTTTCTTACTTGCCAAGACCCCGGAATGTCAGTAAAATATTTCATAATTAATATTTTAAAAATGAATTATTAAAATTAAATTAAAAAGTAGAAGAAAAATACCACTTGAAAATTTAAGGAGACCAATGAAATTTTCCATAAAGATTCCTTACCTGTCTGTAGTAATAATATTTTAAAATTCTATAGATTATGCAGTTAATAATAATAATAATAAAATAATATAATAATAATAATAATAATAATAATAATAATAATAATAATAATAATAATAATAATAATAATAATAACAACAACAATAACAATAATAGCAACAACAACAACAATAATAATAATAATAATAATAATAATAATAATAATAAGAATAATAATAATAATAATATAATAATAATAATAATAATAATAATATAATAATAACGATGTTTCTCCACGAAAAGAAAAAAAATATTCTTTCTGGAGTAAAGATTGTCACCTTACAGAGCTTCTGGCGGAATTAGTTTCTAGTTTGGCCGTCAGGGGACCCGCTAAGCAGGAAGTACACCAGTACTTCTTTACTTGACCAATAAAAGACGGCAGCCCGTCCGGCATGAAGCAGCTGTCTCATTAGCCTCTAGAAGGCCGCATCTACCGTCTGCGTAAACAGTTTTTTTTACCAAGTTGTTGCTGGCCGTCAGCTCGTCCCCATTATTTGTGCAAATAATGGCCCCTGCCGTTGGCCGCTGGAAGGCGACATCGGTCTCCTCCAAAACCTCGTTTCCGTACCGTTTGTGCCAGTCGGCGGAAGTCGCCTCCCTTGTTTGTCCGCGGTACACACCGCTAGCCGCCCGGATGTTATCTAGCTGGCAAGACAACCAACACTGACTGATGACGGGCTGGTTCGTTTGCTTATTACAACACTGCTAGCAGTCGTGATCCGGGGCCGCCGCGCACCGACTAAGGGGCCTTCTTCCCCCGTCCTGCCAGTCCTAGGAAATTTAATAAAGACCCACCCTCCCCGCATTAAGACAGGCGGAGCCTCAGTCACGCAGCTGCCGCTAGGAGACCAGAGAAGACCCGCTGAAAACACGGTAAATCAGTACCACGACACATCACCCTAACAAACACAACTTCAGGACGAAATTTTGTTGCAATAAATAAATTAAAAAGAACGAAAACTTTAACACTTAATTTCCAAATGTTCACGTACTATTTTCTTCCGCGTAGGTATTTTAAATGTAAAAAAGATGATGCCTCATATGTATGTTTGGTTTGCTTACTTTAAATGACAAATGCTTGATGGGATATTATTATTATTATTATTATTATTATTATATTATTATTATTATTATTATTATTATTATTATTATTTATTGTTGTGTTACTGTTATTATTATTTTATTGTTATTATTATTGTTATTATTATTATTATTATTGTTATTATTATTTATTGTTTTGTTGTTGTTGTTTATTATTATTATTATATTATTTATTATTATTTCTTTTATTATTATATATTATTATTATTATTATTCTTATTATTATATTATTATTATTCTTCTTCTTATTATTATTATTATTATTATTCTTATTGTTGTTGTGTTGTTGTTGTTGTTGTTGTTGTTGTTGTTCTTAATCGCTTTTTCGTAGATAAATTCTTCTTAAATGTATTTTATAGTAAAAAAAAATAAAACTGCTAAAGGACATAATTATAAATAAACTAAACCCTCGAAACTTAGTGCATGCCAGGAAAGGTTTCTTTAGTGATAGAGAATTGAGAGTGACCAGATAAATTTCCAGTGCTAGTTGTTAGCAGGGCCACCACCAGCAAGTCAAGAATCTGCATAAATTCTTCCCTCTCTGCGCGAAATCTTCATTACCAACGTTCAGATGACGTCCATATTTAGCCAGGCCGGATACGCCACTACGACGATGTTAATTCCGCCGGTTTTTGCTTGAACGTCTTTAGTATTTTGAAATTAAAGTTCGCCATACAAGTTAACTAACTTTAAGATAGCCGCCTATCGTGAAATTCAGTCATAAAACAGAAAAACAAAACTGAATAAAATACAAGTTTTATTTGTTTTTTTTTTTAAAAAAAGATTTTACACGGTAGAAATATATTTAGACAGTAGCTACAAAGGCATATTTAATATTTCACATGAACCCCCCCCCTTTCAGCTCAAGACAGGACTGGAACTCTTGACTTTAGTACCATTCCAGATCTTTCGTAGAGGCTCATCCCTGCCCGATAATTGGTCTCATCGAACACGTTCGATCTATTTTTTTTTCCCCAAATAACTGCTCCATTATATTTCCTGTTCACGGTTTTAGCTGCGGGTTAGGCAAATGAAGCCTTAGCAGGGTGTTTCAGAGTCACTCTACTGTTGTACAATAAGATTTCTGCTTGTTAGTCTCGTTCTGGGTGGGAAAAGCGCGCCCAATATTTAAAAAAAAACAACAACACATATTCGAAATTCTTGGCTGTTGGGAGTTCTAACTAGTTTCCAAACTCACGGGATCCCGAACTTGTACAGATCCACTTCTACGCTCGGATGTTGGTGCTAATTAAGAAATTTTTTCTCCCGCTTACAAAATGTCTTCGATTTCTTCCAAAACAAAAAACAAAAAAAAGTTTAATTTTGACTCATCAGTTAATAACATCTCAGTTTAAGGGTCGCACGTCCGCGCTTTGATTTTCTGCTTCTATTTCCCTTGTTTGATTTCCTCCCCGTAACAAAGAATTACGTGAGAAGGGGCTTCTGCCAAACCAACTTTGAGCAAATATCATCTCCTGTACTCTCCCCGAGTCCACTTACCGACTTCTTTCTGTCCCACAAGGAGGTGATATTTGAACACGGGATGGTACTGAGGCTGGGTGCCAACATTGCTATCTTAAGCTGCCTGTAACTTCAGGCACACTGCTCGAGAAGCATTTACTGTTAAAGAAACACTCTCATTGCGCAAGAGGACTCGCTAGCGCCTTTAATCGTGATACCGTACTGGTTTGGAGAGGGGGTTGTATCGATGTCATGCTGAAATTGATCTAACTGGCCGGCGAGTGCATTCTTCGGGGAGAGGCTCAAAGCGACAAACGGCGCGGACCGTACACACACCCCCCCACAGGCCCCTTTAACCCTTCCTTCTTTCGCTCGGCCCTGGGTAAAGCGAATCGGCTCGTGAAATAAAACAACGACAAGGCGGAACCGATTCAAAGTAGTTTCTCTGTAAAGATTAAAGCCGCAGTGCGTATTAAAAGGGTCCTCAAGCTGCCTAGGGTCACCGGCCCCCGGATAAACCGGTCCTAGCCGCAGCCCCTTCGCAAACTTCGCTCCCGCCGCCGCTGCAAAAAGAAGAGAAAGATTTATTATTTCCGTTCCGCCAAAATATCGCAGAATCCGCCGCTTACCGACGGAAAACCGGTGCTTCCCTTCACGTCCGCCAAATGTTCGTGAATCGCGAATGGCGTCCGTCCGTCGGGGCGCCAGCCCGCGGGCACCCGGAAGCAGCCGGCGGTAAGCCGCTTGGCAGCAGTAACGATGACCGATTCGCTTAATCCGGCATTACCCTGTACAAACGCGCGAGGGTAATCCCTACCGACGCCAGTGTGGGATATGTCCGGGTTCCGTTTCGGTAGACAGTCGCCATCTTGTGTGGGGGCAGCTGATTAGTCTGGCGCTCGACCTCCACAAACGAAGCTTATCAGCGAGAGGAAGTTGGAGCGGTGCCCAGAACGAGGGGGAGAACCCGCGCCATTGGAGGTCAGCCAACCGAGGCGGCTTTCGACGAAAAGCGAACTCGGGTCCTAAGCCACCAACGGCCGGAAGCCTGGAATTAACGTATGGTCATCAATATTTGTATCGCTTTCTGCCAGATTAAAATTCTCTTTATTTTTTTCATAAAAAGAAATGGGGGCGATTTTCTTCCTCTTCAGAACCTGTCCACAGAGCGTTGATACTTCCCGACTTTCTCGCCTCACTACTTAACGCAAAAATTACGCATTATATTCCCTCTGTCTCTTTGATCATCGGTTGAAACATTAACCAGCGATACTTTAAAATATTCCGCAGTTCCTTCCTCTCTCCTACGCTGATAAATATTCATATAGTTTGTTTACTGAAATAATTCTGATTTTCTTTATATTGAGAATAAAAAAAATTATAAATCAACAGTATTTCTTTCAAATGATTAATATTCATAAAAGACTGAAAACAAATACAACTTCTGGCTTTCTCAGAGAAAAGAAAAGAAGTAACGATAGCGTTTCATTACCAGTTTTAAATATTGAATATGCAAATTTTATTTAACACTGCACAATATTAGTTGAGTATTCGTGGTTTTTACATGGGTTGCATCTAAAATGTGGAATGCGCATGGATTTAACTTGTACAGCTGGAGTATGTATAATTCCATACATCATCTCCATATCTAATTGATAGAAAACCGTTATTTCCACTCGTTTATACGAATATATAAAAGTAAGAAAGTTTGTTTTTTTTTTTTCATATACAACCTTTAAAATTATATGTGTGACTTTACCCGTCGATTAAAGAAATTAAAACACCGTCTTCATGAGAAACAGGTAGAGAGAGAGAGAGAGAGAGAGAAAGTGGTAAGATTCAGAGGCAACTAGACACGAGTAGGGGGCATAAAGCTTCAGTTAAAAAAACAAATTAAATTCAATTCAGCCTCGGCTTTATTTATTAGCGATTTTATGTGGGCTTTAATATGAGTTCGTTTGTTGATCAACCCCAGGTGTAAGAGTAGAGAAAGTTACTGTAGGATAAATACAGCTGTTGGTAAAAAAAAAGTTCCATCTTGACTGTCCTCACGTGCGCACTGGTAATCATAAATAGGGACTCAACACTAAAATATCCTATATTTCAAACGTAGTTACCTTTATACAGGCGGATGATTGTTAGAAAATCTAATATAAAAAACAAAAAATTATTTTCGATATCTTTTCGCACAAAACCTTTTTTGTTTTTATCGATGACTTGTTTTATTGGTCAGTATAAATTTTTTGAGATGCACCTGTATACTCCTGCTAATATTCTATCGTATTAAATACAGTTGTCCCCCGGTATTCGCGGGGGTTACGTCCCTTGAGCACCCGCGAAGAGTGAAAAACCGCGAATATTGGACGCGGTACATAAAAATGCCTATAAACGTCAAAATATAACGTAGAATATAATAAAAAATATAAGTAAATATATAATAATAATTTAATAAAATACAACACTCAGCGAAACACTCGAGATAGCTACACGCGGTAAACTGGGATGATGCGGGGCTGCTGGCTGCATCTGCCTGAGACAGCGCCTCGTGGGCAGCAGCCAATCAGCAGCGAGGAGAAATGAATAACGCTCTCGGATTGGCTACTTTCAAATCTCCAGCCAATAGCGTTTATTTTATATTGATATTTTGCTGAATTTTACGTTAAAATAGTAAGTTATATTGTTATAAATAATTTAGCGTTAAAAAGCGTGAAAAAAATATATTTGTCACGAAAAAAGCCATAAAAAATCGCGGAAGATATTTGCGATTCCGCGAATATGCGGGGGTTTCCACGAACAATTATTAGTTAGGTTCTGAGGAAAATTCCGCGAATAACCGGGGCCGCGAATGCCGAACCGCGATTACGCGGGGGTCGACTGTACTGCAGTACTGTACAATTTCTTATGGTCGACAAGATACTGCATCAGAATTACCAAAGTCAGTGCGCCAAATTGCATTACTTACCATGCCAGTAATTACTCATTGCATATTTTACCTGGTTTCTATGGTAATACATTGCGATAGGTAAGTGTGCAATATAAAATACATGGAATGATTCTAGATGTGCTGGTTATCTCTCTTTAATTATCCAATATTCCAGCAAGATTCTGTGCTTTAAAAAACAAGAACACATTATTTGGTAGCGATCTGAATGAAGTGACAAATTCCTTGTTAATCATGGTTTTCTCCAAGATGATCTATAGACTGGCGGTAAATTGAAGGTTGGAGACCGTGAAGACAGAACCAAGCCTTACAGCTGGGTGGCTCTTGGCTGGCAGATATTTAGAAATCTTAATTCCTTCCACTTCCGTCAGTCATCGAGCGTGGCTCTTTCGCTGCGAAACCCTGTCTTCTGCTGTTCTCCGAGCATTTACCATCAACAGAGATCCCGAGACGGCTTCATTTTGCGGTTCATGTCAGGGATTCTCAAAGATGTTTTTGGTTTGCGTTTTCATGCGAAGCCGCAAGGAAGGGACTTGATTAGTTCATGTAAACGATGGTCTTATAGATGGATGGTCACTGGTTTGTGGGCTTTGTACTTCGCCGTCAAGGGGTGCCCCCCACCGGCCCTTCACTATATAAATGCTTCATATTCTCTCATTGTTTCCAAACATCGTCTCCAAGCACCAGTAACCTGCGCCAACATCACGTGATCACTAATAGCCAATACACGCTCCCACATTTAACCTGGTTCTAAGTCTTTGGCAAAAACCTTTACAAAACGCAGTCAAATGCAAAGAAAGTTCTAGTTTATTTTTTAAAGTTTCGATTGCCAAATTGTATTATACCTGCTTATCCCCAGATTAGTCGGATGTCGTTTGACAGTTCTCGGCTTCTCGTGGGTCTAACTGGCGGTGTTTTTTCCCCAGTTCTCTATAATTATCTTCCTGAGCAGAGTGGCGATGCAGGAAACCTGCCGCTGAATCATAATGCCTGACTGCGCTCATACACTGATACCCGGAGTTGACGAGAGTCGTGATTATACCCATTTGTCGCAATTAGAATTAAAAAAAAACGAAAAGGTCACAGAATGAAAAGAAAAAAAGTAATAGTGTGCAAGAGCGTCTAGACCCTGGGGAACTCCACACGGTGCTTTAGTGTTTTCTTTAGCTGTGCCAGAAAGGGTTGGATTATAACAGGGTTCTGTGATAAGATCTGAGGAGAGCATAAATGAAAGGCTGCGACTTTAGTTGCTGTCAAAGATTCATCACCAACAGCGTCGTCAAATTACCCATATCTATTCCCTCATCGGCGAGTTGACGCGAATGCCTGAGCATCCGTATAAATTCCGAGTTGGTTTATCTTTTAAATTTAAAAAGACGAGCGAAGGGGACTTCTTTTCCGCGCGTACTAATATTTTAAACCTTTTGCAGTGCCCGCAGCCTTATTACTTAAGGAATATTTAGTATTATACCCATCTAAAGTTACCGTGGTTTGCCTAATTTGCATCTATTCGATGTATTTTACATAAACCATATTATACACATTTAATAAATAACTTCAAAATTAAAGTCGACAGCAGTGATGTGGCGAAAGTCAGATTTGATGTGTGTTTCCAACACCTGTCCTCAAAGTAGGTAAAGAAATACTGTTTCGGTTTTCGAAATTGTACCACGTGACTGGTCTAAATCATCCGGCATAGATGAGTCGCGTGTGATGATAAGCCCAGGTGATTTCTTACTACTGACTCAACTCCGGAAAAAGATGGCATCTCGCCCAAAAACACGGGCTCTGCGACGTTGACTAAGACCCAGCCAGCTTATCGGTTGAGACACTCAAGACAGTAGTCGTCATTGAGAAGTGATCGTTTACGCAGCGGGTAAGTTTTAAAGATAACACCTCGGCGTTTTCGGATCCCGCTCCTTAATAGCTCCGGGTGGAGATGAGCCGGTCGTCGTCGTCCCCCCCCCCTCTCATGCCTTGAAGCATCGCTTGGCGGGAGCTGTCACTTTCCCCAGCAAATTTGCTTAAACTGAAAATGGAAACATAACTGAAATGCTCAGACGAGCCGGAAAGATTGGTCCATTGATAGGTGGGCAAACGGTCCTTACTACAGACGGAGAAGAGTCTCCATCTGATCTGTTCGGTTTTCGACGTGGAATATGATGTCCGGCGATATCACTTGCTGCCAGCTGTGTCGCGTGGTACAGAAGGGTTAACAGTACGCGGATGTTTTTTTTTTTTTTTTGCAGAGAACGCACTGAAGATAACCGACAGAAGGGGGGATGTTGTGAAAGATGACGGCCGCCGCTGCCATCTTGTCCGCCTGCCGCCCCAATCGTGAGCGTGAATAATGGTAAAAGATTCTTCTTTTTTTTATTTTCGGAAAATGAAAGCGACCCAAAATATTTATGGAAGTGTTTATGGACTATCTACTAACCAAACGAAGGCCAGGGGTTCTACAATACAACTGATGGGCGTCATGTTGGACCGCAGCTCATTTCAAATATGAAGCGATCCTGGACATCCGTTTTATCTAAGTGGAGGAATATAGTTAAAGGAATGGCGCCTATGTATGAAGCAGTCACGTGGCTTCACCGATAGGCCAGAGGTCTGGGGAAGACTCAAATGATGCGGTTACCATAACATCATCATATTATCTTCAAGTACCTTCCTGGCATGTGCGTGTGTGACTGCGTGTGAGTGTTCGTGTGTGAGTTCGTGTCTGTGAGTATGTGTGAGTGTATAATGTTTGTGTGTGAGTTAGTGTGTGTGAGTATGTGTGAGGGTATAGTGTATATGTGTGTGATAGTATGTGTATGTGTGTGTGTGAGTGTATAGTGTTCGTGTGTGAGTTCGTGTGTGTGAGTATGTGTGAGTGTGTAGTGTATATGTGTGTGATAGTATGTGTATGTGTGTGTGAGTGTATAGTGTTCGTGTGTGAGTTCGTGTGTGTGAGTATGTGTGAGTGTGTAGTGTATATGTGTGTGAGTGTATAGTGTATATGTGTGTGATAGTATGTGTATGTGTGTGTGAGTGTATAGTGTATATGTGTGTGATAGTATGTGTATGTGTGTGTGAGTGTATAGTGTATATGTGTGTGATCGTATGTGTCTGTGTGTGTGCGTGTCTAGTGTCTATGTGTGTGCGTTCGTGTGTGCGTCTGTGTGAGTGTGGTCGTGGTCTCGGTGTGTGATAGTCTGTGTGTGGTGTGTGTGCGTGTATCGTGTCTCTGTGTGTGCGTCATCTGTGTATGTGTGTGTGCGTGTCTCTGTTCGTGTGTGTGCGTATGTGTGAGTGTGTCGTGTTATGTGTGGTGTGCGTGTCTCGTGTTCGTGTGTGTGCGTCTGTGTGCGTGGGTGTCGTGTCCATGTGTGTGTGTCGTCTGTGTGGCTGTGTGTGTGGTGCGTGTATCGTGTCTATAGTATGTGTCTGTGTGTGTGCTGTTCTCGTGGATTCGTGTGTGTGAGTATGTGTGAGTGTGTAGTGTGTGTTTGTGTTCTCTTTCACGACCCTCCCCCTAGACAGAAGCGTAAGCAGCCGCCCCCGATGGCTGTCTCGTCCCCACTAAATGTCTTTTTTTTTTCCAGTTGAAATCACTCTCCGGCCCATCTCTTCTCGCGAGGTCCCGACAGCTCTCTGTTTTATTAATGGTTCCATTTAAGACGGGCTATCTGGTTGACCTTATTTAAACAAGGGCTGCTTAAAAACCTGTCGACCAATTTTCTTCTGCGGACGTGAAACTTGCCTAATCTGTCTTCCGCCTGCCGACCGCGATCCCATACGGTTTGAGGGCAGCTCGTAACCGCCGTCCTGTTCAAAGGTTGCCGCGCTATCTGCTTGTTTCTGTTTTCTTCTTCCCCTTCTTACCTTATAGATAAACAAACCATTAAGACTGAACTTTCAGGGGCGGTAACTTTTCGATCTCCCACAACCCGAGCGAGAACTTGGCCGGGAATCGAGCCAAACCTCGAGGCCGCAGCAGAGTCTCGGCTCGCGTCCATCAGACGGAGAGGAGAGAGGGGGCGTGGACGGACCGTTTCGCACGGGGTCCTCCTGCTGTCCTCTCGCGCGGTCCGAATCGATTCTCTCTCCCAGCCCAAAGGGGTGACTGCGTAACGTTCACGTAGTCACCGTGTTGATACCTGATTAGCGATTCACTTACGTTTGTCATTTGGTTTCATCGCGACGTGAGATGAAAATACACAACCTACTTAACGTAAAATGGATCTTCGAGTTACGTCCTGACGCTGGCAACCTTATGGTGTGGAGAGTCATCGCCGAGAACAACAAAAGACTTACTTACATACATCCTCTAAGTCTTCCTACAACTCACAGCCTTTTAAAGGTATGAGACCGTCTGAGCCTTTCACCCATTAAAAAGATCGCAACAACGGCGGAATTCTAATACCGTTTTCTAAATTGGATTCTTAAATTATTTACTCGTGTATACTCGATAATATAAATACAATAAAAATACTTTAAATGTACATTCTGTGTAAACAGTGATGATAATTATTTCAAGTGTTTCACTGGTATCCTAGAGAAATACAGTATACGTTAAAAATTTTAAAATTGAAACAATAATTGCATTACGTGAAGATTTGAGTTACAAGTGAAATTTACCGTAAATATATTAATATTAAGTGTGTCCTACCAAACAGGTCTAGAGTTTATCATCATCGACTGAAGTTTTAAGTCAGTTTGGTGGAAAATTATTATATGGCAAAAGAGAGCGATCGGGAAAGTACTCAGCAAATACAGATGGAAATATCAGTAAATCAAAAGCCATAAATAGAACGACGAAGTGTTAAGGAATGAATTGAGATTTTACCCTTTATGATCACACAAAAGGTTTGCACTACCGGGTTTAAAGCTGTTAATAAATACAGACAGAAATAAACACAAAGAAGGCTACAAAAAATCGTGACTCGGGAAAGAAATACTTGACAACCTGTAAGCCGTGACGACGACTTCACCGAAATAATAGTTGCAGGCAAGGTCAGGTTTTCCCCAGAGACGATAAATGAGCTCAAACGTTGTGACTACAGTGAAAGCAATCTATCGAATGCCTCCACCAGAACTATCCGTTTTTCAGATGTAGAAGGAGACCCAGAAAGTCGGTTTGTGAAGCGGAGCGAGAAGCTGAGTTACGGCGGTGTCAACAAAACGAGACAGTTCCAACAGCGATTCGAACTCGGGGTTTCAATAATAGGCAGCCAGTAAGTAGGCTAACCATCAGACTACTGCGCCGCCTCATTCAGCAATTACCTCTGGGGAACCGCAGATGGGAACAGAACGCACTGTGACCGCTAAGCCAACTACAGCATTAGGCATTTGGCTTGAAAACAAATCCCGCGTGTTAAAACCTAATTTAGTTGTCAAAGTTACGAGCACTTGCCGAAAACTCACGCCATCAGGAGATCTGATTTGTGTTCAGAGCATAGGCCATTGCAGTTGGAATGAGATGGACTAACGATATTTAAACAACACGTGATAGTAAACGCGCACCTGGTAGATAAATCGTGCTCTTTCATTATCCCGCTTAATTCTGCCTATCAACAGTGGGGAATCTGACACCCGGAATACACCGCAGAATCCCACCAAGTCGACAATCCGCCACGAAGCAAGCGGTCAATCAATGTATCACTTTCTCTTCTCGATGTGAGAATTATTATTTATTTTTTTTTAAAAAAAAAAAGAAACTTCCAGATTTCTTGAAAACTGTCAGTGCATAGAAGAAATATTCACACGAGAAATCAAGATTTCCAAAGAAGTCATTATCCCGCTTCTAAGCCCTGTTCTCCACTTTATCTTAGTATTTCTCCAAGTTTGTAATTCCGAACGTTTGGCAAGCGAAATCAAAAACGTTCGGATTTTTTAGAATTCTTTTTCTGATGAGATGAAATTACCGAGAAATTTCTAATTAAAGTTAACTCGGGCTCTTCAGAGAAAAACCGAAATCCGCTTAAATCAACTGTTACTCTTATTTTTATCGCAAGAATTATTGCTAAAATCTAGGGAAAATGTTCCATAAACACAAACATAAGTGGACTTTTTCCCTTCCCTCAGAGATCTTCACTTCTAGGGGTATAAAAAAAACAACCCCATGGATACCGATGAATTCCTGACATTTGTTCTATCTCATGTAGTTGTGAACAAGTCTACATCACTCAGACTTAACATCCTTTAATTGCCTGGGTCTCTGAACACTGGGCGATTATCTCAAATCTGCATTTATTTTGACAGCGTATTCCAAACGTATGGAACACAACAGAAACCGCGAGAGAGAGAGAGAGAGAGAGAGAGATCACGTCAGTAACACACAGAGACAGAGGACGTCAGTAGAGAGAGGCGATGATGTCAGTGCACAGAGAGAGATGACGTCAGTACACAGAGAGAGGCGATGATGTCAGTGCACAGAGAGAGAGAGATGACGTCAGTACAGAGAGAAGCGATGCTGACAGTACACAGAGAGAGATGACTTCAGTACACACAGAGACAGATGACGTCAGTAGAGAGAGGCGATGATGTCAGTGCACAGAGAGAGATGACGTCAGTACACAGAGAGAGGCGATGATGTCAGTGCACAGAGAGAGAGAGATGACGTCAGTACAGAGAGAAGCGATGCTGACAGTACACAGAGAGAGATGACTTCAGTAACACAGAGACAGATGACGTCAGTAGAGAGAGGCGATAATGTCAGTGCACAGAGAGAGAGATGACGTCAGTACACACAGAGACAGATGACGTCAGTAGAGAGAGGCGATTATGTCAGTGCACAGAGAGAGATGACGTCAGTACACACACAGAGATGACGTCAGTGCACAGAGAGAGATGACGTCAGTACACACACACAAACACAGAGAGATGACGTCAGTAGAGAGAGGCGATGATGTCAGTACACAGAGAGAGGGAGAGAGATGACGTCAGTACACAGAGAAGCGATGATGTCAGTACATACAGAGAGAGATGACGTCAGTACACACACACAAACACAGAGAGATGACGTCAGTAGAGAGAGGCGATGATGTCAGGACACAGAGAGGGAGAGAGATGACGTCAGTACACAGAGAGAAGCGATGATGTCAGTACACACACAGAGAGAGAGAGAGAGCTCCAGTTATTTTATCGCGCAGGTCGGTGTGACGGCTGGTATTTGATGACGGACAAGTCGGAGACCACACCAGTAGACGTGCATCGCAGAAGCCAAAATAAAGCCTGGAGTTGATATCGAGAACACTCACGGAATATGCGCAAACAGGAATTTGAAAATGCTGTAATTTTTTTACCAAATTTTATGCCTTCGGTGTTTACAAGTGGCTTACTAACCCGGTTATTTTTGAAAACGATAGTGCAATATTTACGGAATACTGCTAGCGTAACTATGGTACTCAAAACGTGCTTTCTGTTGGTGAGCACCAGATTCCCACCCGTGAACTTCTGGCTATCCATCGAACGCCCTAATACTCAATGGTCGCAAAGGCTCCATGGTATTTCTTATAGCATCGTCTCAGTTGTTTTGCAATAAGAGACAAGAAATTTACTTTTATGCTTGACAGTATATACGAGTAAATTCCAACCAGAATCTACGGAGGAAAAAAATCTTCTAATGCAATAGGCAGTTTACTGGATAAAGCAAACCGTGTAGGTGTCGACGAGTGTCAGAGTCCCCCCTCACATATCGCGGATGTCTGTACCTCGTAAATAAGAAACGCGGAAGTATGGATTGTTGTACGGGTAACTAAACAACCAATAAAACAAAATCTAATTCCGGTTTCTTTCCTTCTTTCTCCGAGAACTCTCTGGACACCTGACAGAAGGGGGCCCAGGGTATTACCTTGGTGACCGCGCAAGTTGTTTGCGTACGACGTGGAGACGTCTTAGGCGGTGTATAAACTCTTCGGCACAAATGCTCGGGAAAATCCCTGGTAAAGAAAGAACTTCATCTATCTGTAGGACACCGGGGAGAGCCCCAGGCTGTCGGACGAGCGAAGATTGTTGCCAAATCGATTCGGATTCTAACGGGAACCGAATCAGCCCGCCACCCACCCACGCACCAACAATACTGGTCTAATCACCGCGACATAGAGCGCTCCATAGGTAAACATGTAAATTTTTTAAAATAAAAATACTTGTACAACATTATAACGATCACGATCCGTCAGAGATATATATATATACAACTTCGAGTTAATCTTCTCACGAGACACGAAAAAGCATTAGGCGAAATACAATACACTCTCCCACACGCTGGGTTAAGAATTTCAAGCACTTTTTTCCTATTAAAATATCCTCTTTAATATATTACAGTATCATATTCTATCATAAGTATTAATGTTTCTTATTTCAGTGTTTTTCAGTTCTATGGAATTCAATGCAGAATTCCTATTAAAAAGAGAGAGAGAGAGAGACCCAGAGAGAGAGAGAGAGATGACGACATTACAGAGAAAGGGAGAAAAGATGACGTCAGTACTGAGAAGAGAGAGAGGAGAGGAGAGATATGACGACATTACAGAGAAAAGGAGAAAAGATGAAGTCAGTACTGAGAAGAGAGAGAGAGAGAGAGAGAGAGAGAGAGAGAGAGAGAGAGAAGAGAGAGAGAGAGAGAGGAGAGAGAGATAGAGCGAGAGAAGAGTTGGAGAAGTGGAGAGAGAGAGAAAGAGAGAGAGATGACGACATTACAGAGAAGGGGAGAAAAGATGACGTCAGTACTGAGAAGAAGAGAGAGAGAAAAGAGATATGACGACATTACAGAGAAGGAGGGGAGAAAAGATGACGTCAGTACTGAGAAGAGAGAGAGAGAGAGAGAGAGAGAGAGAGAGAGAGAGAGAGAGAGAGAGAGAGAATGACGACATTACAGAGAAGGGGAGAAAAGATGACGTCAGTACTGAGAAGAGAGAGAGAGTTGGAGACGAGTACGAGAGAGAGAGAGAGAGATATGACGACATTACAGAGAAGAGGAGAAAAGATGACGTCAGTACTGAGAAGAGAGAGAGAGAGAGAGAGAGAGAGAGAGAGATATGACGATATTACAGAGAAGAGGAGAAAAGATGACGTCAGTACTGAGAAGAGAGAGAGAGAGAGAGAGAGAGAGTTTATGTTTTGAGTTTCGTCCTCTCGCTGGACTCACTCAGCCGCTATTCTCAGGTAAGCACAAGTACAAAGCCTAACACAAAGTCCAAAGACTACAGTAGATAAGGGATAGATGTTCGCGTTTGCAGACTATGTAGACGACCTCCAGCTATCGAGATAAGTTTGGTTTTCGTGGCCACTCGGCTTCCTGTTGCCGATAGCCCAGTTTCAGCTGCGTCTCCATGGCGAAGCTTTCCATCATGACGTCACCTGTTGACGTCATTAATCTCGTAACCAAGATGGGAACGGGAGAACCTACAATGACGACATACGTAAAGTACTTCAACTTTTATCTTATTTATTATATTAGGTCGTTACAAAAGTCTTATCGGTGTTTATATTATGATAATTTGGGGTTTATTTTTTGATGCTTGTGAAGGTGTATGTAGATAAGTTATATATTGTTTTGTAGCGTGTGCTTTGGCATACATTAAGCAAAACCTACCTTTTTTAAAAATCATAAAATGGATATCTGTTTCAGGTTCTGAGTGAGGCGATGGACGGACAGAAAAGGTTTTCGTGCCATTTTGCTTCACGAGTTCAAACTGGGCCTCAAAGCGAGTGAGGCAACTCGTAACATTAAGCGAGCACGGGGCGAGGACACAGCAAATGAGCGAACAGTATCACGATGGTTTGCAAAGTTTCGATCAGGAGACGTGAGTCTCGAAGGTAAGGAACATGGCGGACGTCCTTCCAGCTGTGATGACGACCGTCTGAAAGCCTCAGTTGAAGCCGATCCAAGAAAAACAGTGCGAGATATTGCTGGAGAGTTTGACGTAAGCACTGCAACTGCTTCCCGGCATCTTGACGCAATCGGCGAGGTGAAAAGGCTTGACAAGTGGGTGCCTCACGAGTTTAATAAACAACAACAAAAATCGTCGGAGATCTACTCTTCGCTTGTCATAAGAAACAAAAACGACCCATTTCTTGACCGAATCATTACGAGTGATGAAAATTGGATCCTTTACGACAATCGCAAACGATCAGTGCAGTGGCTCGACAGAGACAAGGCACCTAACCACATTCCAAAACCCAGCCTCCACCCAACGAAGGTCATGGTCACTGTCTGATGGATTGCAACTGGTGTCATCCACTATTACTTCTTACAACCTGGCGAAACCATCACGGCTGAAAGGTACTGTCATGAATTAAACGTGTCAGAAACTCTCCCAACGACAGCCGCCATTGATGAATCGAGGAGGCCCAATCCTGCTCCACGACAATGCTCATCCTCATGACTCTTCAGAAACTGAACAGGTTGGGGCACGAAGTTCTCCCTCACCCAGCCCATTCACCAATCCTTTCTCCCACAGACCACCACCTTCTCAAACACCTCGACAGCTTCCTCCGTATGAAATCCTTCTCCAACCAAACAGCAATTAAAGCTGCCTTCCAGCAGTTTATCGACTCCAGAAATCATGATTTTATTCAAAATGGTATAAAAGCGCTTGTAACTCGTTCGCAGAAGTGTGATGATTGTAGTGAGACTTTGACTAATAAACTTCCCGTTCAGAAGCGAAGTCTCGTTGTTGCGGTAAAAACAACCGGCAAAACGTTTGTAACGACCTGATACATGCAGGCTGTTTACCACCCTTAAAATTATCGACATTTTCTATTATGCAACGCTCGAGCTTAAATTAAATCATCTTAAAGAAGAAATATGAAAAAAATTAATATAAAAGGGGTCAGAGTTCATAAGATGCTAATCAGTTTATACAAAAAAACAAAACACACAAGGTGGTTCAGATTGCACAGTCTTCGTGTGAGAAAGGTTTTGTAAAAAGATTCCCCAAGGATATCCCGCCACAAGAACCCTCAGTGTCCAACCATCGCTTATTTCGGCTACCAGATCATCCGTCGTCAAGTAGCAGAGCTAAAGTCGTTGGGACAGTATGACCGTTCGCAATAAAGGTTTAATCTGCAGACAGGATCCGCGAAGAGACGAAATACCTGTCAACAGAACTAATCGCGTATGGAAGTTTTCTAGTTTGGTCCGCTCTTTACAACCTTTCGTTTTCTATAACTCTCGGAGCATTTGGTAGGACGTGGACCCGACCGTTTTTGTTTCTTTGTTTTTGGAGAATGCGAAAACTGAAGATCGTCTTTCAAGAAACTCGAGGTTTCCAAACCGTCAACAGCTGTCTACATAGGCTGCGTGTTTCGTAAACCTGCGGGAAGCACGTAGTCACCCCAGCAGAGCCCGTGTGGTTTTTAGAGCGAACCAGAACCAGCTGGCTGTTACGTTCAGAATTTGGCGGCTAATTAGTCTCCGCTGGCGTCATAGAGTTTCAGGAATTGGAATTTTGTGTTAATATGTAAACTACTGTTACCGTTCTCTTCCTAAATTGGTAAAAGGAGAAATTCTGGTGGGAAGTCTCCGCCCCTCTGCCCACCGCACCGTTAAGATGGCCGTTCTGTTTCACCGATTCCGGGGGAAGGGTCGGACCCCAAACTTGACTGCCTGGACCTCGTGAAATGGCTGCTGGTCACGAAAGCTGAACTCGATTAGGTTTCCGCTTTTACGCGCCGCGAACTCAAGAACTACCATTGTCTCCTGTAAGAAAAGAATTTTCTAAGGTAGCCTCAGAATTGGATGCATTTGGCAGGTCAGCCCAGAATGTGGCCTTTACGGAAGAATCCGTTTCCTTCTGAGCCAGTCTCGCTCCACGCCATTGTCCAACCGCAGCATCTTTTGACTGCAGGTGAATCCAAAGAGTCGCCTTAACAAAGACGCTTCTATCTTCGCGATGGCCATCGTTGATCAGATACCGCGGGCAAACCGGCTTCGGCTGCAGTAATTACTCCAGTCATATGACTTGGAAGCACAAAGCGGCCAGTACGTAAGAAGAATGTTTGTAAAAATGACTGCGTTAGTTGGTCGCAAGCATGAACTTCTGTATTTACCGAACGTTTTTTTTACAGACACCGGATTCACACGAGCTCTCCACCGCCTGTCTAAGCCAAGGCTGCGAGCAGGCGTTCTGAAGTAATTGCGATGAGGAAGCGCTGTTTTCCATTAATAGAATAACGGTTGTTTGCTATCCCCATAAGTGGGTCTTGCACTTGAAAAAGATGATATCGTTGTCGAACTTTTCTTTTCTCGCTTTCTAATTTTGCTTTTTAATCAGCCTCTGCTGGTCCACTGAGTGAAAATCCTAAAAGATGATAAATGGCTGCATCTCGGAAATGTCAGCACGCCATTTAATGCTGCGACTGCTCTGGTTGTGACAACGTCCATTATGGGGGTTGATCTCGACGATTTCGCTTCATATCAATCCGCTTAAGTTCTCAGCTTTTCCATGTACTATCATTTCTACATAATTCAGTCTGCATAATAACGCACCAATCCATTGACTGCACAATTGTATCTGAGTTTGCTAGACTGATGTAATTAGTGCTGTGTAAGACCAATTCCGAAAAACTAAGTACGCACTAGGGGAATCTATACGGAAACCATGTTTTCCACCATTTATCCTAGCGACATCTCTTTAGCTCAAAGGTTAGCAATCTTGAATTAATTGAAAGGCGCCTAAAGTCTTGAGTAGCTATCCAAGAAGTATGGATACAGCCATTCGACGATCTCCCGAATCAGATCCCAGGGGAAGAGAATTTGTCAAAATGTTCGGCCAGACGCGACTTTAAATCTAGGACGGCCGATTCCCCGAGAAGCCAAAAGACGCTGAAAGAAATTTTTTTCAACCCGATGCTATCGGACAGTTTTCTGGATCTCATAATGCTGTAGCTTATTCCAAAACCAGTAGTGTACCTACTGGCACATGTATGCGCAAGGTTCGTTCGCCGACATTATACCCTTTCCTGACCTATGCACTGCCTACTACGCTTATTGTAGACACTGTGAATGCAGTTACCGTAGTCCGGTTAACGAAGCAATTTCTCTCGGTCTCAGCGATGTCCTCTTATTGAGCGGACTCAACCGTGCCAAGGAATCAGGCAGTAATTCAAAAATAAACTTTAACATTGAGTGAAGTCCCTCTATTTTTTATACTAGAGGGAAACCGCTCGAAATTGTCGTAGGCTTGGTTTCCGGACAGTATCCACCCACATGGAATTCCAATTGCGAAATCCCTTGACAGAAAGCAAGCTTCTGGGTCGCAGACAAATCATTCCCCCTTTTCTCGCTGGGAGTATAAATGTTCTTACCTTTCTATAGCAATATGCCTCTCGCAGCTTTTCGTTTTCCTTTGCTCTCGCCGCCATCTTTTTATGTTTGTTTGTTTATCGAGGCTTCCGGTACAACTTCCTCGCCCATGGCGACTCCATTTTCTTCTCTCAATGTAAATTTTAGAATCTTTCCCCTTTCGTGGAAATGGCCCCGAAATTGAATCCACACCCCCCCAAAAATCAGTGTCCATTTAGTTCTGCGTCCTGCCAGCGAAATGGCTTCTTTCCTTTCTGTGCCGGTCGGTATACTTTATTCCTGGATAGTCCGTTTCCTTACACAGTACCGGCAGAGATTTTTTGTAACCGTGCAAGAGAGGGGCTAAAGATCACGAGCTTAAATCGTTTTCGTCATTCGGCAGCAGGTTTTCTTGTAATCACTCGGCGAACTACTGTACGAAAAAGGGATCATTATTCGCTATTTAGCTGACCGACCAAAGGATAAAATCTTTAAAAGATTCAACCTCAAGTAATCAGTATCTCATCCGCCTGGCTTGATAAGGAAGGAAGACAATTCCACCGGAAAACACAGTGCACTGGAGTATATTTCAGCAGATATCCAACCCCGGAATCTATTCGGGTGTCGATTACAAGAAAAAGACCGAAGGAAAATTTCAACCGATGACCCAGGAATCAACCAAAATTGTACGTCATACCTCCTCATTACTACTTCTGGAACTGTTCGAATGATCGCATCAGCTCAGGAAACGGGGTTTATAAAAGGGAACATTCCCAAAAATATATCTTGGTACATACTTATGTTACCCGTTTGAAGACTTCTCAATCCCCTTACTTCTACCGATTCAGCTCGAGTCATTATTGGAAGAAAACAACAAAAAGAGTTCTTTCTCTTTACTTAATACGTTCTGTACGTTCAATTCATAATTTGCTAATAACTAGTCTTTCTTTTTAAAGATTATTAATAATAATAAGCAGAAGAAGAAGAAGAAGAAGAGTCCAGTTACACTCAATCTATTCATGTATTTTCCCTTAACTAATGGCTGAGGGCACTTCCAAAAGCTCTTTATCAGGTTTCCTTAATACCACTTTCCTTCACATCCAGCTCGAATAACTTTCTTTTGGACATCATGAGGAACACTTGAAATCAGAGAAGACGGAGATGGCGTCCAGTTGACGGAGACGCCGCTTGATGATATGTGTAAGGTTTACGGACCATCAGATCCGGTTTTAAAAATATGTTCAAGCTGAGTTAGAATAAAAGCGTAAGTCCTAGCTTACGTCTCACAAAATAGTGGACATTCCGGAGACTTCTGGAACCTGCGTCATAGGATTACGTTGTTACAGTATCAGGAATAGTCGATGCCAAAGCTTTGACCATGGGAGTTACTGGTGGCTACAAGGAAAACGTCCCGGACACCAAACTATTGCACAAGCAGCGGAAGACTAACAGGAACCACGATCTCACACCGGCCCTGACACAATAAACATAGTAAAATCTATCCACACACGACTTCCATGATAAAGGCCTTTACATGATAGGTGATGGATGATACGTGAAAGCCACTCTCGAGAGCAGTATTCATTTTCTGTTTATATATTTATTTACTTATTCAATGTTCTTCGTGTCATCTGAAATATTTGCAAGCCATCAATAATCAATTGGCTTCCCTTTAACAAGTCCTGAGATTCCAGTGCCTGTTCCGCTGTGTTGGTGGCGCTAATTCTTACCGAAGGACCTAAAACATCCGTGAAAGTGAAAGTCGAGAGACTTGCACAATTTTTGTCAATCACGAGAATTCCATCAAAATGTATTTATTAAATAAAGAGAAAGAACCAAACGGTTCTCACAAAGTAGAGCGCCAAACTCCCGTGTGAGACACGGAGACTGAGCCGGGCGGCCAGAAAGAGATTCTCATGATAATAACACATAACACATTTGTCATAAGCTAGACGAAACCTAAAATGCATTTCTGAGAGTCTTCGCCCAATAAACGAATCCACTCTTTCCGGTTTTTATGGCCCTGAGACACATTCGCGTCAGATATCTTGGGGCTTTTCAAGTTAAAGGTGAATTTCCGCTGTCCACTTAAAACTAAAAACTTAATCGCGTATGTAGATGTTTGTGTGGCTTTTAAAACGACAGAAACCCTGATCTTAAGATAGGAAAAACTCGAACAACAATGGTAATGGAAACGGTCTAAAAGGTGTTCCGGTATTTGAGAAAAGGGGAGTTAATCGGTTCCAGGGTGATACTTCTGACCCTGGTTTGTTTGTCAGGATGTGGACCCCTCGCTCACACTAAGCCAACCTGCCTCTCTTCCGATCGATTGTGGACTGAGACAGTAACCACCTGTCTTTTACCTGCACGCGAAAAAACACAAAATCGATATTATCGACCCTTGTATTTGTCCGGGTATCGCACTTCTTTCTTAAGTGTACTCCAGCACACGGTCAACGATTTCGGAAGTTTACCTAACGGCCTTGGGGCGGGTTTCATTGGAACAGCTCCAGTACAAACGGGAATGGGGCTGATCGCTGCCAGCTTGTCTGACTCGGATGTTTTGGCCTGCAGACTTGGAGCGAAAAAAACAATGGACAATGGAGAGTAAATTAGGTGCGGGAGAGAAAAAGAAACAGTGAAAATCAGCCGGTTTATAAGGGTATCTTTTACAATGGGGCGACAACGAGATATTTTTTTGGACGGTTAACGTCGATTAACGGCGAAAATTTCGATAAGGGTCCTCGTCAAAGAAGACAGGACCAACAACCGCGCGGAAGCTGCGCACCGAAGGATGCAGGCCGGACTGGAATGATGGACCCATCAATACGGGAAGTCTGGTATGGCCTCCGCAAAATGCGATATATTCTACGAACAATCGGTGGCACGTGACAGCCCTGTGTGACTTAAATTTACTCTATTAGGTTATCGTGTTCACTTTGATTTGTATAGAATTAATTTTTTTTAAAAAAATAAAATAAATTCTGTCACTCTGAAATTCAATACACGTATTTAAATTCAAATATATTTTCACTATTTTTGAAACGATTCCAGAAGCGCCGCTATAGGTATTGTGCACGGTAACCCTCGCGGCCAATACGGCCCGTGGCTAATGCGGCCCGCGGCCAATACGGCCCGGGGCGAATAGTCCTGGACCCAGTACAAATAGTACACAGAGGGAATTATAAATGTTTATAATACGCCGTTTAGCATACAAGAAATTGCATGTAGTCGTCTGAACCAGATCAAATATACTTCTCGTACCGTCGATTGTAATATTAATACATTTTCTAGAAAAATTATTATAACTTCATCTACTTTTCAAGCCCATAGAACTACTCTTGTGCCGTCTCCCACAAAGGCCTATCAAGCAAAACCCTCGTTTAGTCTTCGTCTTAAAACGTAACCAAAATAATGACTTTTATATTCATTCTTTTTCGTTTAATTTAATTTAAAGAATGTTTCGAGGAATTTCTCTTCAAAACTCTTTGCTAAGTATAGGTTAGGCTTGATGCGTCTGCTTATCGCTGCGTATTTTGGGACTCTGTTGACAGATTAATGGCGTCTCCGGACATGTGAACACATTACTCTCCAGTCTCTGATCAGACGCATACGCTATTCTCGTTCTGTATCCTAGGATCTCCACATTAATTCATTTCTTCTTTTATTTTTAACCTATCGATTTATTTTCTGCGGAACAGGAAAAAAAAATTTTTTTTAAAAAGAAAAAAAAAAGGAGAGAAGAATGTTATTCTTGCTTTCAGAAATGCTTTCTTGTTGCCGTCGTGAGAGAGAAAGAGAGAGAGGGGGGAGAGATGGAGAGAGAGAGAGGAAGAGAGATGGAGAGAGATGGAGAGAGAGAGAGGGAGAGAGAGAGAGATGGAGAGAGAGATGGAGAGAGAGAGAGGGAGAGAGATGGAGAGAGAGATGGAGAGAGGAGAGAGGGAGAGAGATGGAGAGAGAGATGGAGGAGCGGAGAGAGAGATGGAGATGGAGAGAGAGAGAGTAACATCGCCCTACATGAGCCCGAATTTTTACATGATCCGCCTCTTTTCATACAGAGGGCTAAAAAAAAAGATGTGACTGCTTTTCAGGTTCCGGACCTGAGCAGGCAAAGACATTTCTCTCCCCTAACCAAAGTTTTTTTCTTTTTTAAACAGCTAAACATTAACATCTTTTTTTTTTCTTCTTCCATCGGCTCGTGAGCTCGATCCTTAGATGTTAAAAATATCCCGGATTACTGTCTGGGAGATAGGAACATCTTTACCACGAGTTCAATAATAAAATTAACATTGCAACCATCCGCTCAATATATATCATAAAGAAGGCGGCAGCAGAAAACGTTTCCAGAGACGTCGTTCTGAACGGATAATTCTAAAGTGGAGATACAAACCACAAAATTACCCCAATAAGGGGTCTTCCAAGTAAAACTCTTACAATTAATGTTTAAAGCTGTACGTATATCTTTACTGTCAAAATGAGATATAATATCTATATTTTTGTGGTAATAAATTAAGCAGATTCATTAAGAGGCAACAAATATGTTTTTAAATGATATTTAATTCCCTTCTCATAAGAGAATAAAATGGTATGGCAGGAGATGTTTGTTTCTTTTGTCAAGAAGACGGCAAATAACCAAACACGTAAAAAACACAACAACATCCAAATCATCGTCTTGACTTTTAGAATTTATTTTTTTGCACTAAACTTTCGATACTGGAGGAGAAGCTAATCAAGCAGATAGGAATTTAAGGAAAGCTAATGGGCTGAGAGATCGACCCCATTTCTCTTACCCGCCCACGCCCCCTCACTCAGCTAGTTTCCGGCTAAAAGCTGTTTCGGCTCCCGAGACGTCTGGAAATGATTGTCACAAAAAATTGAAGATAAGTGACAAGGCGCAGCCTTTTCTCTCTATC